>CAMTDV010000013.1:31013724-31613724 GCA_947069175.1 Scalesia atractyloides
ATTATATCTGAACATTAAGAAAAAAACTGACCATGTATTTTTTTAAAAAGATATGAAAGCAAGTTGTTTAAAGAAAAATAAAATTACTAAAAAATAAACAGGTTAAATATGTATAGTTTGTAGTATAAGGGTCTAAATCCATAAAACAAATATCGCTTTTGATCGTTCGATAGTAAAAAAAATATTTTATTTCAAATATAACTTTAATTTTTTAAAATACTTATATAGAAACTTTGAGAAAAACAAATTAATTACAGCCACTTATTTAGGTGTAAGAGTGAACTATTTATCCTTAGATTCATTTTATAACTATTTATTATTTTCAAAGTTCCCATAATATACGTATTTTTGTAATATGGATTTTTTATTATGAAATTATAATAATATTATTTTAAATAAATATATGGTTAATATAATAATAAATCCATATGTTGTGATGGAGTGTTGATATAATTTTGGTTTTGTAGTAAACTAGTTTTATGCTTGCTGCAGTGCGTGAAATCGAATATTTTTCATCCTGATAACATGTAGTTTTGTTTTTCGTTTACTTGTACAAACTATATTACTAAAAAAAAGGGTAAATGCACGGTACCCCTGACCGCGGGAGGGTTCTCCCTCCCCAAGCTAGCTTAGCCGCATAGCTGCCTGACGGTTACTACCCAGCAGGATTATTCGGGCCGAGCTGGACTCGAACCCGCGTCTTCCCGTTTGGAATGGGTGAGGCTGGCCACTGGGCTGACACCCCGTGGTTTACAAACTATATTACTACTTATAACACGATCTCAATAAAATTATATTGAGACATAGATAAAAATATGCTCGTCTAGTTTTTTTTTAAAAGTTTAAGAACTATAGAGTAACTTTATTAAAGTTTCAAAGTAGTAGCCTAAACTGAGTTAAGAAAAAAATAAGAAAATAACTGAGTAAAAGTGCAAGAATATTAAATGTATATTTAGGAAAAACAAAAACAACCTTGTGCTTCCCAAGATTCGAACATATTGGTTTAGCTTGATCATACAAAAACCACTCCATCACATACCATTTTAATTCCTAAGTTTACTTTCAATTGTATATAACTAACTTACGAAAAAAAAAAAACATGAATAGGTGGTCGACCTGTCCAATGTAACATATGTAAGAAAATAAATGACTAAAGTGCAAGAATATTAAATGTATATTTAGAAAAAACATAAATAGGTGGTTTTGTTTTGCTTGTTTATATATCCACCACTCCACTACATGCCACTTTATTACCTGAAATGTATATAAAGTATCTTAAATAATGGAAAAAACCAAAAAAAAAAAAGAAGTAATGCTTGATTGGTTACCATCTATACTAAACAATAGCAGATGGGTACTCTTCCCACCATAAGGAATGTAATAGCAGATGGGTAGTGTTCGCTTGACTTAGCTTTCAAATGTATATAAAGTATCTTAAATAATGAAAAAACCAGAAAAAAAAAAGAAATAATGCTTGATTGGTTACCATCTATACTAAACAATAGCAGATGGGTACTATTCCCCACCATAAGGAACCAGAAAAAAAAAAAGAAATAATGCTTGATTAGTTACCATCTATACTAACAATAGCAGATGGGTACTATTCCCCACCATAAGGAATGTAAGCAGATGGGTACTATTCCCCACCATAAGGAATGTAATACATGGAATGAAATGGAAGAAGTCAAATTTTCAAACGTTCAACAAAGGGAAAATACAAAAATAAGCAACATAAAAAGAGTATGCTAAGAGTCGAACTTACGATTGCAAGGTCATGTTTAGTTACCACTAGAGCACCGACTAGAGTATTAGCATTCTTGCATCATTAATCTATATATAGAGAAACATCGTTCAAATAAAAAAAAAAGAAAACTTTAGTGGATGCCACTAATTGGCTTTATATCCTCACTAAAAAAAGGTTATTATATAGCCTCTTTGAAGATGTCGTGTAACGCCTCGCATTCTTATACTTTCCTTATTTAGAAAGTGTTATATTTCTATTTTATGGAATCTTGTATTCGTATCATGTTTGTATTTCTCTTTCTAACTTTGTAAATCCGAGACATTGATCATAATGAAATACTTATTTTACCTATACTTGTTATACTTGCAATCAATCATTCGAATACATACTTGCATGCAAATCATACTTATCATACTGCAATACTTATACGTTACTATCTTATGCTTAAAATACTTAAAACCACCTGAAATACGCGGAAATGGCCCAAATCAACCCAACTTTGCACGAACTGAGTCACTTCGCACGAAGTTACCCTCAACTCACACGAACTGAACGTGGGCTCTATAAATACGACCTCACTTCACACCTTCAAACTTTCCGTACATGCTCACTCTCACTCTCAAATTTCCAGATTCTTGGCAGAACTTTCTCAGTTGTGCTAAGTGAGTGTTAGCTCAGTAAATACTTTGAAATTTCATTACCCTTGTTCTATTTTCCTACTTCTTTTTTCTTTTGTACCAAGTGTAGAGGATGACTAAGTTCATCATCCTTTCTAGGATTGGACTTACGTTTCAGCAAGTGTGAGAACGTTGGGAGCCTTGGCTACCCGAATTAAGTTCCATACCTCACTTGAACATTTCATATATTTACTTTCTGTACATTCATGACCAACCGGGTTTATCAACTGTGTTGATGAACTTTGAGCATTGGTGAATCATATAACGAGGTATCCCTACCTCCTTGCTTGACATCTATGACATATCTGACGGACTAAGTATATAAATTATACAAAAACATATTTTCCTTACAAACTGGGCAGAATCATGACACTGTCAAATAGCTCTTCGTCTCGTTTCTAAACTCTTCATTCACAGTAAACAGTGTCGAAATGGGCGTTAAATGAGCTAAAACATTCCTAGAATTGTCACTTCGCACGAAGTGGTGTTTTCAAAGTTTTGTTTCATTTTTTTTTTCTGAATTCTCTTCCGAATCATTCGTTAACCACAGTCTATTCACACACCTCTGTTTACCCCTTGTATGGTAACTTCGGTGTTCATCACTTCAACACCCAACTTAACGACTTGCGGATTTCTAGGAAGCTTGCAAAACCATGAGTATACTCGACCTGTTTACTTTTATCACTTTTTGGGTGTAATACATGTAAATTATCAAAGTCACAACCATGCTTAAACTAAATCACAAACAATCCTTATCCATGCTTATGTGACATACTTGAATACATACATGCTCATACTTAATATGCTTATACCATGTCATTAACTTCGATCAAGCCCTCCTTAACATGTATAGCGCTATAGGAGTAATCACACCGCCCGTATTAGTGAGGTCATGTTAAGTAAACAAAACGGTCTATTCATTGCTATGATTAGATTACGCTAGCTATAAACGTTGGGTTGACAAGTATGTTTTGCATGCTAGATATGTATGTCATGCCTTAGTATACGTTATTGCAATGTGGATTTCATTAAACTCGTTTATACAATGCTAGTACACTTAAACTTGTATGCTCGCCAATACTTTGTGTGTTGACATGTTACTTAATATATATTCCCGGATTGTGATCATGAAGCAATGAAAAGAATTTAGTAGGAAGGACTAGAAACGCACCAAACTTTAATTTATGTTTACAGACTAGTCATACGTTACTTGTTGTATTTCGTTTCCAACTGTGTACTTGAAATTTTAGAAATGAAATGAAATCTTGATATTCAATTACTTGTCGCAAAATAGTGTTAAAAAGTCTCGAGCAATCTAATTACCGTCCGCTCCGATAATTCCGTCATCGGTGGGGTGGGACATGTAGGGTATAAAATGATTACAAATATAAATATAATTTTGTAAATATTACCTTTAAACTTGTGAAGAAAGAAATGAACAGATTTATATTATTAAATGACAGTCTTATTTAGGAGAAATGGTGATAAATTAAGAACTATTGCATAGAGCTATTGTACCATACGCACCAAAATGAATAGTATGCATCTTAAAATTATGGTGTAAACGAGCCAAGCCCGACTGGCTCAAGCTAGGCTCATCAAGCTCGAGCTTGGCTCGGTTCGAGCCTAGTATTTCGAGATCAAGCCTGACTCGAAAGTGAAATCCAAGAGCTCGAGTTTAACTCGAGGTAATTTGAGAACAATATTAAGATAAAAGCTCGGCTCGCATTTGCTTCAATAGCTTAAACGAGTCAGCTAGAACTCGGCTCGCCAATGTTAAATAGTAGATATCTTTTATATAAAAAAAATAATATAAAATTTGTTTGAGCTCGTTTAGGCTCGTGAGCCTACATGAGCTTGTATGCAAAGCTCGAGCTTGGGCTCAATAACTAAACGGTCATTTTTCAGTCTCGAGCTCATAAAACTCAGCTAATTTAAACTTATTTACTAATCTCATCCCGAATAGCTCTCGAAACACCCACCTCATTTACTTAAAATAAAGAGTAAATTACAATTACATCAATCTACAATAGTACATATAAGATAAGGGGTTTGTTACGGTACAAACCATATTTATCCTACATACCGTGAGAACAGATCCAAACACTTAAAAAAAAGTTAAATTAGCACATACTAAAATAATACAACATAAAAAGTAGCACTTTGAATTATAATAACAAATGAAAATTAATCAAGATAATTGATTTTAGCACATATGTGAATGATACCAGCACTTTTCTTTATATCAGCACATTGAAAATAAAAGGAAGATCCAAATGAAGAATTAATTGCCTGTTAACATAATTATAGGGAATTTAATATAATTGATACTATTTAGGTCATTATTTACTATTTCTCTATAATTGGTTAGATGCACATTACACTTTTTAAATGGTTCTTACAGTTTGTATACGAAATAAGTTTTTAAGCTGTATATAATATAGATTTAATTATGTTTTTTAGTCCTTATGGTTTGTTAAAAATAACTATTACAGTCCATTGGTTTAAAAATTGTCAAAACAATCCCTATACTTTCACTTTTGTAACAAACTAACAATTAGAGTCCGACTCCGTTAACCTCATCCACTTATTATGTTCGTTTATATGAAAAGATAGTGATTGTTTTGGCAATTATTGTAAAACTATAAATAAGCAACATATTTGTGCATATAATGGTTGTAATCTTGGCTTTGGGATTTAAAAAAAATAGATTTTCCTTTTTAACTTTAAAGTTCCAACTTTTGGCAATTTAAGTCGAAAGTTTCAATCTTTGATAATTTAACCCTTTTGATTAATTTGATTTTTCACTTCCAATTTAAAAGTTTTAATATTTTGCAATTTAACTCAAACACTTTTTTACTTTCAATTTTGGTCCTTTATACTGTTTATCTTTCGCAAGTTTTTCGTTGAACGTTTCATACTAAATTTTATGAGTAACACATCGCAATGTGCGTGTAGGGGTTCAACGTTTTTTCATCTATTTTTCCTATTTGACAGACCCGTCACAATGCGTCTATCTTTCCTCGTTTAATAGGTCTGTCGCAACACGCGGCTCAAAGATCGACTTAGTTATTTTTTTATTTGTACATAGAGGCGTACAATCATATAAAAAAATTTGTATTTCATCCGGTATGATAACTAATATTCTAGTTTTAAACTCTAATAGTTATAGTTATTTTTGATAAACCAAAGCCAAAAGGACGAATAAACAACATACGCATTAGCATGTGAATTTTCAAAAAGGGGTTTTGGTTCTTTAAGAGATCGGTCGAAGCAAAGCGATCAAAGTGAGTACCTTAATATTTGTTCCGGATGAACATCAATCGTTTTGTTTAACGGTTTGTATATTCTTTCAATTTCGTTTCCTTTTCATGTGGTTTTCGCTTTTCGTTTACAATCTGGTTTTGATTAGAGAAAAAGGTTCCTGTTAATTGTTTCCAATTTGATTACTTAAGCTAAATTGTGTTTAGATCTGGATTTATGCTATACACTTTCGTAATGTTTATAGGATTGTTAAGATTGTCTTTGCACACCATATGTTTGATGAAATGCCACATAGAGCTTTATGCATTTTTTCATATTTTTTCTTTCAGTTTTGTTGGAAGCCTTAGCTAGTAGAATTGGAGAGATGGATCGGATTTCATACCTTCCTGATTTCATTCTTCATCACATATTCTCATTCTGTAATACTCCTGCAGAGCTTGTTCGAATGAGTGCATTGTCCAAGGACTTGTTTAACCTATCCGCTTCTTTCCCCTGTTTAGATTTCAATATCCGTTATTTTAGAACTCGATAAAGTTTTTTCAAGTATGTTGAGTATACCACCTCTAGATTTTGCCAACAAAATGCCACTAGCACACAGGCTCAAGCTCAGGACAACTCTTCAGGAGCCTGCAGAATTAGATATTGTTAACAGATGCCTCGAAAGAGTTCTTAACAAAGGCGTTAGGGAGTTGGAGATTGATATTACCAACTCATCAGATGTCCCAAAGTACCGTTTGCCTGACATACTCTTATGTGTTTCTGGGTTAGAATCTTTGACCATATGTGGCTGTTACTTGCCTTCTTCCTTCATGCTTGATGTTGTCCACTTTAAGTCTTTGTCCAGTTGAGACTTGAAAATGTCCTGATGGATGATGAAGTCATCAAGCATCTCACCGCTAGTTGCCCTCTTCTACAGATTTTTGAGATTAGGTGGTGTCATGGTTTCAAAAGATTGTGTCATCAAAATCTTAGGAAAAGTTTGGATTTACTATAACATTCGAGTTGAGAGAATAGCTATCGAAGCCCCAAATCTGTCTTATCTTTTCATAGAAGATAGGGATGGAAGAGGGGCACCGCGAATGAACTTGGCATCATGCAGAAAACTGACAACAGTGTCTTACTTTGGGAATGGTTTTACCGGCGGCTTCTTGTCCCATTTCCCGTGCATTGAAAATTTGTATCTGGCTACTAAATGTATTGGTAACAGCCTCATGTTGGCAAGTCATTCCTTGAGGACACTGGTGTTGCATTCAAACTGTGATTTGGATAACATTGAATTTAGTACCCCCAATTTGGACTTATTTGTATACTCTTGTAATCCTCGTTTACTCCGGCGGCCTCTGGGGGATAACCCCGGGCCTCCAGTGCGGGATTTAGCCCATTTGAAATCAAGTATGCAATGTTATCCCCACGATTGTATAGATGCTCTTTGGTTCGTGAAATTGGGGCTATTTTTTGACAAGAAACATGGATTCAAAGTTTTGAACTTGTATATTCGTGCCATATGTAGTCAGGTTTATTTCTATGATCAATCATTTATGTATTGCTTTGTTGTGATATTTATTATACAAATTAGTCCCAACACAAAGTCATATCTTCATTCAATTGTCCTGCAGAAACTCTCTAAGTTGGAGAATCTAAAGGCGATTGAATTGCCACCTTATGAACTCGAGCATGTTGAGCGACAACTAGACACCCATGAAGAATCATCAGCCCATGTTGCTTTTGTGGATGCTGTACTTTGGTGTTGCCGCCCTCGATCTCTAACTTTAAGATCATCCGTTCCTTTTGAAGAACAAAGTGATGTTGTCAAGATTCGATTTATTATTTGATGCAACATACATTACCGTATATTGGAATAATTCTAACAAATGTGATCCGTTATTTCACTTTCACTTCATCTTTAGGCCTTACTGTATTTCTTTTTCCAATTTGTTATTTTTCTTCAGTTTACATTCAAGAAGCTGCTTGAACAAGAAGACAAGGCCATACCAAAATTCAGATTGTGTCACCTTCCTCTGCCGAAGCCCAAAAGCACTTGATGGACTTGAAGTCGTTGTCAATGGCATTACCTCGTGAAGGAAAAAAAATAAGCTTCATAAAGGAAGAAGGTACACTTTTTTATCAACTAATTATATAGACATACTTTACCTCACTTGTTAATACCTAAACAGTCCTCCAAGAAGAAGCAGGCAGTCAAAGGTAGCGGACATAGAGATTTTCTGATGCATTGGATTTAGGAGTCTTTTCGGTTTGGATGAACAAGCGAAAGTAGTTAATGAAAACTGCTAAATTTGAACAAGTTGCAGCTAACCTTTCATAAGTATTCAACTCTTTGATATATACATGGGGAGCTTCTGCTTTGTTACTGATTGTTCAGAGTATTCATCTTTGGGCCTTATTTTATATCTATCAATTATTGTTTTGTGTTGAACTTTGAAATAAGCATAAGATACTTAGAATTACACCCTAAGAATAGTACTAGACCAGAAAAAAAGCCAACATTAATAGAATCAGCTATGCCTAACAAAATAGTCGTCAATGTGTTAATTTCATGAGGTACTACACTAATAATCATGATACACCGCCACAGAGGATTAATACTAAACCATGTTTCACAACGAATGACCGGCATTAATGGTGATTCCTTGGCAAGGTAAATCACTACTACCACTACCATTAGGCATTAGCTAGCTTCCTGTGCAGTCAATGCTTCTGTGATATATATGATATATTTCTGTTAAAATGATTTAAAATGCTTTTTCAACATTATATGCTTCAAGTGCTGATGTTTCAAGAAGAGAATAGGCCTTTTTTTTTCAGCTGAAGATTAACCTTCTGCATGGTCACAAGTCTGATTTGTCAAGTTTATCTTTTTGTGATTTCATACACCGCTATCGCATGCACTGGTTACTGCCCAATACCTTTCTTGCCTTGTTCTGTCCCAAATTTGAGAAATTTTGGTTAAATAACTTGAACTAGAGGTGGCAAAAAAACAGGTTGGGTCGTTCGGGTCAAAATGTAACTTTTTGTACCAGTAGAGACAGACAGGTTGGCTTGATCCAAAACACTTATTATCTAAGATGTTAACCTTTTTAATATATAATCAGTGTATCTTATGGTTACTCAAGTCATAGTATATCAAATAATAATAGCATGAATACTAAACTATGTTAACAGATTCTCTTTGCAGCTTGAGAAAGTTGATGGAAGTTGAACATATTTCAGTGAAAGAAGTTCGAAATCGAAATTTGTTAATTCGGGAACAGTGTTATTATACTAATCACGTCAGTCAGTCAGTCTTGCCTATAGAACATAATTAGAAGATTAAGGTAATTTTTTCCGCCATACCAATCAGCCCTAATTGTGACCAGCTAGCGTTAAAGATAACGCGACATGAATTAAAATTGTAGTGCTTAAAACGGAACCAAAAAATATCAACTTATCTTACATCGATGGCAAGACTCCTAACCAACAAATCGAAAGGAAGTCTTGATTAGGAGATAGTGTTGGGATGTAGGCTTTAGCCACTCTTTGGTCAAGTCGTGGATTTGAAAGGGATGCAGAGGGGCCGATTGACCCTAGCAGCCTGGCCCAGTTACTTACTTTCTGATTAAATTTAGTAACGGATTAACCGTAGTTAGCTTTGCTTATATAATGATCTATTGCACTTGTAAACTATTATCACTCAATAGAAAGAAATCCCTAGTTGCCCTCGTGGACGTACTCACGCACTGTGACCGAACCACGTAACTCTCTCGTGTTCTTTGTTGCTTTGTTTGTTCGTGTGTGCTTTGATCCTTACAGTTAGCTCAGAGAAGATGAGGATATTAAAGCATGTCCAATTGTATGTTAGACCCCTTTTAGTTCAAAGTCTTGTAGTTTGGGTTTGCTTTATAAAAACCGGTCTACTTACCCTGGATTTATCAAAATTGACCCAAAATCTTCATCTTAAGGTGGATCATCATCGTTGTCTGTTCATCATCATCTTCATTTATGATCGAGTTTTCTAAGTTGTTCATGATATAGATGGGGTATCTTGATAAGGTTCACAAGTCTGTAGGAATTAAGGGTCGTTAGGAACTAAGTTTCTTGATTATGTGAGCTTGTTTTGTTTCATATTTGGTTGTTCTAATTGGGTTGAATGATTTTGGGAACTTGACCGAATTGATTGAATATATGGTTGGTCTAACAGTTTCAGTCCTGGTCCTTACCAATACCCATTATTAACTCGTTGGCCGGAACCGAAACTGATTTTTAAACGTTTTATGCACCTCTAGGTGAAAATAGAACTTCAAATGGACAACATCGTCATATATAGGCTTGGACCTCTTATTGTAAGTCAGTCGGTGAGAACAAGATATATTTTTGAGATTAGTTTGTTGATTTTGTAGTGGTTAGCGGTTTGTATTGTATCTCGTTATCAATTGTTTAATTGATGTTGTGTGAGAATATATTGATTGAATTAAAGTGTTATATCGATGATTTAGTTGTGATGTAATATGTGTAGCATTTAGGTTTGATGTCGGTAGCGGTTATAGGTTTGATTTCGTATATTAAATAAGTTGCATGGAAGTAACTATATGTGATTGCAAGTGAATAAGTGACTGTTGATTTATTTAGTGTTTAAGATCTGGTTCTTATACTGATATCTGTGTTGTTTATGAGAAACTTGAGTTAATTTGTTGTTTTTTAGTAAAATGCGACTCATTGTGATCCATTGACAAACAGGTGGTTTGAAATGGAATAATAGTTAGTTGCAGCAAGTCATAAGATCATTTAGTTTGAGTAATTTGAAACCTGAATGAGTAAATTAGTGTTAGACTATACTTATAGTTAGTTTTGATGTTGGCAGACGCTTACAGAGTTACAGGTCTGGTCTCATCTAATGAATAACTTGCATGGAAGTAACTATTTGTAGTTTTAAGTCGTTGACCGTATGCAATTTCAAGTGATTGTTAGTTTCTTTAGCGCGTTGGTCTAGTTCTTAAACTGATATGTGTGTCGTTTATGAGAAGCTTGAATTAAATTGTTGATTTAGTAAAACGTCAACTCGTTGTGAATTGTGATCCTTTGATTAACAGGCAGTTCAACGTAGAATATCAACTAGTTGCAACAAATCATAATATGATCTACTTGGAGTAATTTGAAACCGAAATATGTAAATTAGCTTTAGTCTATGCTTAGTGGTGATGGTGAGGATGATGCTGGTGGCCGATTGTAATAATAACGAAACCACAGGGCGCATATTGCAAGAAGGAAATAGTATAACAATTATTTCACACTCATCATGGACGGAAAATAAACGGAATGGATGGAAAATAAACCACAGGGTGGAAATTGCAATGAGAATACAATACGTGTGTGCAACATAAAGCGTTTCCAAGCGGGAGGCAAGTTAAAGTGCCAAAAACCACATGGAGGCAAGATGTAATTAACTCAAAAAAGAGAAAACTAAGAAAAAGTAACTAGTTGGGTCACTCCGGTCCACATGGGTTGAACCAAAAAGATTCTTAACATAGAATGAGCATGGTTTAGAAATCTGGGTCTTCTTTGATTATGTTTCTTACAATGTGTCGATTGTGTGCTTTTGTTTCATCTAAAACCTGTTAGGTTTCGTTTTAGATATGTTTTTCAACCTTAGATCCGTCTAATTGTGCGTAATTACATCATCATACTACATATGAATTCACTTTAGTTTGAATCATTTCATATTTAATCATTAAAGCGCTTGTGATATTGTGATCCTTCTGTTGAATGTTACGTTTTATCATCAATCAGCATCCATACAACAATCCAGAACAACAAACAGATTTATTGACGACAATCGTTACAATTTCCTATTGATCGATACTCCGGTGAATGTCCAGTCATCTTCTCAGGCGACTTGTGTGTTGAGTAACAGCCTCTAGTGCTTGCTTGCCAGCTTGTTTGCTGCGTGAACTTCAATGTTGGATCTCGCACACAGATGGAGATGGCAGTGATAGATGGTGGTGGAGATGGCAATGGTGGTGGGTGGAGATGACGACGGTGTTGGTGGAGATGGTAGTGGGCGGTGGTGGTGGCTGATGGTGGAGGTGAGGTAGTGATGAGAGTGTCAAATCATTGTCCACGTCAGCAAATAATAAAGTTGTGTGCCACGTCAGTGTCCAAGTCACGTTAAATATCTTTTTAGTTCAACCATATGGATCGGAGTGACCCAAAATTGGGAGATTGGGTTTGCTCTATAAAAACCGATTTAGTTACCATGGATTTGTCAAAATTCACCCAAAATCTTCATTTTGAGGTAGATCATCATTGAATGTGTGTTCATCGTCATCTTCAGCTGCGACCTGGCTCATCATCTTAATCTTGAGTCACGTGTTAAAAAAAGAACCCAATACCGAGTCCTATACGCTGTTCAAACAAGTTGTTCATCTGCTTGTGATCGAGTTCTATAAGTTGTTCATAATTTAGATATGGGTACTTGATAAGGTTCATCTGCTTCTAATCTTGTCTTCGGTGTTACAATCTTATGGTTTTCGACTTTGGGTTCTGGCTGGTTTCTACCAGTTCGGTTTGGTCCTGTTTGAGAACCCGAACTCCAACCCCAACCCATGTAGATGCATAAGAATAACGTGGGCTTAAATAGCGTGAGGGTTATATCTGTTAACGCATTTAAGTTAGCATTTTTAACTTTGTGTTTCGTATTCTTAAGATTTAAACGCAGATGCAAATTGACTTTGTCACGCACATTTCTTTTGTATCTTTCAAATTTTATAGATTTAAGTTTAGGTGTATGAATATGTTAAAATTGTGAAAAATGAGATTATTTGTCGTAGTTTTACCTTTTTGTAAGTTTAGGTTTGATATTTATAAAATGTTGGCGGGTTTAGCAAATTGAGTTTGACAGTTGATCAAGATTAAAACAACGTATGCAAATATTAGGTTCCAAGGTTATATAGTTACCAGATATGCGTGTGACAGTTGACTTAGAGTTGTTAAATGCGATTCAGGACGACATGAAATGATTTAAACCCGTCTTCGGTATTGAAAACCCAGGTAAAAATTGAGGTGGGTATTGCTAGGAAGTGAACGGGTATAACCTTACCAGTCGGTTATTCATTGTTTCATTATCATATGACTGAAAACCCGTTCTAACCCGGTTATGCCTTACCTTAAAAGGTCAAAACGGCAGAACCGGAAACTAATCGATCACTTCCCTCTTCAAAACCCGAACTGATTTGAACCAATGCCCGGTTTTATGCGCCTCTAGACAAAAATAGAACTTCAAATGGACAAGTATTGTCTGACCTCTTACAATAAGTTGGTAAGAACAAGATATATTTTTCAGATTTTATTTGCATAGGGATTTACACAAGTAGAGGGACCTTGAACGAAAATCAGTTATAATTATAATTATATAAGTGTAAAAACCATATAAATATGCCTATATTCTGTTTTAGTTGTGATATATATGTTAGTTATGTAACCGTTTTTCTTACTCTTGAAAATGGAGATCCATAAATGCTTCCTTCCCAAGTATTCTAAGAATTTGGGATTGGTTACATTAATGTTATGTTTTTTGGTCTTGATGATGATGATTTACAAAGATAGCAACATATTTTGGTTCCAATGTTTAAATTCGCATTTATATTTATGTTCTTGATGTGTGTGTGTATATATATATATATAAAAGATAAACCATATGTTCTTGATGTGTGTGTATATATATATATATATATATATATATATAAAAGATAAACTTAATATGAAATAGGGTTAAGTTCACATACAAAGTGTCTTATCGTACAAAACGTACGAAAGACATGAAAAAGAAAAAAAACGCGGTGCTATTTTCGTAATTATTTGCTCGTATGGTAATTATCAAAATTACTCTACAAATGATCTTGACTTACTCTGCATCAAAAGTACTTTACAAGTGTATCAAAATTACTCTGCAAGTTTATCAAACAACAAACAATTCAAAATTACTTTATAAAATCATTTGTAGAGTAAGTCATGATACTCTACAAATTACCTTACAAGACCAAAATTACCATACAAGATCATTTGTAACGTAATTATGATACTATACAAAATTACTCTACAAGATCAAAATTACCTTATAAGAACATTTTACAAAATTACTCTACAAGATCAAAATTACCCTACAAGATCATTTTTTGAGTAATTTTGATAATTACTCTACGAGTAAATAATTACGAAAATGTCACCGCGTTTTTTTACATTTTCATCATATTTGTACGTTTTGTATGATAAGAATATTTGTATTTAATCTTTTATCATATGAAATAACCTGGCAAGCTTAATCCAAAGACACTCAAATATTTATTACGCAATTAAAAGGATCAGTTTAATGCGTTAAAAATTAAAAGTTTTCTATATTTTAAAATATTGTTATTCACAACCAAGTAACAAAAACATTTTTATTAGTTTGAATATTAGCTTTTAATATTTTGTTGCAAAGCCAAATGTCTAACCAACTTTGACATTAAAACAAGTACACAATATAATATTATAAATACAATCTTGTAAATGTTAACAACTATTAAGATGATCCACGTGTTAGGGCACGCTTGTCATAAACTAAACACAATTAGTAAAAGTTTTATGAATATCTTTTCTTATAAAAGGGTACGAATTTTGAATCTAAAAAATTTCAAAAGCCATCACCAAAAAAGAAAAAGAGAACCTAATCCAGCATATTGACGGGAAGACGTTGGTCCTAACACAACTAAATATTTAAAAAATGATATTAACAAAAAGAAATTAAGCCAAATGTAAAAAAAAAAAACAAAAAAATACAACTTCTAACATGACTTGTTATAAATGCAACTTGTAGTCAATAGATGACATGCAATTTAACCCTTGCATTCAAAACTCACCACACAACTTTTTGTAATTTGTCAATTTGAAGAACTAGGATCTAACTTGTCAATGTCGAAATCTTACGTTAGAGGTCATATATGATATATATCATTTAGAACTACTTGTTCAAATGCATTAGAGGCAATCCATGAGTATACTGATACATTTTTATATTAAACTCTTGCAAAATTCAAATTTGTTCTTTCAGTTTTGCTGGGGAAATAGGAGAGATGGATCAAATTCAAAAGAGCTTCCTGAATCTATTGTTCATCACATACTCTCTTTTCTTAATAATACTCCTGCAGGGCTTGTTCGAATGAGTGTATTGTCCAAGACCTGGTTTAATCTAACCGCTTCTTTCCCCATTTTAAACTTCCATTTCAATTATTTTAGATCTCAAGAAAGGTTTTTCAAGTATGTTGAGTATGCCACCTCTAGATTTTGCCATCACAATATCACTGCACACACGTTCTTGCTCTGTACAGAAATCCAGGAGTCTGCAGAGTTAGATGTTGTTAACAGATGCCTTGAATTAGTTCTTAAGAATGGCGTCAAAGAGTTGGTGATAAGTTTTACCTACTCATCATTAGATTTTCCAAAGTACCGTTTGCTTAACATACTCTTATCTGTTTCCGTATTAGAATCTTTGACCATATGTGGGTGTGACTTGCCTTCTTCATTGATGCTTCAGCTATCAACTTTAAGTCTTTGATCCAGTTGATACTTTTAATGGTCCCCTTAGATGATGAAGTGATCACGTATCTCGCCACTAGTTGTCCTCTTCTACAAGTGCTCGATATTGACATTTGTAGTGGTTTCAAAAGAGTTTGTGTTTATGGTCATCAAATTCTTCAAAAACTTAGAATTATATATGACACTCCACTTGAGAGAATAGATATTGAAGCTCCAAATCTATCTAGTCTTAGGATAGAAGATGAGGATTATATAGGGGCACCACGAATGAACTTGGCTTCATGCAAAAAGCTAACAACAGTGTCTTACTTTGGGTGTCTTTCACCAAACTTGAGTTTTACTGACTTTGTATCTAGTTTCCCCTTCATTGAACATTTGTATTTGGCTATTAATTATAAATGCAACACCCTCAAGTTGTCAAGCCCTTCCTTGAGGACATTCATGTTACATTCAATGTGTGATTTCGAAGATATTGAGTTCAGTACACCAATTTAGTTTTGTTTTCTTACCCTTGTGGTTCTTGTTCTATCTGGTGTATGGCAATGCATTCAACCCATTTGAAAGCATGTATGCAATGTTATCCCAATGGTTATACATCCGGATTTGTTTTCAGAAGTTAAGGCGACTTTTGGACAAGCAAAATGGGTTCAAAGTTTTGAACTTGTATATTGATGCTTTTCATAGTCAGGTTAGTTTCTTTGATAAATCTTTTATGCATTACCTTGTTGTGACTTGTGAACAATCATATAAATTAATGTCTCAACAAAGTGTATACTCACTCCGATTGTCTTGCAGACCTTCACAGAGTTAGAGAAGCTAAAGGCGATTGAATTGCCAAATCGAGCATGTTGAGCTAAAACTAGACACCGGTGAAGAATCATTAGCTCATATTGCTTTTGTAAATGCTGTACTTTGGTGTTGCCGTCCTCGTTCTCTAACTTTAAGATCATCCGTTGCTTTTGAAGAACAAAGTGATGTTATCAAGGTGAGACTTATTATTTGATGAATTATTCATTATTCTTTATTGCAATTCATCATTGTTTACATCTTGTTTATATACCACAATTATGTAGTGATATTATCTTTTTTCTATTTGTTATTTTTCTGCAGTTTACATACAAGAAACTGCTTGAACAAGAAGATCAAGGCCATACCAAAATTCAGATCGTGTCGCCTTCCTCTTCCGAAGCCCAAAAGCACTTGATGGACTTGAAGTCGTTGTCAATGGCGTCACCTCGTGAAGGAAAAACAATTAGCTTCATAAAGGAAGAAGGTACACCTTTTTAATGAGCGAATTTAGAAGTCTTATCAGTTAAGCCTAAGCTATCGAAGTTATTAGTGAAAACTGATAAATTTGAACAAATTGCAGTTAACCTGTCATAAGAATTCTACTTTTTGATATCTAATATGTAGTTATCGTTTGAATCATGACTATTTACTTTGAGAGCTTTTACTTCATTACTGATTGTTCAGATTACATAGCTCCAGGTCTTATTTTATGGTTTTTGCTTGGCCCGGCAAAACAAGCAAGTTGGTTGGGTAACAATTTAAACGGGTCAGTTAGAAAAATAAAAGTTTCAAATGACTAATATAATAATTATAGCAGTTATATCTAATGATTAGCTTCTTGTGCAGCCATCGCTTTCGTGCAAATTATATTTGATATCTCTGTTAGGTTAGAATGCTTTCTCAACATTATATGCTACTAGTTACCGCTCTCTACTTTTCTTGCCTTGTTGTGTCCCAAAATTGACCCTTTATTCCTTTAACCAGTATTTGAAATTTTGGTTAGCAAACTTGAACTAGAGGTGGCAAAAGAAGGGGTCGGGTTGTCGGGTCAATATATAACATTTTATTTTGTATCGGTTGAGATAGGTTGGCTCGATCCAAAACACTTATTATTTAAAATGTTTACCTTGTAATATAGAATCAGTGTTTCATACAGTAACTCAAGCTATGGTTTATCAAATAATAATAGTAAAATCATAATAAATAATAAATCTATGTTAACAAGTTCTTTTTCAGCTTGAGAATTCACTTTGATGGAAATTGAACAAATATTTCAGTGAAAAAGTTTACAAATTGTTATTTAAGGGACATTTTGCTTACACTAATCACATCAAACCATGCTCATTCTATGTTAAACTTTTTTAGTTCAGCCAATATGACCGGAGTGACCCAAAATTTGGTAGTTTGGGTTTTTGCTTTATGAAAACGGTCTAGTTACCCTGGAGTTATCGAAATTGACCCAAAATCTTCATCTTGAGGTTGATAATATCGTTTTCTTTTAATATGTCGTATCAATTTGTGGTGGAGTTCGTCATCATTTTAATCTTGAGTGCTGTAAACTGTTCAAACAAGTAGCGTTATCTTGCGGTTGTTCAAACAAACACCATCATCAATCATCATTCATCATCTTCATCTGCGATCGAGTTCTATAAGTTGTTCATAAGAAACTAAGTTTCTTGATTATGTTGTCTAGTGTTGTTTCATGTTTGCTTGAATATGGTTGTTAGGGCTGTCCATTTTTACCTGAAACCCGATCTAAAGCCACCCGAACCCGAATTAGAGAATACACAAAAAACCCGAACCTGAAAAATCCAAACCCAAAAAACCCGAACCTTATATGGATCAGCTACCGGATCACTTTTAACTAGCCAAAAACCTGAACAACCCTACCTGAAAAACCCGAGACCTGAAAAACCCCCTGAACATTTATCGTCTTTTTTTATATATGTGTTTAGGTTTGAAGTATCTGATATTTTGAACATTAAATTTTGGGACTTTTAAACATTATCATTTCATATTTTAATGATGTTTAAATTTTGATGATTTTTTTAGGTAGATACATGAATTTTGATGAAATTTTGAAAAAAAAACATTTTTTTTAAATAAATTTTACATCTAAACCCGAAAACCAAACTAACCCGAACCCAAATAACCCAAACACGACCTTTAAATAGATCGGTTATCGGGTCATTTTTTTCCAGGCAAAATCCCGAACAACCCGACCTGAAAAACTCAAAACCCAGAAACAACCGAAGAACACCCCTAAATTGGTTGTTTAATTGGATTGAATGATTTTGGTAACTTGAATGAATTGGTTGAATATGGTTGTTCTAACAGTTTCACTCCTTGCCCAACTCAACCCCCCCCGCGTGTCCACTCCATTTTAGATTTTCAAAGCCATTTGATCTATAAAAAGATGGACTTCAACAAATTTTTGTCTGCCCGAGACCTAGACCGAACGGGGCACTTCTTATCCAGGCTTCGGTCATACATTCTTATGGTTTTGCATTTTTGATTCGGGTTGGTTTCTACAGTCCTATATGTTCCTGTTGCATAACCCAACTCTCAACCCATGTAAATGCATAAAAAGTAATGTGGGCATTTTTTTTTGTATGCATTATCTTGGATGCAAGCTTGATTTTGTCATTCACATTTCTTTTATATCTTTGTGATTTTAATACATTTAGCTGTAGTTTGAGTTAACATCTTTACTGTAAAGGGTATTTTTTATACAAGTATAACGTGCTGATTATAAAAATTTAAAAGAGGTATGATAAGTTGGCTAAAACGTATAAAAATATATAATGGGTTTATTGAAGAAAAAAAGTATAATTCACACATCATCTTTCATTAGCATTTGTTTTTCATCATCTTTATCGGTTAGTGAGAGTCAATTCACTCAACTTCTGTTCTACGATTAATTAGACCATCCCAAGGGATAGGAAAAATCCTTACATATCCACTACTCACAATTTTTTTTCTCATTAAACTTACCCCAAGGAATTTTCTATCACCTCTCTCTTCCAAGTCACTCTTCACGTAACCAACAACTCTCAAATGTATTATTAGACATGTGTAGTGATGCTGAAGTTAACCTTTTCCTTGAGCATTATTTGATATGTGGCATTAAGCTCCTCCTTCAATATCAAGCTTCTCCACCGGTTTTCATGATCACCTAACACCAATTTTGATCGAATCAAGCCTCTGGGGGCGGTGTACGAGGCGTGATCTTTGCCACTTCACGTCTGATGACGTGGGTAGCACAAACCTTAGAAAACTGATCAAAGTACACAATAACTAAAAAATTTAAAAGCTTAAAGGTTTTGAAATGACCAACTGTCGTGAACAGCAAAAAGAACGAGGCAGTGTCTGGTCACATCACACTTTATGTGTGGACTCTCCCATCCAGCCGCAATATGAGCATGTGGGAGAACACACTATATTAACCATAGGTCCTAAAACCTTTAACCTACCAAAAAGGGCAAGCCCTTCACTGCAGTCATGAATCACTAGTCAAAGGTTTCTCTTTATAGCTGGTTCCCTCCTCTATAATAGCAGACCTGGTCACTTTACAACACACTCCTGATCTCTTTTCTCACCCTTAGAACTTGCTTCTTGCATGTTTAATTCTTGACTCACTACAATACAATCTCACTAAACACAAACATTCTGGGTTGAATATTCTTCAATCCAGAAATTAAAGGCAACAATAACAAAGTGATCCAACTCCACGTATTGCAAACATGGGGGGTGTCACACCCCAACCAATGGAAGAAACATCGGAGTGAGACGAAATAGATTGCTCATTGCTCACAACGCTAATAATGACAATATTTAATTAAAGCCAAATTTCATTTCAATAACAATTGTCAAGTACAACATCGAAGCAAATACAAATAACACCATACAACAATTTTAGCCTAAATGTCTACTTGTGTGTATTTAAGTCCTTGCTATTTGATTTCATAGCATCATCTTCATCAACCTGTAACATGTTTTAAAATACAATTCAATGCAAAAGCAAAGGCGAGTACACAAGTTTAAACATAGCATACGTATACGATTAACTTTTAAACGAATCCTCATGGCAACTATGATTTTACGAGAGCATATACAAGGCATGCAATACTACTAGCCAAACCCTTAACGTAAACACGTTGTTTTAACATGGCCTCAAGTTTATGCGATGGAGGGGGATGCGTGACTTCCTATAGCTCTATACATGTACGAGCTTAAAACAGTTAATGACTAAGTATACATAAAGAATGTCCAAGATATAAGCATCAAGTAATCGTATCAAGTATTCATGTGTATAGGATTGTTTGTGCATTTCATAAAGTTTAAGTGTTGTGGTTTTGGTATAAGTAAACATGTTACACCCAAAAGTGTTGTAAACGAAAAGTGGGTCGAGTGTCACGTCTTCTAATCTTGACAAGTTCGCGAAGTGGGTTGATGGATGGGATGAGTGTCAAGTTATCTTTTTCGTAGCTTTGATCTTTGAGAGAAGAGGAGAGCTCTTTAGAGCTTTTAGAGAAGAGAAGAGAAGGAAGATTTAGGTGTGAAATGAGTATGGGAGGAGGTGGGTATTTATTGTTGAGGTTTGGGGGTTGAGTTAGGTGAGTATTAAATGCAAGAAACACAATCCAACAAACACACTTTTGCCCAATCCATGAGCTAGAAACAACTTTCTCCGGATTATGCTATTTTTAGTCCTTGAACTTAGTTTATCTTTCATTTAATGGTAAAACTTGCATATTTTCGCATGTTTTCAAGTGTATAATGTATATGTAGGTATATTTTAGGTATCAAATATGAACGTATGAGTATTTGCACGTATAACAAGTATGGTTTGTATGTAAACACATATTTAACAATTAAATGCATGTAAGACAAGTATGTATCAGGTATGAATTTTATTACGATCAAAGTCTCGGATTATAAGATTGGGAAATGAAATACGAATGCGATACGAATACAAGTTTCCATAAATAGAAATACGATTACACATTCTAATTAAGGAAAGTACGATAAAACGAGGCGTTACAGGGGGACCCCACGACCTCCGTTAGGCTAATCGAAACCTTGAACCCTTTTACCCTTGAGATATCATTGCCATCCTTGGTCTTGTATTTGTTGTAGCAACAAGTTAGCGCCCACTGTAGGGCTACGCCGCTAACTTTATCTTAAAAGACAAGTTGTGTAGCTCCAAGTTCTTTATCTCTGAAAGCGAATCTCCCAGCGAGGTAAATCAGGTGCCTAACAATACCGATTTAACACCAAACTCTAGTCGGATCTCACCGGCCAGATCCATACCTTTCTCTGCTCCCGGAAGTACTCCAACGGGAACTATGTTCCCGGAGTTCACTCCCTTTCAAACACCAACCCCTTCTCGGTCAAGGGTTGCCTCTCCTCAGATCAGTGCTATGCGTACACCGGAACGTATAGATCTAACACCCGAGTGAGTAGCTAGAAACTTCTTGCAATTAATATCTCTTCTCAACCAACATGTGAGCCGAGAAAGAGAAAAAGGAGTGAGAATAAGGCTAGATTATGAGGAGTCTGAACCTTCATTGTCACCCGACCCTCCACCACTTCCTATAAGTAGCTCACAACCAACCACATACTTCTTTGAAGCTGGTCTTAGTGCAACTAACCTACATGTGAGCCGAGAAAGAGAAAAATAAGTGAGGATAAGGCAGATTATGAGTAGTCTGAACCCTCATTGTCACCCGGCCCTCCATCACTTCCTTTAAGCAGCTCACAACCAACCACATCCTACTTTGAAGCTGGTCCTAGTGCAACTAACCTACCACTCAACCTAAGCCTCGTGCTTTTGGGAGGCCCAACCCGACTGCTTTTCCTCTCTTTCCCTCCGAACCCGTTGCAACCGGTGCATCTTTAGGTGTCACACCCTCAATTTCCACTTGCGGAGTATTACCGCGAGGCGTGTGATCAAACTAGAATCTCAGACACTAGCAATATCGAACGACTCTATATGATTTATTTAAACGTTTTCCAAAAACATTTGTTGTAAACATGCATAGTCATTTTCAAAATATCAAGGTTTCAAGTTTAGCGGAAGCATTAAAATAAAGTAACGGGCGCCAACATAAACGCCAAAACCAAAATCCCAAAAATTATTCGTAAATAAAGACTCGATAAAAATGTCTTGATCAAATGCAAGTGAGTGCACCTAGCGCTCCTAGCATCCTGAGAAACATGCAAAGAAACAAGTGTCAACATTAAAGAAGAGTGAGTTCACAGTTATAAGTTCACAAGTTCGGTTTAAAAGATTGTTTTCCCCCGTTATCCCTAACCCGGGATAACGACATAATTCCATTATTCCTAACCTGGAATAATAAGGTTGGTTCGTAAATAAGTTCAATGTTAACATGTAGGTAGCGAGCCTAAAGTTACGTCACGTAAGAGTTCGCGATCGAAGCTGACTGTTGTTGCCTCTGTGTTGCCAGGTCTAACACTGACCATGGTGAAAGTTAGGCCAAATTAATCACCCGTTGACCATTCCTGGTAGGCTAGCGCGACTAGCTCGGGTGGGGCTTGTCGGGCCCAGTAGTACTACTATAATTTCCCCGCTATCTAACCCAATACTAACGATCCGAGAGTTGGTTGAGGACTTCCGTGATAAAGCTGTAACATTTGTCAAAAACGGGTTTTACCAAACCCGCTCCGGTTGTAATCGAATATCAAGTTATAAATATTTTGTTGCGTATTTATGTTTATTTTGATTTTTAATGATACATAATTAATAAACAAACTAAACTATAAAAGTTATAATTGATAAAAAGTATAAATAAAATAATTAAAAAGGAAATGAGGCTGCCGGGACTCGAACCCGGGTCAGCCGGAAGAGAACTCAAAGACTTAACACACACACGCATAACCACTCCGCCACTTGTTGTTTTCTGTCAACTCTAGGAAACAACTGAGTTTTATAGTCAATCATAGATCAACCGGTTGCGCCAAAAACTGAAAACCGTAATCGGCTATTCAATCGTCTAAAACGTTTGAATAATCGCGAATTTTGGTTTATAACCGACGATTCTAATCAATTCAGACTTGAATTAACTTAAATTCTGATGATGATCGGTTTTATAACCGAAGATATTCAATATCTGAATTACTTCAATCAAAGACCTCTCTCGCGACTCAGAAACATTCTACAAACCTGCCATTTCACTTTCGTCATACATTCAGTTCATCAGAAAAGTTTATTATACTCGCCGGAAAATTTCTGCAAGTCGCCGGAAAACCGTATCCTCCATCAAAACAGTAAGTCTTTCAATTTCTTCGTGGTCTATCAATTGTTAAGCTATTGCCAACTCAAACCTTTCAATTGAAATCAAATTCAGACGCCGTTATCGGATAATTCCTGCTCGCCGGAAAACCTCTGAAAGTTCTTATCTTCCACTGTGAAACGGTATGGACATTCAAACACTCTGTTAACGCTTGTTTAGCACTTCAATTCCACAATTAGCTAATCAAAACGGTTAATTTGCTTGCTCAGTTGAAGTTCATAAAAACAGAGCTGACGCCTTGCCGGAATTCTGAGTTAAATTATTCCTCCGTATGTTTGTTTCCAACACCGTCTTTGTCATTTCATTTTAGTCTTATGAATGTGTTAATCGTTTTAAAACAAGAAACATATGGGTAATTTGCTGTCTCTAAAAATTAACGGAGAAGATGAACTGTGCTAACATTATAAGGATAATTAAAATCGGTATTTAAAACGGGTTAGACACACAGTCCAGCGATGGACTGTGTGCAAATAATACGCACACGCCGCGAGTTCGATCCCTGATACACGCACCCTCTCTGTAATAAAGACGTTTTATTTTTCTAACTGAACCGGGTTAACCTACGTTAGTTGTTAAGTATAATAAAAATTTGTATATTAACCAAGTTAGACACACAGTCCAGCGGTGGACTGTGTGTAACGTTAAAGCACAGGTCCCGGGTTCGAGACCTGTTAGTGACACCGGTTCGGTGATTTAAAATGTTTTTGAAAATAAAAGAATTTTGGATAAGCTGAGTTAATATACAAGTATAATTAAAAACAGAATTAATTCGGGTTAGACACGTAGCTCAGTTGGTAGAGCTGCGTGCACGCGTACGGGAGGTCTCGGGTTCGAGCCTCACCCAGCGCATGCAATTACACAATAAACCGGTCAAACAGTCAAAGTCAAAAAGTCAACAGTCAACCCAAAAAGTCAAACATATTTTTATATTTTTAATTATTTAATTTAATTTAAAAATCAATTAAAAATACTTAAAAATAATGTTTTTAAAGATAGGAAATAGCCTTAAACTCACAAAAATATATCTAAAAATTCTATTAAAATCATTAATAAAATCCACTCATTTACTATATTTTCCGTTATTATTTAGGTTAGTTAATTCTCGTTGTTCAGCTCTTCCAACTCGTGCGCATCTCACCATCTCCAATCAAACGCACCCAATGTGAGTGAATCTTTACAAATTCCCCGTTTTAATCACGTTTTTTGGGTGTATCATGTGTCTTGCCATTTATTATATTTAAATCATTGTGCATACATCATATCATGAACAAATGTGTATTCAGCTTGTTTCAACTGTTTGTGTGGTTATTGTTAGATTTAATTTATTATTTTCAGTACATGCAAGTTCATAGGCCGCCGCTCCCCATTACATTATGAGCGTTGAGCATGTTCCCCATTATATTATGAGCGTGAACCTGGCGTGCCAACATACGATCGGCTCCGTTTGATTGAGCCTTGATCGCACAGACATTTATCATTTTAAGTACATGCAATACGATCGGCTCCGTTTGATTGAGCCTTGATCGCACAGTTTCATTCATGTTATATATTTACGCAAGTTGATATGTTATTATATGTTATTATATGTCATTGTATGTTATTGTATGTTATTATATGTCATTGTATGTTATTGTATGTTATAGTTTGTGGTTGACATTGTTACTGATTGATTATCTACATTTGCTCACTTATGATTATGCACAATTTTTCCTTGATAAAATAACAAGAAAATCAATAATAAATGTTTATCTAACAAGGTTCACTCGCCAACTTATGTTGACCCAAAAACCCCCATTTTTTACACATGATACAGGTGAACCAGCTGCAGCAAGAAACACATAGGATTGGCCTAGAAGAATAAAATGATTTAGAGCTTGGAATTGTTTAGTTGGTTATTTTTCTTTGTATTTGTATGGACATGTTTGGATTATTGGGAATGTAATTTTGACTTTAATAAATATGAAACATATTAGTAAATATCATGAGCTTTGGTGATAACCCAATTATGCCCCGACTCTTATTCCGCTGCGGGTCGGGGTGTGACAGATTGGTATCAGAGCCATGACTATAGGGATATAGGATAGGTTATTAGACCCTTAGAGCCTATACTATAGTTGATTAGAAATTTTTAAGATTTTTGTGTTTTACATGCCAAATTTCATGATGTTTATATGTTTTATGTTAAATGTTACATTCAATGTTATGCAAGCATGTTCATAAGTATATATTATCATATAATGCCTATCATGAATCATATTCTCATAACATATCATATCCATGAAAGCACACACCACATCATTTTCATGATTGCTTTTACAATGATTTTTGTGTTTTTTTTCAAATCTCATCAAAGTGAGTTCTCATGACGGGCATGTAGTAACTGGAAGGGTACCAGTACCGGTAGTCGGAACGTCCTGTCTAGGCTGGCATTCGTATAAATCCAAAATAAAGGACCAGTTTACCTACCTGGGGACTAACGATGAGAGTACGAAGTACCTATTAGGCCAAAGCATGCTATACCAAACGTCGTGTGAGCTAACCCCACTTTGAGTTGTCATTGTGTCTACACCTGGACACATTCCGACCATACATCTCGTAAACATATTTTGTGGTTTGCATTCGGGTGATGCGAGTGTTAAATCGCCAATACTAATGTGAATCCGACCAAGCCAATAGTCATGGGGGCCCACATGACTATACAGGTGAAGGTATTGGGGACATTTGAGGCCCAACATGAGCAAACCCAAGACATCCTATGGATGTAGTTGCATTATTGATATTTATGTTATTTTCATTTTCTTAAAGACACATGACACCTAAAAAGACTCCATTAACTGACAATCTTCTTATGTATGTTCCTGTAGATGTCGGCTAGACAACAACGAGGGGGTAAAAGATCAGGAAGGTCTCACGAACGCTTGGCCACACAAATCGCGAAACAAATGGCCGCGGTGCTTCCTGACATTGTGGTTCAAGTACAACAAGCTCTCGCCACAAATCCCACTAATCCTCCCCAACAACATGACCAGAACATCGGCAACCCTCCTACCAGCAAGTGCTCATACAAACATTTCAAGTCTTGTGATCCTCCTAAATTTGAAGGGACCGAAGGTGTCACTGCTCTCCTCCACTGGTTTGAGGAAATGGAAAACACCTTCCTCAACTGCGATTGTCCTGAGGATCGCAAGGTTCGATACGCCACCGGGAGACTATTTGGGGTAGCTCTCACCTGGTGGAATACTGAAAAGGGGAAGAGGGGAATTGAAGATGCTATGGCCTTAACATGGGAAGAGTTAAGGGAAATAATAACAAGGCGCTTCTGTCCAAGAAGCGAAATCAAGAAGTTGGAAGATGAATTCCACTCGTTAAAACAAAAGGAAGGAGATCATACTTCCTACAACAAAAGGTTTCTAGAGTTGAACCAAATGATTCCCAACTTGTTCACCCCAGTGTACCGCTTGGTTGAACACTATATTCGAGGTCTCCCCTCAAAAATTCAAGACTCAGTTCTAAGCACTTCGCCTGCGACACTTGAAGCCGCGATGGAACTAGCTACCGAACTCACCGAAAATCGCATTCGAAACGGTAAATTCAAAGAGGAGAAAAAGAAAGCCCCCATTGAGGCTCAAACTTCAAACCATTCTGGTTCCTCTTTGAAGTTTACTGGTAAAAGGAATCGAAGCACAAGAAACTTTGCTGTCACACAAGCAAATTTCCCTATCCCTGCTGCACCCATCACTCAAGTTGCCCCTTCACCTGCACCATATAAAAAGCCATACTCCGGCCCATTACCAAAATGCAACCGTTGCCAATATCATCATTTTCCTGATCATCCCTGCCAACATTGCACCGGCTGTGGTCGCGCAGGTCATACTGTTCAAACCTGTCGCATACCTCAGCGAACGAACCGCCACCAGCCTTCAACCCAAACCCACCAACAAATAATGGGTCAAGCCCAACAACCCCTACTACTACCACCTACCCAACATTTAGCCCAATCTACTACCAACCCAACTATCCCATGGTGCAACCTATGCGGGCTTGTTACAACTGTGGAGATCCAAACCACTTTAGAAACACTTGTCCACGTTTGGTGAACATCATTCATGCCCAAGCTCAAGCAAATCCGGTGAATCAAGCTAACCAAGCTCCACCACCTGCAAGAGGAAGAGCTTATAACATCAACGCCAATACTGTTGAAAATAATAACGGCCCAAACGAATCACCCAACTAGTGTTTCCTCACCAAGAATCAAGACTCAACTCCAATCGTCTAATTTTAATGTTTTCTTTATGTTATCTCAATCTTTCCGTATCCCAGTTGTAAAATTTGGAAATTATGTACCCAAGAATTTTAATGCGATTTGATATTACAGTTTTGTTCTATACTCATTGATTTAACATTCATATCATCATACATCTCGACGTATCTCAATCTCATCATTTAAAGAAGTTGGGTTGTGCCACACTTTACATAGACTGACCCCTTCATCATAACCAACGAGAGAGGTACTGTCATCATTTAGTCATGTATCATTTCAGAATTGAGACTCAAGTTTTGTTCGTTGTGTTGTTTATGTTTTAGAGTCACATAGAACTGATCATGATTTACTGATAAAGCCAACGAAAATTTGACAAGAATATGGTGGATACGCCGCTGGTACTTCCTATATATAAGTATTCTTGGCAAAGGATCAAAAGCATTACCAGGAGGTTATGAAAAGTTCCGTGTAGGTTTAAATATCGTTATGGTTGAAGTTTTTGTTTTATGATACATACCTTATCATTACAAACGTATCAGTTCCCTCAAAACTATTATGCATAAAATCGTAAGCGACATCAAAGATCAAATCCGAGAAGCACAGCATGTTTCAGTAACAGAAAAGAGACGTACGCAAGGAGCCGTCTTGTGGAGCTAAACTTAAAAAGTGAAACTAAATCCGACGGTATTCTATACTGTCTAGATCGCATATGGATTCCTGACCACAATAACCTTCGTGATTTTTTTTTCTTATGAATGAGGCGCACAAAACATGATATTCTATACACCCAGAAGCCGACAAGATGTATCAAGACCTTTGATACACCTACTGGTGGCCTGGAATGAAAAAGGATATTGCTGATTTTGTTTCCAAGAGCCTTTCATGTTCCAAAATAAAAGAGGAACATCAAAGACCCTCAGGACTTCTGGTCCAACCTGAAATACCTGTAAGGAGGTGGGAAAACATAATCATGGACTTCATTACCGGGTTACCTCGCACTTCTGGTGGGTATGACACTATATGAGTAATCATTGGTCGTCTTACAAAATCAGCTCACTTTATTCCAATCCACGAAGATTTCAAGAACGAGAAGTTAGCTCGTATCTACATCAGTGAAATCGTAAGCCGTCATGGCGTACCGTTAAGCATTATTTCCGATCGTGATGGTCGTTTTACTTCACGAACATGGCAAGCCATACAAGCCGCTTTGGGTACACGATTAAACCTCAGTACCGCTTATCATCCTCAAACTGATGGGCAATCTGAACGCACCATTCAAACTCTTGAAGATATGCTTCGAGCATGTGTCATAGACTTCAAGGGAAATTGGGACGCTCATCTACCATTAGTTGAATTTTCGTACAAACAACAGCTATCAAGCATCGGCATGGCACCTTTTGAAGCCTTATATGGTCGTAAGTGCCGATCTCCAGTATGTTGGCACGAAATTGGGGAAGCTCAAATCGCTGGTCCGGAATTGATTCAAGAAACCACAGACAAGATCCATCAAATTCGAAACAATCTTCTAGCGGCTCAAAGTCGTCAAAAGAGTTATGCAGATAAACGACGGAAGCCTTTAGAGTTTAACATTGGTGATCATGTATTTTTAAAAGTATCACCGTGGAAGGGAGTAGTTCGTTTTGGTCAAAAAGGCAAGCTAGCACCACGCTACGTAGGACTTTTCAAGATACTTGAAAGAGTAGGACCTGTAGCATACAAGCTTGATCTACCAGAAGAACTCAACAGGATTCATCCCACATTTCACGTATCAAACTTGAAGAAGTGTCTCGCTGATGAAAATCTCCACATTCCTCTAGAAGATATTCAAATTGATGAATCTATGCATTTTATTGAAAGACCGGTAGAGATCATGGACTTTGGAGAAAAACGTCTACGACGGAGTCGCATTCCAATTGTTAGGGTACGCTGGGAGTCGAAACAGGGACATGAGTTTACTTGGGAACGTGAAGACTCAATGCGTGAAAAATACCCGCATCTTTTTCCTACTACTACTACTACTTAAATTTCGGGACGAAATTCCTAAAAGTAGGGGATACTGTAACATTTGTCAAAAACGGGTTTTACCAAACCCGCTCCGGTTGTAATCGAATATCAAGTTATAAATATTTTGTTGCGTATTTATGTTTATTTTGATTTTTAGTGATACATAATTAATAAAAAAACTAAACTATAAAAGTTATAATTGATAAAAATATAAATAAAATAATTAAAAAGGAAATGAGGCTGCCGGGACTCGAACCCGGGTCAGCCGGAAGAGAACTCAAAGACTTAACACACACACGCATAACCACTCCGCCACTTGTTGTTTTCTGTCAACTCTAGGAAACATGTGAGTTTTATAGTCAATCATAGATCAACCGGTTGCGCCAAAAACTGAAAACCGTAATCGGCTATTCAATCGTCTAAAACGTTTGAATAATCGCGAATTTTGGTTTATAACCGACGATTCTAATCAATTCAGACTTGAATTAACTTAAATTCTGATGATGATCGGTTTTATAACCGAAGATATTCAATATCTGAATTACTTCAATCAAAGACCTCTCTCGCGACTCAGAAACATTCTACAAACCTGCCATTTCACTTTCGTCATACATTCAGTTCATCAGAAAAGTTTATTATACTCGCCGGAAAATTCTGCAAGTCGCCGGAAAACCGTATCCTCCATCAAAACAGTAAGTCTTTCAATTTCTTCGTGGTCTATCAATTGTTAAGCTATTGCCAACTCAAACCTTTCAATTGAAATCAAATTCAGACGCCGTTATCGGATAATTCCTGCTCGCCGGAAAACCTCTGAAAGTTCTTATCTTCCACTGTGAAACGGTATGGACATTCAAACACTCTGTTAACGCTTGTTTAGCACTTCAATTCCACGATTAGCTAATCAAAACGGTTAATTTGCTTGCTCAGTTGAAGTTCATAAAAACAGAGCCGACGCCTTGCCGGAATTCTGAGTTAAATTACTCCTCCGATATGTTTGTTTCCAACACCGTCTTTGTCATTTCATCTTAGTCTTATTAATGTGTTAATCGTTTTAAAACAAGAAACAGATGGGTAATTTGCTGTCTCTAAAAATTAACGGAGAAGATGAACTGTGCTAACATTATAAGGATAATTAAAATCGGTATTTTAAACGGGTTAGACACACAGTCCAGCGGTGGACTGTGTGCAAATAATGCGCACACGCCGCGAGTTCGATCCCTGATACACGCACCCTCTCTGTAATAAAGACGTTTTATTTTTCTAACTGAACCGGGTTAACCTACGTTAGTTGTTAAGTATAATAAAAATTTGTATATTAACCAAGTTAGACACACAGTCCAGCGGTGGACTGTGTGTAACGTTAAAGCACAGGTCCCGGGTTCGAGACCTGTTAGTGACACCGGTTCGGTGATTTAAAATGTTTTTGAAATAAAGAATTTTGGATAAGCTGAGTTAATATATAAGTATAATTAAAAACAGAATTATTTCGGGTTAGACACGTAGCTCAGTTGGTAGAGCTGCGTGCACGCGTACGGGAGGTCTCGGGTTCGAGCCTCACCAGCGCATGCAATTACACAATAAACCGGTCAAACAGTCAAAGTCAAAAAGTCAACGGTCAACCCAAAAAGTCAAACATATTTTTATATTTTTAATTATTTAATTTAATTTAAAAATCAATTAAAAATACTTAAAAATAATGTTTTTAAAGATAGGAAATAGCCTTAAACTCACAAAAATATATCTAAAAATTCTATTAAAATCATTAATAAAATCCACTCATTTACTATATTTTCCGTTATTATTTAGGTTAGTTAATTCTCATTGTTCAGCTCTTCCAACTCTGTGCGCATCTCACCATCTTCAATCAAACGCACCCATGTGAGTGAATCTTTACAAATTCCACGTTTTAATCACGTTTTTGGGGTGTATCATGTGTCTTGCCATTTATTATATTTAAATCATTGTGCATACATCATATCATGAACAAATGTGTATTCAGCTTGTTTCAACTGTTTGTGTGGTTATTGTTAGATTTATTTTATTATTTTGAGTACATGCAAGTTCATAGGCCGCCGCTCCCCATTACATAATGAGCGTTGAGCATGTTCCCCATTACATTATGAGCGTGAACCTGGCGTGCCAACATACATGCAATACGATCGGCTCCGTTTGATTGAGCCTTGATCGCACAGTTTCATTCATGTTATATATTTATGCAAGTTGATATGTTATTGTATGTTATTATATGTCATTGTATGTTATTGTATGTTATTATATGTCATTGTATGTTATTGTATGTTATAGTTTGTGGTTGACATTGTTACTGATTGATTATCTACATTTGCTCACTTATGATTATGCACAATTTTTCCTTGATAAAATAACAAGAAAATCAATAATAAATGTTTATCTAACAAGGTTCACTCGCCAATTTATGTTGACCCAAAAACCCCCCATTTTTTACACATGATACAGGTGAACCAGCTGCAGCAAGAAACACATAGGATTGGCCTAGAAGAATAAAATGATTTAGAGCTTGGAATTGTTTAGTTGGTTATTTCTCTTTGTATTTGTATGGACATGTTTGGATTATTGGGAATGTAATTTTGACTTTAATAAATATGAAACATATTAGTAAATATCATGAGCTTTGGTGATAACCCAATTATGCCCCGACTCTTATTCCGCTGCGGGTCGGGGTGTGACAAAAGCTACTTAGTGACCATAACGTACATTAACATTAACTTAGTTACCGAATAGTTAACGGCGTTAATTTCGCATTACGTAAAAAGATTGAGTTGTAGAGCGTATATATGTTTCTCCCCCTGTTGTTCAAAACCGGATAAAATAGGGGCCGTGAACTCACCTTAAATTGCTCGGTTAGATAAACGCAAAAGAAGCAAAGGATGGAACCGCTAATCGCGTCCTACCATGTCAACCGATTCAAAGTTAGTGTGTGAACACACTGACACAAACTTACGCATAACTAACACACAGTACGGCACACGTAATAACCAATTCAAAACCATAATCATGCATGCGAAGTATCACCATACAAAATAACGATAAAACCAACTTGTCATAAACACAGGATAACTTATACAACACTTGGGTACACACAAACGCAAGTTATCATGTTTCAGCTTGTACGCTTATAATTGGGCTGTTTTCGAGAATTTTTATAAAATAGTTCCAACGTTTCAAAAATTCCATTTTTTACAGGAAGTGTCAATTAGACTGTAGAATTTTGTGTAAAATTTTCAAATCCTAAATCTTTACCAATTATTTATAAACATTTATATACTAGGCTGCAGTCAGATTCCTCGCTTTCTGACTGCAGTCCACGAGAAAAATCATTTAAAAATCATCGTTCATCCGATTAACGAAATTCCAGTGGGAGATTTTCGGAAATTCCCGTCTCCAGTTACTATACAGATTTCGTGACCTAACCCCATACATACTATGAGATCCGACTCGATAAACAACCTGCAATTTTTGCAGAATTTACGCAGCTTCAGCTACTGCACTAAATGACCATTTAAAAATAGCAAACGACCTCAGAAAAATATGAATCTGGCGCCATTTGAAGAGTTTTTCAAAAATACACGTTTTAGGCTTCAGAAAATCCAGTTTTCGATAAATAATGATCAGGTTACAGTCAACTGAAGTTGGCTGTAAATGTCAATCAGCTTACTGTTTTCGACTTTATCGCATTAGAACATGTGTAAACGGCCATGACGCTTAGTTGTATTGATTAACAGCAGGTTAACTTGTCAAATATCATCCAATATATCAATATTCATTCAAACCCTAAGTATATATCATGATCTTTATCGATAAAACGCAGCCTACGATTTTAATATTCAAACATATCATCACAACCGCAAAGATTCTCATATTCATCCGAACTAATCATACACCACAACACTTTTTCATAATAATATCATACAAGCACATAATCATGATCAATACTACACAAAACCTAGTGTGAATCGCAATACTGTTAAACCCTAACCTTGAAACGATGACAATTAGCGAACCGGGACAAGCTTGGAATCGATCAGAGGGATGTAGAGCTTGCGCGACCGAGAGAGGGGGGGGGCTGCCTTCGACTTTCACTAGGGTATTAGGGTTTGAATGTTTTCCCAGAACATGCATGTGTACGTAATATAAAAGGGTAGCATAAGGGGGGGGGGGTTTGGGTTATCTCCTTGGGCCGCAAGGAGTGTGGGTCGCACGGGGGTGTGGGTGGCGGGTTGGGTTTGCTTGGTTGCGAAGTCGAAACGTTTCACAGGGTTGGTTCGGTTTATAAATAGAAGTTACTAAAATATTATTCGCGACACGGAGTTTATAAAATATTAAATCACGTATTTGGAGTGGGACGCAATAGATTCACAAACATCTAATAACACATAGCACGTAATTCAGATACAACCCTTAGGATTTCCAAACATTGTGTGTTCCCTAAATACTGAAGTTAGCGTAGTTATTGCGAGCGCGTAATTTAATTCTCCGAATTAAATCAGCGTAGGAATGAATAATAATAAAGTAACGTGTTTAAGATACCTGAAAAGCCGGGATGTCACATTATCCCCATGTTGAAAGAATTTTCGTCCCGAAAATTGAGTAAACGCGGTTTAGAATGCAACGCACGAAGATTCAGTTTGTTAGAATGGTACAAGTAAATCCCAGGCTGTCATATCATCCCCATGTTGAAAGAATTTCGTCCCGAAATTCAGTTGGCGGTAACGTCAGATTGCTGCTCAGCTGCAAAAAGGTGTGGATATTTGCTTTTCATTTGGTCCTCTCTTTCCCACGTGAACTCCGGTCCACGCTTAGAGTTCCAACGAACCTTTACGATCGGTATCTTGCTGTGCCTTCGAGTCTTGATCTCACGGTCCATGATCTCGATAGGTTGTTCCACAAAATGCAGTTGCTCATCCACTTGAATCTCATCCAATGGAATGACTAGGGTCTCATCTGATAGACACTTCTTCAGATTGGACACGTGAAAAACGTTGTGAACTCCACTGAGTTCGGCAGGAAGGTCTAACTGATAAGCTACGGGCCCGATACGCTTCGAAATCTCAAATGGGCCTACGTACCGTGGTTTTAGTTTGCCTCGTTTTCCAAAACAATTACACCCTTCCAGGGTGACACTTTCAGTAGGACGCGTTCACCTACTTGAAATTCGAGCGGTTTGCGTCGTTGATCAGCGTAACTTTTCTGTCGATCCCGTGCCGCTGCCATGCGGTTTCTGATTTGCATAATCTTTTCAGTAGCCTCAAGTATCAACTCAGGACCTGTGAGTTGACTGTCATGGACTTCTGCCCAACAGACCGGTGATCTACATTTGCGACCGTATAATGCTTCAAACGGTGCTGCCTGAATACTCGTATGGTAACTGTTGTTATACGAGAATTCCACCAAAGGCAGATGGATTTCCCAACTGTTCCCGAAGTCTACCACGCATGCCCTAAGCATGTACTCCAAGGTCTAAATGGTCCTTTCACTTTGACCATCCGTCTGAGGGTGATAAGCCGTGCCCATATCTAAGCGTGTACCCAACGCTTTCTGAAGTGACCGCCAAAAGTTGGACGTGAAACGAGCATCTCTGTCTGAAATGATGGACGTTGGCACCCCGTGCCGAGAAACTACTTCCTTAATATAGATGCGAGTCAACTTATCCATCTTATCTGTTTCTTTGGTCGCTAGGAAGTGTGCAGACTTAGTTAGACGATCCACGATCACCCAGATGGTATCGCAACCACTCGGAGTTCGCGGGAGTTTAGTGATAAAGTCCATCGAGATTTGATCCCATTTCCACACTGGGATCTCAGGTTGTTGAAGTAGCCCTGATGGCTTCTGGTATTCCACCTTGACTTTCGCACAAGTCAAACACCTGCTCACGTAGGTGGCTATATCCGCTTTCATGTTGGGCCACCAGTACGCGGCTTTAAGGTCTTGATACATCTTATCCAAACCAGGATGGACAGAGTATCGGGATTTGTGAGCTTCGTCCATAACTAGCTTCCTGAAGTTTCCGTAGAGAGGTACCCATATACGGTTCATGAAATACCGGGTACCATTGGGTTTCACTTCCCAATCGCGTTCCATCTTTCCCACAGATTCGGCCTTGATGTTCTCTTCCTTAACTGCTTCTAGCTGTGCGTCGCGTATCTGTTCGGGTAACCCAGAATGAATTGTGAACTGCAGTGCTCGTACCCGACGAGGTTTCAAGTGCTCCTTTCGACTGAGGGCATCAGTCACCACGTTAGCTTTTCCCGGGTGATATTGAATGGCACATTCATAATCGTTCAGGAGTTCAACCCAGCGACGCTGTCGCATGTTCAACTCCTTCTGGTAAAAAATATGCTGGAGGCTCTTGTGATCCGTGTAGATTGTGCACTTTGTTCTATATAGGTAGTGTCTCCAAATCTTAAGTGAAAACACAACTGCTCCCAATTCCAAGTCATGTGTCGTGTAGTTCTTCTCGTGGACCTTCAACTGTCGGGATGCATACGCGATGACCTTATCACATTGCATGAGCACACATCCCAATCCTTGAATGGAAGCGTCACAATATACCACAAAATCATCCGTCCCCTCTGGCAAGGACAAAATGGGCGCACTGCAAAGCTTCTGCTTCAGTAATTGAAATGCTGCTTCTTGTTTGTCACCCCAAGCATACTTGGTGCCCTTCTGAGCGAGAGTGGTAAGCGGTTGTGCGATCTTGGAAAATCCCTCGATGAACGTCTGTAGTAACCAACCAAACCCAAAAATTGGCGGATTTCTGTCGGTGTCCTCGGTGCTTCCCAGTTCTTGATAGCATCGATCTTGGCGGGATCAACGTGTATGCCCTTTTCATTCACGATATGTCCGAGGAACTGAACTTCCCTAATCCAGAAATCACACTTCGAAAACTTGGCATATAGATCCTATTGAAGTAGTTCCAGCAACAACCGCAGATGCTCAGCATGTTCTTCTTCACCCTTAGAGTAGATGAGTATATCATCGATGAACACGATGACAAACTTGTCGAGATACGGCTTACCCACACGGTTCATGAGGTCCATGAACACCGCGGGTGCATTGGTGAGACCGAAGGGCATGACCAAGAGCTCATAATGGCCATACCAAGTGCAAAATTCCGTCTTGGAGATATCCTCCTCCCTGACGCGTAGCTGGTGATAACCGGACCGTAGATCAATCTTGGAGTAGTAGCTTGACCCCTGAAGCTGGTCGAAAAGATCGTCGATGCGAGGTAATGGGTACCAGTTCTTGACGGTAACTTATTGAGTTCCCTGTAGTCGATGCACATGCGGAAGGTCCCGTCCTTTTTCTTGACACAAAACCCTACGCGTAACTAACAAACAGTACGGCACACGTAATAACCAATTCAAAACCATAATCATGCATGCAAAGTATCACCATACAAAATAACGATAAAACAAACTTGTCATAAACACAGGATAACTTATACAACACTTGGGTACACACAAACGCAAGTTATCATGTTTCAGCTTGTACTCTCATAATTGGGCTGTTTTCGAGAATTTTTATAAAATAGTTCCAACGTTCCAAAAATTCCATTTTTTTACAAGAGGTGTCAATTAGACTGTAAAAGTTTGTGTAAAATTTTCAAATCCTAAATCTTTACCAATTATTTATAAACATTTATATACTAGGCTACAGTCAGATTCCTCGCTTTCTGACTGCAGTCCACGAGAAAAATCATTTAAAAATCATCGTTCATCCGATTAACGAAATTCCAGTGGGAGATTTTCGGAAATTCCCGTCTCTAGTTACTGTACAGATTTCGTGACCGAACCCCATACATACTATGAGATCCGACTCGATAAACAACCTGCAAATTCTGCAGAATTTACGCAGCTTCAGCTGCTGCACTAAATGACCATTTAAAAATAGCAAACGACCTCAGAAAAATATGAATCTGGCGCCATTTGAAGAGTTATTCAAAAATACACGTTTTAGGCTTCAGAAAATCCAGTTTTCGATAAATAATGATCAGGTTACACCCAACTGAAGTTGGCTGTAAATGTCAATCAGCTTACTGTTTTCGACTTTATCGCATTAGAACATGTGTAAACGGCCATGACGCTTAGTTGTATTAATTAACAGCAGGTTAACTTGTCAAATATCATCCAATATATCAAAATTCATGCAAACCCTAAGTATATATCATGATCTTTATCGATAAAACGCAGCCTACGATTTTAATATTTAAACATATCATCACAACCGCAAAGATTCGCATATTCATCCGAACTAATCATACACCACAACACTTTTTCATAATAATATCATACAAGCACATAATCATGATCAATACTACACAAAACGTAGTGTGAATCGCAATACAGTTAAACCCTAACCTTGAAACGATGACAATTAGCGAACCGGGACAAGCTTGGAATCGATCCGAGGGATGTAGAGCTTGCGCGACCGAGAGACGGGGGGGGGGGGGGGCTGCCGTCGACTTTCACTAGGGTATTAGGGTTCGAATGTTTTCCCACAACATGCATGTGTACGTAATATAAAAGGGTCGCATAAGGGGGGGGGGTTTGGGTTATCTCCTTGGGCCGCAAGGAGTGTGGGTCGCACGGGGGTTTGGGTGGCGGGTTGGGTTTGCTTGGTCGCGAAGTCGAAACGTTTCACAGGCTTGGTTCGGTTTATAAATAGAAGTTACAAAAATATTATTCGCGACACGGAGTTTATAAAATATTAAATCACGTATTTGGAGTGGGACGCAATAGATTCACAAACGTCTAATAACACATAGCACGTAATTCAGATACAACCCATTAGGATTTCCAAACATTGTGTATTCCCTAAATACTAAAGTTAGCGTAGTTATTGCGAGCGCATAATTTAATTATCCGAATTAAATCAGCGTAGGAATGAATAACAATAAAGTAGCGCGTTTAAGATACCTGAAAAGCCGAGATGTCACATTAGGGCATGAAGCCACCCTTGATCAGCTCTAGCAGTCACCAAATTCAAGTATTCCTCCACCTGTTGCCACTTTGTGAGAATAGGCTTTGGCAACTTTACCTCTGGCTCGAAATGCAGCCATGAGTGCCCCTATGGGGATGAATTACATGGCGACACCTGAAAGCCTTCAAGGCTTTAACCTTATGTCCCAGCTCATGACATAAATGATGGCACAATTTCCTTGGTAACACTACATCAATCAGGTGTTGGCCACTCACCAAGGTACCTCAAATGGTAACCCGACGTCAAGGGTAGAAGAAGACCTCACTAAACCTTACAAGCCTAACAACTTGTCTTGCTTCTCCCAATAAAGCGCTGATTATGAGTTTCAAACCCAAATAACGAAGCCATCACACATAAGAACCTATGACGGTGCCGACGATCCTGAAGACCACCTCCAAATTTTCACTAGGGAATCAAGAATTGAAAAATGGTCCAACCCTGAATGCTATCTCATGTTCATGCAAACCCTTGTAGGGTACAAGGGTTTGCACCTATATGGTTCAATTACCTTCCTAAACGAAGCATTCAAACCTTTGACGACCTCAACAAATGTTTTCTAGCTAATTTCTCACAACAACGAAGGTATATCAAGGATGCCACAGTAATTTTCCAAATAAAGCAGCGTAATGATGAAAGCCTTCGAGACTTTATTTAAAGATACAAAAAAGAAGGTCTCACCTATGTAGGTGCTGATGAAAAGATGAGGGTTGAGGGTTCATGACTGCCATAAATTCCAAATACCTCACAAGGGATTTCAATAAATGACTGCCCAAAACCCTTGAAAAAGCACTCGAAAGGGCTGAAGCATACATTCGATGGAAAGAAGTTGTTGACATCAAAGAACAGAGAAAAAAATCCTAACTGGCGAAACGATAGTCCCAGCAGAAAAAGAGCAAACTTTGGTTCTTATGATAAACGATTCAAACACTCGGATTCTAGGAGACCTGAAGTAAGGAACCCTCCAAGTCGAGAAAAATCCATAAACTTCACAGCCTTGACCAAAACCCCACAAGAGATCTTGGCAACTGAAAGGTGAAACACAGTTTCCGTCCTCCTCGACCATTACCAAAACGTAAGAAAAATGAAAACTTGAACCAGTATTGTGAGTTCCATGAATAAAGGGTTACCACACCAATGATTGCTTCCAACTTAAAAAGAGCATCAAAGAAGCTGTCAAGTCACGAGAGCTTGCCCACTTGGTCAAAGGGGTAAAGGACAAGATGGTTGAAGGAGAAAAAATTAAGTAAATATGGTAGACTTTGAAAACAAAGCTTCCCACAAACGCCATTTTTTGGAGGCATAGAAACACCAATGTGTTTGCTTCCCACCGCCAGAGGGGTAGTTACTTTCAAACCCTCTGGTAATGGAAGCCAAGATAGTGACCATCAAGACACACAAGGCTTACATCGACACCGGTGCAGGCATCGAAATCATGTTTGAGTAATGTTTCAACCGTCTCAGCAATGATGAACGCTCCAAGCTCCAACTGTCTGAATCTTCCATCAAAGGTATCGCTAACATACCTATTAAGCATTTAGGCCAAATAACCCTTAGTGTTTGTTTCAGCGAAGGAATGTAGGAACGAACCAAGCAACTCACCTTCATAGTAATCAATATCCCTTCCAACTATGATGTCATCATTGGAAGGCCAAGGCAGAGTGTGTTTGGAATGGCGATTTCAGTTGGCTAAGACAGTGTGAAGTTTCTCACTGAAAAAAGGATATCAACCCTTCAACCTACCCAAGAAGCCTTCGTGGTTGAAAAGGAAAATGCAAAAAAGGATAAATACGATGAACAAGGGCTGATCATAAACCCAAAATATTCTCAGCAAATGATAAGGGTAAACACTAGCCTCTCCAAGGAAACCCTCCCATAACTTGAGAAAGTACTCTTACACCATGTTGATATCTTTTCCTGGTGCTCGGAAGATATAACATGCATCCCTCGTAACATTGCTAAGCACGAGTTAAGAATCACACCTGATGTTCAAACCCGTTGTCCAAAAGAAACGAATCCAAGCTCCAGAGAGAAGCCTTGCAACATGCCAAGAGGTAGAAAAACTTTTTCTAGCCGGAATCCTTCGAGAGGTCAAATATCAATCATGGGTAGCCAATCCAGTAATGGTTCGAAAACCTGACAAGTCTTGGAGAATGTATATCGATTTCAAAGACTTGAATAAAGTATGCCCAAAGGATTGCTACCCGCTGCCAGAAATAGACCTTAAGGTTGATTCGCTCAGAGGCTTCCCATTCAAATGTTTTCTTGACGCCTAAAAGCGTTACCATCAATCCTAGTAAAGAAGAAGACGAATAAAAAACCGCATTCACACTAATAAAGGTATCTTTTGCTACCAGAATATGCCTTTTAGTTTGAGAAATGCAGGTGCCACTTATCAACGTCTGGTGTACAAAGCATTCGCTGGAAAAATTGGCAAGAACATGGAAGCTTATGTTGACGATTTGGTGATCAAGAACAAAACGGAATATCAAATGCTCGACGACATATAAGAGACATTCAAAAACTTGAGAAAGATCAACATGAAGCTGAATCCAGTTACGTGCTCGTTTGGTTTTGAAGAAGGCAAGTTTCTAGGGCACATTGTGGGAAAACAAAGGATAAAAGCCGATTTAACAAAGTCAAAGCTGCCCTTGATACTAAATCCCCACAAAGCAAAAAAAGAAGTGGAAAGCCTGAATGGAAAGCGTGCAACCTTGAATCGTTTCACGTCCAAGTTAGCAGAAAAGTCCCTACCTTTTTTAAAACCCTCAAGGGTTGCACCAACAAGAAAGACTTTCGATGGAACTATGGACTCAAGAAATGGAGGAAGCTTTCCACCAATTGAAGCAACACTTGGCTTCACTCCCAACCATTGCGGCTCTAGAAACTCGAGAAACGATCTTTTTCTATCTGTCGGTTGCTGAACAAGCCATAAGTGCGATTCTGACCATTGAACGAAACAAAGTTCAGGTACCTGTTTACTTCTTCGGTAAAACTTTAAAATTAACAGAGATTAAGTATTCTGATTTGGAAAAACTTGCTCTAGCCCTAGTCCAAATGGCTAGAAGGCTTCGAAGTTACTTTCAGGCACACCCAATACAAGTGGTCACGTACCAACCTATTAAGAGTGTGCATGAAAAACCAGAAAATTCCGGACGCTTAGTCAAATGGGCTATGGAATTAGGTGAATACAAAATCACTTACGTTCCAAGAAAAGCTGTCAAAGCCCAAGTCCTAGCTAACTTTATTGTAGAAGTCCCTAAAGAATCTTTTAGGAAACCTTTATGTAAGTATTGAAGAAAACTGTGATCAATTTAATCAACTGTTGAAGATAAAATCATAAAAGTCAAACAGAAAAAAGAAACAAGAATGGACAAACGAAAAGGACAACATATCTTCTACATACATCATAAAAGGATCAGATACCAGTGAAGACAATTAGAAAAGACCAATCTGATGGACATGATGATAGTTCTGATTAACATCATCAGTTTCTGGTAAAGTCTGGTTATTAGAAAATCTGGTAATCTGTTCATCAGATTTTCTGATAAGATGGCTCTCAAGACTTTTGAGAAACCAACTTGTCTGGAAGATAAGGCCCTGCTATTTTGTAAAGTAGCAAGTTGACCCTAGTGGATTCAATTAATATGCAAGAAGCCACTTTGTGTAGAGCAAGTGCATAGATAAACAAATGTTTACTCATGTTAAGAAGTCTTTATAAATAGAGAGTTAATACACCGAAAGGAAGAGTGAGTTAAGCCAAACATTTAATACACATCTCTTCAATAACTCCATTGCCCTTTCACCACAGAATTATACAAGTATTCATTTGTACTAGTCAATAACCCTACAATTAACTTGTAAACCAATTTTTGTTTCAAAGTGATAAACTTGAAAATTCTATAGTTGTTGTTTCTTGAAAGTTCGATTTCTATTTCCTCACACTATTTTCATATATGTTGAAATCACTTGCCATATTAAGTTAAAAGAGCATTTTTCCATCTAGGACCAACAATTGGTATCAGAGCAGATTGAATAAACTATTTTCAAATGATCAACTGCTCATTTTTTCTTTTATCCAAATATTGAACAATGTTTCAACATCGGATCTATGTCAAAGCATCCAACCTTGGTTAGAGAGGAGTACACCCAATGGAAAATCAGGATGATCAACTTCCTATATGGACATGATCGAGCTCTGTTTCAATCCATTGTGTGTGGCCCACATATACCCATGGTTGAGATACCAGGTTCACCAGCAACTGATCAATCGCTTGAAATACCTGTCTCCTTGGCTCCAAAAGATGAAAATTTCTAGAGCCAAGAAGACCAGGAAAAGGTGTAAGCTGATTAAAGGGCCAAATCACTTTGATTATGGCACTTCCAAATGACATATTCTCTCAATTAGACGCATGAGCTTTTGCCAAAAAGATATGAGATCAGTTAGAAAATCTTTGTGAATGATGAGAAAGAATGAAGAGAAATAAACGAACAAACTGTATCTCCTCTTATGAGAGATTTAAAAGTTTACCAAATGAAAATCTTTGTGAAATCTATAACAAATTTGCAAAACTTTTAAATGATCTAAAGAAGTTTGGTCTTGAGAAGTCAAATGATGACAGGAATATAAAATTCCTAGATGCTTTACCAAGAGAGTGGAGAAGTCTCACAATGACTTTAGCGTCCACTTTAGAGCTAGGTAACATGAGTCTACACGACCTCTATAGCATTCTTGTCCATAGAGAAGAAGAAATATATGAGAACTCAAACCAAAGAGGTGGATCCATTGCTCTCATTTCAAACTCTCAAAGAATCCAACCTTGATCCTCAAACCACTTATTGACAAAATATGGAAACTTATGATACCTCTCAGATTTTTCTGTATTTGCTGGAGCAATTGCATTGCTCACTAAAACTTTTGAGCAAAGGATAAAAGGTGGAAGCCATAAGTTCCAGAAAAGTGACAAAGGGAGGATGGAAGGAAAGTAAAGAGACAAAGCTAAAGCAGAAGTTGTGTGCTATAAATGTAAGCAAAAGGGTCATTATGCATCAGAATGCAAAAACAAAAAAGTGAAAGATGTTGCTTACTATGAGAAGAAACTAGAAGAAGCCAAAAAGCAACAACAAGTAAGTCTGATCGCAATGATAGATACCTGGTTAACTGATGATTCTTCTGATGAAAAAGAAGAAGAGATGGAAAATTTATGTCTCATGGCCAAGCTTTCTGATGTAGAATCTGAAAGATAAGAACCGAAGGTAAGCTCAGATAATTTTGATCTTCAACAAAAATTAAACAAGCTTATGTCAGATTTTATGAATCTACAAGAAAAACAAAAATCAGAAAACAAAAAATCTGATAATATGCAAAAAAACATTGAATAAAGTAATACTTAAAAACCAATTACTAATTGAGGAAAGCTTAAACAAAAATACTAAAATTGATTTCTATGAGAAAGAAAGAAAATATTTATATAAAAGAATCCATGACAAAGAAATCAATGTAAAGGGTTTTAACAAGTCAAAGATTTTATAAGCATTATTGAAACCACACCAAAGAATAAAGGTAAAGGGCTGGGATATGTAAGAACAAACATCAGAAATCCCACCGCTTTTGTCAAAGATCAGATCAGATTTATGACAAAATAACATCAAAATCTAACACTAAATCTTGCAAATCAATGAGTTCTGACAACTCTTTTCTATCATCAAAAACTAACAACAAAGGAAAATGGTATGAATCTAAACAAACATTTTCAGAAAATTCAAACAGTATTCATCCAAAATTCCAAAAAATGCAAATCTTCCATCACAGATAAAGGAATTTGATAAATCTAAAAAGAAAACTATATGTGTATTGACATACTGAAGCTAGTTCAACACCATCTTCAAAGAAAAACCAAACAATCTGTTAACGGCTCAGCATGTAACAGAATTTTTGGTGAAAATTCCTCATCCGAAGAAGAAAATTTATTCAGATCTTCATTAGAAAAAGTACCCAAGCAAGTCTGGGTTACAAAAGTTCTCTAACTCTTCCATTTCAGGACTATCATGTGCAACAGATTTGTACTACGATTCAGGAGGCTCCAAGCAAATGACTGGGGATAGGAGCTTACTCAGCAATTTTGTTCCAAATCTAGGTAAATTAGTTAATTTTGGAAATGGAGTGAAGGGAAGAACGTTGTGTTATACAAGCATTAAGTATGGATCACTAACTATAGAGAATGTTGCTTATGTAGAAGGTTTGAAGTATAATTTACTAAACTGTGGTCAATTTAGTGACAAATGTTTTTAGGTAACCTTCTTACTATAAAAATGCTTATTAGTTAGTCTAGATGATAACAAAATTTATTTAAGTGGAAAAAGAATAAAAAAACATTAACTATAGAGAAAGTTGCTTATGTAGAAGGTTTGAAGTATAATTTACTAAGCTGTGGTCAATTTCGTGACAGAGGTTTTTAGGTCACCTTCTTACCAGAAAAATGCTTATTAGTTGGTCTAGATGATAACAAAATTTATTTAAGTGGAAAAAGAATAAGAATGTGTGTGTGTATATATATATATATATTGCTTTGATTTCAAAAAAGAAATAGAACACTCTCAAATGTGCTTATTTTCAAAAGACATCAAAGGTAATAGCTGGTTGTGGCATAAAAGACTAGCCGACTTAAATTTCAAAAATCTAAACCAACTGGCAAGCAAAGGTTTGGTAAAAGGTCTATCATTCATATCCTCAAAAAAGGATAAGTTATGTGAACTTTGTGAATTAGGAAAATCCAAAAGAGGCTCACATAAAACAATTCTGAATCTTCAATAACTCAAAGTTTAGAACTTTCGCATATGGACCTTTGTGGACCTGTAAGCACAACAAGTTTTTTTGGTAAGAAATACATTTTGATCATTGTAGATGATTACTCTAGGTACACTTGGGTTGAGTTTTTAAGAAAGAAAAGTGAGACCCTAGATCTGATCATGAGTTTCATCAGAAAAGTAGAAACTTTGTTAAAATCACCAGTTAGAAGGATCAAATCTGACAATGGAACAAAATGCAAAACTCAAAACTTGAGACCTTCCTTATAAGTAAAGGAATCTCTCATGGCTGCTCCAAGAACTCCACAGCAAAATGGAGTTGTAGAAGAAGGAAATAGAACCTTAGTAGAATCAGCAAGAACCATGCTGGTTTATGCCAAACTGCTCACTTATTTTGGGCGGAAGCAATTACAAATGAAGTTTTACACAGAACAGATCCATAATAAACAAAAGACTTGAGAAAACACCCTACAACATCATAAATGGAAGAATCCCGAATATCAAATTTTTGCACACATTTGGTTGTAGATGTTTTGTATTTAATGATTTTGAAAGTATTGAAAAGTTTGACAGAAAAGCTGAAAAGGGCATCTTTCTTGGTTACTCTTTGTCCTCAAAAGCTTACAGAGTTTTCATTTTAAACACTAGGACAATAAGAGACAGTTTATACGTGTCATTTGATGACTCATTAGAAACAAAAATTTCTTGTGAAATTATAAAGAAATAAACTTTTCTCATAAGCAAGAAGACTCTAATAATCTTTTAACAATCTAACTGAAGAACTTCTCGAATGTGATCATACGGATAAAAAATTACCCAAACATCCATCACATACTAACCCGACAGGAAATCTGGTGCAGTCAACAAAAAGTTCATAAAAAGATCAAAATTCTGAAAATTTATCAGAAAATCAAGCTGAGCATCAGAATTCTGATCCACTCAATCCAACAGTGGTTACTAATTATGGGGAAACTATCAGAATTATCCAGTTCACAGAACAATTGTAGATGGATTAAAGGTCATTATTAATCAAACATTATTGGGAATCCTGAAGAAGGTATCAAGACTAGATCAGCGGCAACTCATGGATGTCTATATGCTGGTTTTCTAAGCATGATAGAGCCAAAATCTGTCAAAGAAGTACTCAATGACTCAGATTGGATATAAGCAAGAAGAGCTTCAATTTGAAAAGAGTCAAGTATGGAATCTGGGACCCAGACCAACTGACAAAACTGTCATTGGAACAAAATGGGTATTTTGGAATATATCTGATTTAACAAGGTATAATAACAAGGAACAAGCAAGACTCGTAGTAAAAGGTTATTGTCAATAAGAAGGCATCATTATGATGAAACCTTTGCACCAGTTGCCAGATTGAAAGCTGTAAGAACATTCCTTGCTTATGTTGCATCAAAAGAATTCAAAATTTATCAGATGGGTGTGAAATAAGCATTTCTAAATGGTAAGATTGAGGAGGAAGTGTTTGTACAACAACCAGAAGGCTTTGTTGACCACAAATTTTCAAAATATGTTTGTAATCTAAACAAAGCCTTGTATGGGTTGAAGCAAGCTCTAAGAGCATGGTATGAAACTCTTTCAAACTTCTTAATCAATTCAGGCTTTACAAAAGGTACTATTGACACAACTTTATTTTTGAAAACACATAAGGGTCATACTTTGTTGGTCCAAATTTATGTTGATGACATTATTTTTGGATCAACCAATGAAAAATTTTGCAAAAACTTTGAGAAATTAATGACCAGCTATTTTGATATGAGCATGATGGGTGAATTAAACTTTTTCTTAGACTTACAAGTTAAATAAAGAAGTGATGACATATTTTTGAGTCAATCAAAGTATGTCAAAACAATTTTGAAGAAATATTCACTTACATTACTCTACTTCAAAAACTCCCATGGCAACTGGATTCTGATCCAGATGGTAAAAGTGTTGATATTAAAACTTACAGGGGAATGATAGGATCATTACTATATCTAACAGCCAGTAGACCAGATATAATGTTCTCAACATGCTTACTAGCTAGATACCAATGTAATCCTAAAAAATCCCAGTTGATAGCTGTAAAAAGAGTTTTTAAATATCTGAAAGGCACATCAGATCTTGGTGTATGGTATCCTAAAGATACAAATTTGGAACTAATAACATACATAGATGCAGATTATGCAGGATACAAAATAGATAGAAAAAGCACATCTGGTGCTTATCAAATTTTGGGAGAAAAGCTAGTCTGTTGGGCAAGCAAGAAGCAAAATTGTGTTTCCACATCAACAACAGTTGAATCTGAATATGTGGCAGCAGCAAGTTGCTCACAAGTACTGTGGATGCAAACTCAGCTGAAGGACTATGGAGTAAATCTGACCAAAATTACAATATTGTATGATTCTAAGAGTACCATTGCCATAACAAAAAAATCAAGGCATCACTTAAGAACCAAACACGTTGATGTCAGATATCACTTCATAAAGATCATGTTGAAAAAGGTAACATTGAAATGTATTTTGTTCCAACAGAAAGATAAATTGCTGACACCTTTACAAAACCTCTTGATGAAAAGAAACACAATTTTTTAGTCAGTAAATTGGGCATAGTTAACTTAAAATATGAAGAAAATTCAGAAAATGCATTGTCACAAAAGGACAGCAAAAACTGTAAACCATCAGAAGATGATCAGAATTTTAACAAAAATTCTGATAATCCATCAGAAACCGATGATATTCATCAGAAAATCTGATAATCTATCATATATGCTGAAATCATTAGAGAAAATCTGATAAGCTTCAGAATGTGGCTAACAACTTAAGCTTTCTTTTAAAAATTTGCTTCATACACGTCAATAGCACAACGATTGCACATATGTTTTTTTTTTCTTTTTTCTTAAAAAAAACTATATATATAAATATATAACAAAATCTCTTTTTTTCCACTGAAAATCCCAGAGTCTTAGGGTAGATCACGTTACAAAGCAAGATTTCTGAACAAAAATTCATTGCTCACACACACTATCAATTAGTTTTCAAAGCTTAGTCATCACGCTTAGAGAGAAAGAAAATAGACACATAGGTAAGATTATCATTGTAATCCCTCAGAAATAGCCGCCTAAAACATTTAATGTAGAAGCCTTCCACCTCACAATAGTTCTCTTTGCTTCCGACTGAGGATCTTGTAAATTAAAGGAAAGTGAGAATAAAAGGAAAGAAAATCTTAAGTTGGTAAATGCCATTTATGGTGCATCTATCACTTTCATCCATATATACAACCACCACTTGAAGATCAACCCACATCATCTGTCATCATTTGTCTTTTTCTTCTTGTTTAGAAACCCTAACAAACTCATCTTTTCTAAAAACCCTAAACATGGCTGAACTTGACGCTGCACTTTTCCCACTCCCACACTATGAAACCCACAGCATGAAGATCCGAAGGAATCTTAATGACTCAATATGGGAAAGATGTGGCATTATCTTTAACATACTAATACATATCCCTTTAGCATATGCCCTGATAACACACATCTCGATCATTCCAACTTTTCTGCAAGAATTCTGGTGGAATGCACGAACCATCTACCAGGGAATGAAGGTATGGATTCACAGCCAGGTGATGGGGAAGGACATCATCCTGAGTGAAGAGATGATCAGAGAGGCTCTACACCTAAATGACAACAATGACGTCACACTCTTCACTCGCCAAACTCTTGATCGGACTCTAAGGGAGATGGGGTACTTCTCAGCAAACCGTACGAGAGGATTAAGCAAATTCGGATTCATCCAGCCATGGCAGTTCTTGGTTACCCAGCTTGGTGTGTGTTTCTCAAGGAAGTACGTAAACTTTCATGAGATCTCATATAGGTTGATGGAGGTGGTGCATGAAGTAGTTCAAGAGGTCCCCATAACTTCTCTAAATATCTCATGAGAGATTTTGAGGGGAACATGAATTCTCATAAACCATTTCTGATCTATCCTCGTTTTGTAATGAGGGTGATCACACACAAACTGGACTTCGGAGGAGTACCAAACTGGTACCCAAGAGCACAGGTTGTCCTTCAAGAAATCATACACAATGCAAGCCTATTGCCACCTGCAAACCATTCAGGAACTGTGACTTATTTATGGGTCTTTGCTGAACGTATGTATAATGAAAATGAGTTTTTTTCTCTTTTCCATAAGTTTTCCTTTCTTTTTAATTTTTGTAAATATTTATCTAATTAAGTACGTTTATTATTAAAATTATACGCAAAAAAAAACAACTCTAAAATGTTTGGACCAAGTCCTAAAAAGTTTAAAGAAAAAGTAAAAAAAAGGAGGGGGAAGGAAACAATATCAGATCTGGTAAATCTACGAAAAAGTTCAAAAGTTTTGATAAAACTGAATCACATCTGATGATTTATTGGTAAAGCAATAAACAATCTGATGAATACTTATTTGTCTAAGTATTGAAAGAAATCATAGGGTTTATTTCAGATCTGATAAAATTTGACAAATTTTTTTAAAAAGGGGAAGGGGAATCAAAACTTTTGAAACTATCTGTTGAACGTTTCAAAAGAAGATCAAAACAGTCTTTCTATGAAACAAAATATACATTTTTTTCCCAAGACTCAAGGATCTCTGCAAAAGCTCACACTGTAAGTATATTTCTCTTACCCTCTTCATTCCCTCTCATCTTAAAAAAATCCCATGCTCTATCAAGGGGAATTCTTAGTTCTGATGACCTTCTGATGGATTCTGATACAACACAAAGTTGAATTTTCTGATCTTCAACATCAGAAAAATTAAACAGATTTCTAATGACGTCATCAGATTGGATTTTGCTTTCAAAAAGAAAAAGATATCACTTGACCTCCTCTCTAACAAAGGTCCCACAAGAGGAAAAAATGTACAACTTCTCGTTAGTATTCACCAATAAAAAAATATCTTCAATAAAAAAAAGGTTGAAATTTTTTTGTTGAAGATACATTGGGATATGCCAAAAGTTCATAGAACGGTTCAGATAAAGTTAAAACATCATAGCTTGTCATTAACCAGCTTAAATACTAACCACCCACGATCCTACACCCCCTATCTCTGTCTCGCAAAACCCTATATAAACCAAACTCAAAAATATGAGAGATACACCTTCAACCCTCCACCCTCACAAAAAGCCCTAAGAACCCTTATAGTTTTTGAAAGCAATATTCAACTCACCATGGCCGCACCAAACCTCGTAAACTCATATCCCAGCTATAGAACACTCCGTCACATTCATCAGAGATGAAGATTTCTTGCCATTGAAGAGAAACAACCTATTGTTGAACACCAACCATGAAATTTATGATGAAAAATGTCAAATTTTGGCTGAGTTTATGCTAAGATGCCCTATTGCACAGGCTCTAAGCAAAACCAAAGAAGTGCCAGAGAATATTATGCAACAGCTTGTCAACATGCTCAACGAAACTGGTGTGAACGAAGTCACAGCTCATCTCTCGTGTAACATCTCTTTAACCAATACTCCACAAAGAATCAGGGAATGTTTGGAATTGCCAATCAATGACCACTATGTTGAAGCACCTGAGAAAGAGGAATTTTTAGGACAACTTGATGTTCTGATGGGACACGGAAGAAAGATTTCTTTAATTGGAGAATTCAAGAGGAATGAGTTGCCTGCCTTCTTTCAAGTAATGATGGAAACCCTAACCAAGTGCTTAACATTAAAAACTGGGGGCACTGATCAGATCAACATGACTGTTCTAACAATCATGTATGGTCTCATAACTTGGACTAACATTGATTATGGAACATAAATTTTTAATCAGATGAAGAGATCTGTATTGACCAAATCAGGTAGAGTTGACTCTCATTTACCTTTTCCCTGATTCTAGTCAGTTATCATAGCCGAAACATTCTATGAAAGGAATGTTGAACTTCCTATATCAGAAAACATGTGGAGATCATCTATCGTATAACCTTGGTGTGCAGCATTAGCTTAGAAGTCCAACATAGATGTACCAAACCTACCAGAGAGCATGATGAGCCTAATAGTTGAAGAATCACCTTACAAGATACAATATATGGCAATTTTGAATAGAGGATTGGACGATACTGAAGTATATGATAGCAATTTTCACTAGATCATGAAGATCTAGGATCCATGGCTCCACAAACTGATGAAACAGAGCAATTTCTGTACCAAGACATCAGAATTTCACCAAAACCTATGGACGTTGATGAACAGGTGCAGCAGAATCCAGAAGAAGGGCAACATCATGCTGAAGCAACTCATATGGTAGAAACAGGTGCACAAACAAACCTTGATGAATTTACTGTTGCAAACTCAACATTGTTACACCCTGACCCGCAGCGGAAAAAGGTGATCGGGGCATGATTGGGTTTTCATCAAAGCTCATGACATTTATTATAATGTTTCATATTTATTATTACAATTTTAAAGAAGGTCATACAATCAAATCATACAAGTAGAACATGTTCTATACATCTTTCTAGACTTTATTATTTTTCTTCTAAGGCACTTTCCTATGTGTTCCTTGCTTCATCATGTCCACCTGTATCATGTGTAAAAATGGTTTTTGGGTCAACAAAAAGTTGGCGAGTGAATCCTATGAAAACATTTAAACGTGTTTATTGTATTGATTATAAAATAAAGTGCATAACCACATATGAGTAAATGTAGATGTAAATTATCCACAAAACACATAATATTAAATATTACACACATACAACAATTGATTGTTTTGAGGCACGCGTTGTTCAACTCGTCTCCCACGAGGAACTGATGGGCCAAATGAATGAGTTTTGAGGCACGCGTTGTTCAACGAACTGATGGGCCTAATTAAATCGCCTAGGCGCGCGTTGTTCAACTCGTCTCCCACGAGGAACTGATGGGCCTAATAAATAATTTGCATACAACTTGACAATATGTAATACATAACAACAAACAATATTTACATTCTAAGTTTAGATCATATAATGGTATAGCACGAGTTTGAATAAGCGAATTAATTTAAGCGACACATGATACACCCCAAAACATGAATAAAAAGGGGAATTTGTAAGAATTCGCTCACATTAGGTGCGTTCGTTTGATGATGTTGAATGCGCACGAGTTTAGAGAGTTGATCGACGAGAAAATAACTAACCTAAATAATAACGAAAAGGTACGGTAAATAAGTGGACTTTATTAACAATTATAATAGGATTTTTAGATTTATTTTTGTGAGTTTAAGGTCATTTTCTAACTTTAAAAATATTATTTTTAAGTATTTTTAATTGATTTTTAAATTAAATAAATAAATAAAAATATAAAAAAATGTTGACTTTTTGGGTTGACCGTTGACCTTGACTTTGACCGTTGACAGGTTCGGACCTTGTGTATATATGCGCTGGGTGAGGCTCGAACTCGTGACCTCCCGTACGCGTGCACGCAGCTCTACCAACTGAGCTACGTGTCTAACCCGAAATATTTCTGTTTTTAATTATATTTATATACTATTTAATTTAATCAGAAATCATTTATTTTTAAAAAGGATTTAATTATATCGGACCGGTGCACACAACAGGTCTCGAACCCGGGACCCGTTGTTTAGTGTTGCACACAGTCCACCGCTGGACTGTGTGTCTAACCTGGTTAATATACTGATTTTTATTAAACTTAACATCTTACAGCGAGTTGATCCGGTTCGATTTAAAAAGAACATTTTTATTTCCGAGAGTGAGGTTGTGTCAGGGATCGAACTCGAGACGTGTGTTAATTGTTTGCACACAGTCCACCGCTGGACTGTGTGTCTAACCCGGTTATATAACTTGTTTTAATTAATCTTATAAACATCGTCGACTTCGTCTTCTTCGCTCAAAGACTCAGACGACCGATATTCTTCTGTTCTTGACTGAGTCGTTCATCGAACATATTACTGGTTGAAATGTAATGAATAAAATGAGTTAAGGAATCGAATGTACCGATCAGAATGTATTTCTCAGAATTCCGGCAATGGTCGTCGGCTCTGATTTGTGTATTCCGTCTGATTGAATCAATTAACAGTTTTGATCGATTAGTTGCGAAATTGGGTTACTAAACAAGGATTAACAGAAGGTTTGAATGATTATACCGATTCACAGCGTGATTTTGGAAATTCCATAGGTTTTCCGGCGAGTGCAGAATATTCCGGCTACGTCGTCTGGGATTGATTCTGGTTGATGGATTGAAGTTAGTAATAGTCTAACACTGGATTGAAACCGAAAGAGTCGAGGTATTTACCGTTTTGATGAAACTCTCGGTTTTCCGGCGAAAGTCCGGCGATTGCAGAAAATCTCCGGCGAGTGAAATTGATTCGAGAAATGGTGCGATTTTGAGCGAAATGATTTTCAGAGACTTGGGTGTGTATTTATAGGGAAGAATCACGATGAATTGGGTCTGATTTCAGTCTTGATTCGTTGGTCAGCCTTTCTCCGGCGGTTATGACTGATGTCGCGGGATTAGACATCGGTTATAACCGATGTTGAGGTTAATACATACGTTAAGTCAAAGGAAACCGTCGATAATTGGCGAAATCGTCAGAATTTCCGGCGAAAGTGATTTGGGCGCGCTGATGACCAATTTGATTTCGAGTTTCATTATATGTATTAATTGTTTCGATATATCAACAAATAACACAAGTGGCGGAGTGGTGAGATATGTGTTAGTTAAGTCTTTGTGGTTTCATCCGGCTGACCCGGGTTCGAAACCCGGCAGCCTTCTTTTTTTATTTAATTTATTTTCACTTTTAATAATTATAGTTTTTAAATTCTAAAATGTTTATTAATTATGTATTGTTTAAAATTAAAATTAATCATAAATACTCAACGAAATTTTATAACTTGATATTCGATTAATAAACGAAGCGGGTTTGGAAACCCCTTTTTTGACGGATGTTACAGTATCCCTACTTTTAGAAATTTCGTCCGAAATTTAAGTAGTAGTGGTATGTTTGACTCGAAAGGAGGGTGGTTTTGACAATTACATACTTAGAAGGGGGGTAAGAGTTTAAATCTTATTTGAGGCGGTAACGTTCCTAGTAAGGGTTGAATACCCGGCTACAGGAATCGCTTTTTGCTGCCTAAAGTGTATGAATACGGAACATGGATAAACAGAGTTGATTGACTAAGTATGATTTTATGCATATGAGTTTTGATACGTTTGGAAAGATAAGGTTATACCCTAAAACAAAACTTCTACCACTAAAACCTACATGGAACTTCTCATAACCGCCTGACAATGCCTCTGATCCTTTGGCAAAAATACTTATATATAGGAAGTACCAGCGGCGTATCCACCATATTCTTGTCAAATTTTCATTGGTTTTATCAGTAAGTTATGATTAGTTCTATGATGTGACTCTAGAACATAAACAAACACAACAACCAAAGCTTGAGTCTTAATTCTGATAGTATACATGTTTGAATGATGACAGTACCTCTCTCGTTTGTTATGATGGAGAGGTTAGTCTACGTAGAAGTGAGACACAACCTAACTTCTTTATATGATGAGACGGAGATACGTCGTGAGGTATGATGATATGAATGTTAAATCAATGAGTATAAAACAAAACTGAAATAGTAATTCGCATTAAGGTTCTCGGATAAAATTTCCAATTTATAATTGAGATACGTGAAGATTGAGATAACATAAAGAAAACATAAAAAAAACTAGGCGGTTGGAGTTGAATCTTGATTTTTTTTTTTGGTGAAGAAAACTAGTTGGGTGGTTCATTTGGGCCGTCATTATCTTCAACAGGATTGGCGTTGATATTGTAAACTCTTCCTCTTGCTGGTGGCCTAGTGGTTAGGTTTTCTTGATTTGCTTGGTTAACTGGGTTGGCTTGAGCTTGGGCGTTTATGATGTTAACCAATCGAGGGCACGTGTTTCTAAAATGGGTAGGGTCGCCACAATTGAAACAAGCTCGAACATATGGGAACATGGGGTATTGGGGTTGTTGATATGTTTGGATCATGTTCTGAGTAGGGGGTGAGGTTTGGTTTTGAGAGGTGCGGCAAGCCTTGCTCAAATGACCATAGCGTCCACAATTCGCACATAGTCGACAAGGTAAGGTAGATGGATGGTGATAAAAACAGGTGTTACATTGAGGGTGAGGTCCAAGGTAAGGTTTCTTATTTTGGTAAGTTGAGTTGGGTGCTACTTGAGTGATTGGGATAGCTTGAAGGGGTACGGCTTGTGAGGCTAGTTGTTTCCGTTGGGTGACAGCGAAAATTTGCCCATCTCGTTTTCTCTTAGAAATGTGTTGAGAAGGGGATTCGGTTTGGATGGAGTTTGAGGTTTCAGTTGATGCTTTATCCTTCTTCTTCTCCTCCTTGAAATCCTTATTTCGTATGCGGTTCTCGGTGAGCTCTGTAGCTAACTCCATTGCTGCTTCCAAAGTTGCAGGTGTGGTACTTATTACATAGTCTTGAATTTTTGAAGGAAGACCTCGAATGTAGTGCTCGATCAAACGGTAGAGGGGAGTGAACAAGTTGGGGACCATTTGATTTAACTCAAGGAATCTCTTGTTGTACGTAGTGTGGTCGCCTTCCTTTTGTTTCAAAGAACTCATCCTCCAATTTCTTGATTTCGCTTCTTGGGCAAAACCGTCTTGTCATGATTTCCTTCAACTCTTCCCAAGTCAAAGTCATAGCATCTTCAACACCTCGTTTGGCCTTCTCTGTATTCCACCATGTAAGTGCTATTCCAAGTAAACGACCAGTAGCATATCGCACTTTGCGATCATCGGGGCAATCGCAATTTAGAAAAGTGTTTTCCATTTCTTCAAACCAATGGAGGAGAGCGGTGACACCTTCAGTCCCTTCGTATTTTGGAGGGTCGCAGGATTTGAAATGCTTGAAGGTGCATTTAGTGGTAATTGGGGAAGGGTTGACAATATTTTGATCTTCTTGATTGACGGGATTAGCGGTAAGGGCTTGTTGAACTTGAACTACAATGTTGGGTATTACGGCAGCCATTTGTTGAGCGATTTGGGCAGCCATGCGCTCGTGAGCTTTTCCTGATCTCATCTTCCTACGAGCGAGATTAGAAGACATCTACAAGGAATACATATCAAGAGTATGAGTTGGATGTTTTAGGGATCATGTGTCGTATTTAGGAATGAACATTCATAAAATAAATATAGAATAATAAATCTACTACATCCATAGGATGTCTTGGGCTTCGCTTGTAATTGGGCCTTGCATGCCGCCATACTTCACCTTCGTAATCATGTGGGCCCCCATGATTACCGGGTTTCTCATATGGTTCGCATGTGTTAGCCTGGCTACGTACACTAAAACCCGGAGAAAATCGAGAAATATGTATGTAACGTATGATATTCGGAATGTATCCAGGTGTGGACACGGTGACACCTCAAAGTGGGGTTAGTTCGAACGACGTTTGGTGTGGCATGCTTTGGCCTAATAGGTCCTTCGTACTCTCATCGTTGGTCCCCAGGTAGGCAAACTGGTCCGTTATATTGGATTTATACGAATGCCAACCTAGATAGGACGTTCCGACTACCGGTACTTGTACCCTTACAGTTACTACATCCCCGTCGTAGAACTCACTTTGATGAGATTTGAAAAATGACAAATGCGACAAAACCTTGAATAACGGAAGTATGAAGATGATTTGAATATGTGAACATTGAAATATGTATGATGAATGTGTATGTAATTAAGTATGTTTGACTGTAAGTATAATTCACTATGTATCACAAAATATAATATTGGAAGTGTTTGCATGCATTTGTGTATGTAATAAATATGAAAGAAATAAACACCATGAGTTTGCATGTAACCACATAAACAATTAAAATCTAATCAATTATAGTATAGGCTCTAAGGGTCTAATAACCTATCCTATATCCCTATAGTCAAAAGCTCTGATACCAATCTGTCACACCCCCGACCCGCAGCGGAAAAATGTGATCGGGGCATGATTGGGTTTTCATCAAAGCTCATGACATTTATTATAATGTTTCATATTTATTATTACAATTTTAAAGAAGGTCATACAATCAAATCATACAAGTACAACATGTTCTATACATCTTTCTAGACTTCATTATTTTTCTTCTAAGGCACTTTCCTATGTGTTCCTTGCTTCATCCTGTCCACCTGTATCATGTGTAAAAATGGTTTTTGGGTCAACAAAAAGTTGGCGAGTGAATCCTATGAAAACATTTAAACGTGTTTATTGTATTAATTATAAAATAAAGTGCATAACCACATATGAGTAAATGTAGATGTAAATTTATTCACAAAACACATAATATTAAATATTACACACATACAACAATTGATTGTTTTGAGGCACGCGTTGTTCAACTCGTCTCCCACGAGGAACTGATGGGCCTAATGAATGAGTTTTGAGGCACGCGTTGTTCAACGAACTGATGGGCCTAATGAATGAGTTTTGAGGCGCGCGTTGTTCAACTCGTCTCCCACGAGGAACTGATGGGCCTAATAAATAATTTGCATACAACTTGACAATATGTAATACATAACAACAAACAATATTTACATTCTAAGTTTAGATCATATAATGGTATAGCACGAGTTTGAATAAGCGAATTAATTTAAGCGACACATGATACACCCCAAAACATGAATAAAAAGGGGAATTTGTAAGAATTCACTCACATTAGGTGCGTTCGTTTGATGATGTTGAATGCGCACGAGTTTAGAGAGTTGATCGACGAGAAAATAACTAACCTAAATAATAACGAAAAGGTACGGTAAATAAGTGGACTTTGTTAACAATTTTAATAGGATTTTTAGATTTATTTTTGTGAGTTTAAGGTCATTTTCTAACTTTAAAAATATTATTTTTAAGTATTTTTAATTGATTTTTAAATTAAATAAATAAATAAAAATATAAAAAAATGTTGACTTTTTGGGTTGACCGTTGACCTTGACTTTGACCGTTGACCGGTTCGGACCTTGTGTATATATGCGCTGGGTGAGGCTCGAACTCGTGACCTCCCGTACGCGTGCACGCAGCTCTACCAACTGAGCTACGTGTCTAACCCGAAATATTTCTGTTTTTAATTATATTTATATACTATTTAATTTAATCAGAAATCATTTATTTTTAAAAAGGATTTAATTATATCGGACCGGTGCACACAACAGGTCTCGAACCCGGGACCCGTTGTTTAGTGTTGCACACAGTCCACCGCTGGACTGTGTGTCTAACCTGGTTAATATACTGATTTTTATTAAACTTAACATCTTACAGCGAGTTGATCCGGTTCGATTTAAAAAGAACATTTTTATTTCCGAGAGTGAGGTTGTGTCAGGGATCGAACTCGAGACGTGTGTTAATTGTTTGCACACAGTCCACCGCTGGACTGTGTGTCTAACCCGGTTATATAACTTGTTTTAATTAATCTTATAAACATCGTCGACTTCGTCTTCTTCGCTCAAAGACTCAGACGACCGATATTCTTCTGTTCTTGACTGAGTCGTTCATCGAACATATTACTGGTTGAAATGTAATGAATAAAATGAGTTAAGGAATCGAATGTACCGATCAGAATGTATTTCTCAGAATTCCGGCAATGGTCGTCGGCTCTGATTTGTGTATTCCGTCTGATTGAATCAATTAACAGTTTTGATCGATTAGTTGCGAAATTGGGTTACTAAACAAGGATTAACAGAAGGTTTGAATGATTATACCGATTCACAGCGTGATTTTGGAAATTCCATAGGTTTTCCGGCGAGTGCAGAATATTCCGGCTACGTCGTCTGGGATTGATTCTGGTTGATGGATTGAAGTTAGTAATAGTCTAACAATGGATTGAAACCGAAAGAGTCAAGGTATTTACCGTTTTGATGAAACTCTCGGTTTTCCGGCGAAAGTCCGGCGATTGCAGAAAATCTCCGGCGAGTGAAATTGATTCGAGAAATGGTGCGATTTTGAGCGAAATGATTTTCAAAGACTTGGGTGTGTATTTATAGGGAAGAATCACGATGAATTGGGTCTGATTTCAGTCTTGATTCGTTGGTCAGCCTTTCTCCGGCGGTTATGACTGATGTCGCGGGATTAGACATCGGTTATAACCGATGCTGAGGTTAATACATACGTTAAGTCAAAGGAAACCGTCGATAATTGGCGAAATCGTCAGAATTTCCAGCGAAAGTGATTTGGGCGCGCTGATGACCAATTTGATTTCGAGTTTCATTATATGTATTAATTGTTTCGATATATCAACAAATAACACAAGTGGCGGAGTGGTGAGATATGTGTTAGTTAAGTCTTTGTGGTTTCATCCGGCTGACCCGGGTTCGAAACCCGGCAGCCTTCTTTTTTTTTATTTAATTTATTTTCACTTTTTAATAATTATAGTTTTTAAATTCTAAAATGTTTATTAATTATGTATTGTTTAAAATTAAAATTAATCATAAATACTCAACGAAATTTTATAACTTGATATTCGATTAATAAACGAAGCGGGTTTGGAAACCCCTTTTTTGACGGATGTTACAAACATATTCTAATTCAGACGAATCTATTATAGGAAAATATGTCATACAACTTAGAAAACCAACAACAGTAGACAAAGAGGTTAGTAGTTCAATAGGCCCAGTCTCTAAATCAGCTAATGAGGAAGAGACTGAGACGGCAACAGGTAGAGATCAAACTGCTGATCAAGGAAACCTGGGTGAGAAAAATGAGCTTTACTAAACAGTTCACAGAGGATCATTCTCAAGAATGATTCAAGGAAATGAAGAAATCCAGGATGTGAATGAGTTTCACAGATCTGGTAAAGGTGTGAAGGATTGCTCTTTTGACCAACCTGACCCCCTTACAACAACAGCAAGTGTGTCTTCTGCTGGATTGAAAGAAGGAACATATGTTGTTCCACCCACTAACCCAATCATCTCAACAGAACAACTTGAACAAATGTTAGACAATGTTGTCAAGGCATGTGAAGAAAAATCCCCTGTTGAAACAAAGCTAGATGTGCTGATAGAATAAATCAGAAACCAGAATACTGATATGAAAGCTCTATGAGAATCAGTTGAGTCCATCAGAAAACAAACAGAAAAGAACGTTGAAGCCTTGAAGAACTTGCAAAAGGGACCAGAAAAAAAAAGCAAACTTGTAGCATATTTTGGGAAAATGTTTGAAGAGATCAAAGACATCAAGACAAAGGTGACTGAATAGTTGAGGAAATTCAGAGCTTAAGAGCTAGTAACAATAGCTTGACTGATGCTCTGGATAAACTGTTAAGAGAATGGGCTACACGGCAAAATCAGAATACAGAGGAGTTCACCAAGATACATGAAGCAAAGAGAAGAAATGCTCAATTACTAAGTGATGTACAATCACTTGTAAAAATGCTACAACTAAATGTTGCCAAGCTGGCAAACATTGATGTTCATGAACTTAGAACTCCCATTCCCAAAGAGACTTCACACCAGAAACAACCAGAAGCTACTCAGCACACAAAACGAAAGAAGCTGCATCTCTTAGTCAACCTGGACCTACACCAATGAGGCCTCCACCAGATGTGCGAAGGTCAGAAATAATAAAAAGACTTGAAGCCACTCCTGTGATAATCTCAAATCTTAGCAGCTCTTCATCAAGAGGCCACCCAAAAGTAACCTCTTCTAGAGAGACTATCTTTAGTGAGCAACTAATCCAGGCAGAAAAGAGAAAGTGGGAAGATTTTACTACTTCTTCAAAGAAACCAAAAGTTGAAATCAGAAAGGATCTACAAGGAAAGAAAGGATATTTTGGTATATCCAATTGATCAAGGCAGTATGATGTTCCCTGAACATCATCTAAGAAGCTATTACTGGAATGATGAAGAAGATAAGCTTGACAGACCTTTAAGCCCATGGAGCACAATAATTAGATAAGAAAAGCTGAAAAAAGGTAATGCCAGTCTTCACCCACCTCTTATGAATCCAGTAGTTAGAGTACAGAAGGTGGATACCCAATTCACTCCAGGAAAGGTAATGGGGACCCATGAGCAAAATAGGTAGGCTCTGATCAGATTAGATGGCAGTGTAACAACAGTTTTGGACGCTGATCTTGGAGAAGAACTACATCCCTTGGATCTGACAAAGTTGAAACAAGTTTTTTGATAAAGCAAGGGAGATACAAAGGTCAATATGTTCAGCTTGACAGAAGCAGGACAGAAGCTGTATTCAAGGGCATCTCTAGTAGATTTTGACCTCTGCATTGCCTTTAATTACAGCAAGAAAGTGTAGATTCCACCTCCTAACACATCTGTTTCAGCTGAACTTGAATCTGGAGCCAGAACATGAGTCATTTTTGGAACACCTGAATTATCTGTAGTTTTCAGAGATTTTGAAGATAAAAAGGCTCTGTTCAAAGTTAATAAAATATGCATGTACTCAAACCAGGCACTCAACTATATCAAAGACTGCATGAATAAGAAACAGGAATACCTCAAGGCTAAAGGAAGAAACAAGGAATAACTAAGAACAGAAATTGAAGACATCATAGAAGAATGGATCACTGCTAGAGGATAGTACAAAGACATGTACAAGGTTTGTCACAAGCTAATTGAACATAAGAAGCAACTGAAGAAAGGAGACCTTTACAAAAGTGGACTGAAGATTGCCTGGAAGTTCCTTTTTATTTGTTAAACAATGTTTATGTCTAACATTTGAATTTTGATGTTTTTTGAATTTTCCTTAAGAATGTTCTATAATTTTGGGATGTTATTTTTCTTACAATACTTAGAGGAAACTGTTAGGAAACCTTTATGTAAGTATTGAAGAAAAATGTGATCAATTTGATCAACTATTGAAGATAAAATCATAAAGGTCAAACAGAAAGAAGAAACAAGATTGGACAAAAGAAAAGGACAACATATCTTCTACATGTATCAGAAAAGGATCAGATACAAGTGAAGACAATCAGAAAAGAACAATCTGATGGATCTGATGATAGTTCTGATGAACATCATCAGTTTCTGATAAAGTCTGGTTATCAAAAAATCTGGTGATCTGTTCATTAGATTTTCTGATGAGATAGCTCACAAGACTTTTGAGAAACCAACTTGTCTGAAAGGTAAGGCTCTGCTGTTTTGTAAAGTGGCAAGTTGACTTTAGTGGATTCAATGAATATGCCAAGAAGCCACTTTATGCAGAGCAAGTGCATAAATAACAAATGTTTATTCATGCTAAGAACTCTCTATAAATAGAGAGTTAATCCACCGAAAGGAAGAGTGAGTTAAGCTAACATTTAATACACATCTTTATAATAACTCCATTGCCCTTTCACCACAAAATTACACAAGTATTCATTTGTACTAGTCAATAACCCTACAATCAACTTGTAAACCAATTTTTGTTTCAAAGTGATGTAAACCTGAAAATTATGTAGTTGTTGTTTCTTGAAAGTTTGATTTCTGTTTCCGCACACTATTTTCATATCCGTTGAAATCACTTGCCATATTAAGTTAAAAGAGCATTTTTCCATTTGGGACCAACAGAAGCCACAACGGAAGTTAACACAACTATCGCTGAATCATCTGACCCTGAAACCTGGAAGCTTTTTACCGACAGAGCTTCCAGTAGCGAAGGGTCAGGGGCTGGGCTAGTTTTAATCAACCCTAAAGGGTTAGAATTTACATATGCTCTGTAACAACTGGCAAAATTACGAGTTAATCCGTACGACCTAATCATGATTTATCTAATCAGTTACATGAAATTAGAGTTGCAATGTGCATATAATTAATTATGAGTTATGCTTGCAAGTTAACATGAGGATGTTTCATGTAGGCAACGCAAGTAGAAAGCAAATAAATAAAAGATTGGTAAATACATACCATACCTTTAGGTTGCTTAGTCAAAAACAAATTTCAAGAATGAGAGAAGACACCTCACGTTTCTTTCTTCTTTTTTTTTTTTTTTCTCATATCTATTATGGCACATGAAATGGCAACATTAAATAGATATATGACATGCCTTTATATATAAAACATTGTTAACTACATATGGGTATGCATCATGAAGTCTAAAATTCAAGACCAATCTGAACAACCTACAACCTAATACTACACCACTCGTGTAGACGTCCAAGTCACCTCACCCAAAACATGATTGTTTTACTTTTCTATTTTCTATTGATAATTACTTTTGCATTTGTTTATTAAATGTGCCATACCGTACCATATAAGAAACATTTCACCAAACCTAAACCACATGATTCCTTATTGTCTTGGAGGCCATACTTTCAGCCAAACAAGCACCCACCATCATGGAATGAAATTTTTATTCATAAAGATATATCATACAAACCGTTTCATAAAAGGACACCTAACTTTTCAAAAACAAAACCCTAACATCTCACCCCCTCTCTAGCCTACGGTTCCCTTCCTTTTGACCGACTTCACCCAAAACAACCACAAGATTCTTCCAAGTTCAAGTTACATCAAGTTTTCCATTGTGGTTCTCTAGTTTAAGGTTCAAGAATCACGTTTCTCCTATAATTTCATCTTGATTTTTGTAAGTTGTTTTTTTAAAAATCCATTATTTTAATACCCTTGTTTAAGAGATCACCCAAATAGGTTACATGATTTAGGTTCACAAATTATGTAAAAACTCATGACTTTGGAATCGACTTTTCATAAGAAAAATACATAAATTTTAACTTGTTGTTTCTTAAAGAGGATGTTTAAAAACATGAGAAAATATTATTTCATTTTGTTGCATGAACTAAAATTGTTGAGTTCTAACATCTTATGAAGAGTAAATTGCACAAAACATCCTTTATGTTTTCTCAAACTTGCAGGTTCCAGCCTTAATGTTTAAAAGTTGCTAAAAACAGCCTTTAAGTTTATTTTTGTTGCGGGTTCAATCCTTTACAGCTAACCACGTTATTTTCTTCAGTTAAGTTCCCTCACATGCATAACATGTGAGGGTAAATTCGTCATTTTGGTTGATCTTCCACCCACGTCAATTATAAGTAAAAAGAATATTTAAGGTTTAACCTATTTTAAAAAAATTCTAACCGCGGGGACTAATGTGCAATAAAACCAAACTTTTAAAAACCAAACACTCTCTTTTCCAGTCTTCTTCTCCGGCAACTTCGCCGGATTCCGGCGAACCCAGAATTAAGATAGGAATCTTGTTAAGCTAGCCCACTAAGCTGTAAAGATTTGTCACACACCCGACCCGCAGCGGAATAAGAGTCGGGGCATAATTGGGTTATCACCAAAGCTCATGACATTTACTAATATGTTTCATATTTAATAAAGTCAAAGTTAGATTTTCAAATATCCAAACATGTTCATTCCATACAAAGAAAATAAACCAAACGTAACAATCCCAACACTAGATCGTTTTATTCTTCTAGTCCAAGTCCTATGTGTTCCTAGCTGCTGCTGGTTCATCTGTATCATGTGTAAAATGGGGGTTTTTGGGTCAACATAAGTTGGCGAGTGAACCTTATTAGATAAACATTTATTAATGAATTAATTGTTAGTTTATCAATGAAAAATTGTGCATAATCATAGATGAGCAAATGTAAATAATCAAGCAATGGCAATTAGCAGTCACAACTATAACATACAATAACACATGACAACATACATGAACATACCAACATCATACTGTAAATAACATAAATGAATCTGTGCGATCAAGGCTCAATCAAACGGAGCCGATCGTATTGCATGTACTGAAAATGAAAATGTCTGTGCGATCAAGGCTCAATCAAACGGAGCCGATCGTATGTGGGCACGCCAGGTTCAACCTCATAATGAAATGGGGAACATGCTCAACGCTCATAATGTAATGGGGAATGGCGGCCTATGAAATTGCATATACTTAAAATAATAAACTTGCATCCAACAATAACTACACAACAGAAAACAAACTGAATACACTAGTTCATGATATGATGTATGCACAATGGTTTAAGTATAATATATATATATATATCAAGACACATGACACACCCCAAAACGTGATTAAAACGGGGAATTTGTAAAGATTCACTCACATTGGGTGCATTGGATTGGAGATGGTGAGATGCGCACGAATTAGATGAGCGGACAACGAGAAATACTAACCTAAATAATAACGGAAAAATATATTAAACGAGTGGATTTTATTAAGGATTTTAATGAAATTTTTAGATATATTTTTGTGAGTTCAAGGCCATTTTCTATCTTTAAAAATGTTATTTTTAAGTATTTTTAATTGATTTTTAAATTAAATTAAATAAATAAAAATATAAATATAAAAAAAATTGTTTATTTAGCGTTGACCGTTGACCGCTGACCGGTTCGGTCAGCGAATTAATCTGCGCCGGGTGAGGCTCGAACCCGAGACCTCCCGTACGCGTGCACGCAGCTCTACCAACTGAGCTACGTGTCTAACCCGAAATAATCTTGTTTTTAATTATATTTATATACTTATTCAATTTAACCGAATTTCTTTTAATTGCCAAAAACATTTTAATTCCACGGACCGGTGCTAGTGACGGTTTTCGAACGCGTGACGTAGGACTTAGTGTTGCACACAGTCCACCGCTGGACTGTGTGTCTAACCCGGTTATTATCTCGGTTTTTATTATACTTAATAACTAACTGAGTTATCCCGGTTTAGTTTTTAAACAAAAAGGCGTGTTATTATATAAGGCGTGCGTATAGCAGGAATCGAACTCAGGACGTGCTTGTGTATTTTGCACACAGTCCACCGCGGGACTGTGTGTCTAACCCGTTTATAATTCCGATTTTAATTAATCTTATGTTATCTCTGAAACTCGTCTTCTTCATTACAAACACAGACATCAATCAAAACAACTGATACGCGACTAATTTAGTTAATGAACATGATGATCAATTTGAATGTATTGAACCGAAAAGTTTGGGGAAAGAAGATACCGAACAGATCGTCTTCTTCAGAGAATCCGGCGAAACTCGTCGGCTCTGTTTTGGAACCTTCGGCTGTGAGAATCAATTAACAGGTTTAAGGGATTAGTTGTGAAATTAAACTAATGAGTATTGATTATCAGCACGTTGGAATGGGCATACCGGTAATCAACGAGTTTCCGACAATTCCAGAAGTTTTCCGGCGAAAACAGAAAGTCCAGCAATGTCGTCTGTGGTTGATTATGAGCGATGGGTTAATGTTAGTAAGGTTCTAACAATTGATTGAAACAGTAAAGTAGAGGTATTTTACCGGTTTGAGTTGAATACGGTTTTCCGGCGACTTTTGCAGAAAATTCGGGCGAGCTGTTTTAGGCGTTCTGATGGTCTGAAAATGCGACGAAAGTGAAATGGAGTATTGGTATGATATCTCTGAGTCGCGAGAGTGGTCTGAAGTTGAAGAGCTCTGGACTTGGTGATTTTTCGGTTTTAAAAACCGATAATGATGAGGTTTTAAGTTCAATCAATTCCGATTTGATTAGAAACCGTCGGTGCATCGGTTATAAACTGAATGTGTGAAATAACAACGAATTGACGATTGGTTTGCCGATTACCGTTTCTCAGATGGCGCAACCGGTATTAACTGGGTTTGTGTATAAATTTCATTTGTGTTCCTAGAGTTAGCAGAAAACACAATGTGGCGGAGTGGTCTTGTGAGTGTGTGTTAAGTCGCTGAAGTGTCTTGGCTGACCCGGGTTCGAGTCCCGGCAGCATCATAATTTTTTTTATTTTAACTTTTTATCAAATATAATTTTTATAGTTTAGTTTATTTATTAATTATGTATCGTTTTAAATCAAAATAATCATAAATATTCGACGTAACTTTTATAACTTGATATTCGGTTACAAAACGGAGCGGGTTTTGAAAACCCGATTTTTACAAATGTTACAGTATCCCCTACTTTTAGGAATTTCGTCCCGAAATTTTAAGTAGTTGAAGTAGTAGGAAAAAGATGCGGGTATTTCTCACGCATTGAGTCTTCACGTTCCCAAATAAACTCAGGTCCCCGTTTCGACTCCCAGCGTACCCTAACAATTGGAATGCGACTTCGTCGAAGACGTTTCTCCCCGTAGTCCATGATATCCACTGGTCTTTCTATAAAATGCATAGATTCATCAATCTGAATATCTTCCAGCGGAATATGGAGATTCTCATCAGCGAGGCACTTCTTCAAGTTCGACACGTGGAATGTGGGATGAATCCTGTTGAGTTCTTCTGGTAGGTCAAGCTTGTATGCTACAGGACCTACTCTTTCGAGTATCTTGAAAGGTCCTACGTAACGAGGTGCTAGCTTCCCCTTTTGACCAAAACGAACTACTCCCTTCCACGGTGATACTTTTAAAAGCACATGATCACCAATGTTAAACTCTAAGGGCTTCCGTCGTTTATCTGCATAACTCTTTTGACGACTTTGAGCCGCTAGAAGATTGTTTCGAATTTGATGAATCTTGTCGGTGGTTTCTTGGATCAATTCTGGACCGGTAATTTGTGATTCCCCAATTTCGTGCCAACATACAGGAGATCGGCACTTACGACCATATAAGGCTTCAAAAGGTGCCATGCCGATGCTCGAATGATAGCTGTTGTTGTACGAAAATTCTACTAGTGGTAGGTGGGCGTCCCAATTTCCCTTGAAGTCTATGACACATGCTCTAAGAATATCTTCAAGAGTTTGAATGGTGCGCTCAGACTGTCCATCAGTTTGAGGATGATAGGCGGTACTGAGATCTAATCGTGTGCCCATAGCGGATTGTACTGCTTGCTATGTTCGTGAGGTAAAACGACCATCACAATCAGAAATAATATTTAACGGTACCCCATGTCGGCTTACGATTTCGTTGATATAAATACGTGCAAGCTTTTCGTTTTTTAAATCTTCGCGGATAGGAATAAAGTGAGCTGATTTTGTAAGTCGATCTATAATTACCCATATTGTGTCATACCCACCAGAAGTGCGAGGTAACCCGATAATGAAATCCATGGTTATATTTTCCCACTTCCATACAGGTATTTCCGGTTGGACTAGAAGTCCTGAGGGTCTTTGGTGTTCAGCCTTCACCTTGGAACATGTGAGGCACTTGGAAACAAAAACGGCAATATCCTTCTTCATTCCAGGCCACCAATAGGTGTATCGTAGGTCTTGATACATCTTATCGGCTCCTGGGTGTATAGAATATCGCGTTTTGTGAGCTTCATTCATAAGAGTTTCACGAAGATTGTTGTGGTTAGGAATCCAGATACGATCTAGATAATACAGAATACCGTCTGATTTAGTTTCAAGTTTTAGCTCGGCTCCACAGGACATCTCCTTTCGTACATCTTCTTCTGTTATTGAAACGTGTTGGGCTTCTCGAATTTGATCTTTAATGTCGGTTATAATTTGTGAACATAGAAGATGAATGGAGTTCGCATAACCCTTTCGACTAAGTGCATCAGCCACTACATTTGCTTTCCCAGGGTGGTATCTAATTTCACAGTCGTAATCATTCAGAAGTTCGACCCATCTTCGTTGCCTCATGTTTAACTCTTTTTGATTGAAGATATGTTGAAGACTCTTGTGGTCAGTGTATATTTCACACTTAGTACCATAGAGATAATGTCTCCATATCTTAAGAGCGAATACAACGGTTTCAAGTTCTAGGTCATGAGTGGTGTAGTTCTTTTCATGCGTCTTGAGTTGTCTCGAGGCATAAGCTATGACTTTTCCTCTTTGCATGAGAACGCAGCCTAATCCTTGCCCTGACGCGTCGCAATAGACTACAAAATCATCACAACCTTCAGGAAGAGTGAGGATTGGTGCATCACAAAGTTTTTGTTTAAGAGTTTGAAAAGCTTCTTCTTGCTTGGGTCCCCATACGAAAGGTTTTCCCTTATGAGTTAAAGCCGTGAGTGGTACAGCAATGCGAGAGAAGTTTGAAATGAACCGACGATAATAGCCAGCTAGCCCAAGAAAAGATCTTACTTCAGTTGGTGTACGTGGAGCTTGCCATTCTTGAACTGCTTTGATCTTTGAAGGGTCAACATGTATTCCCTTGTCATTGACTACATGCCCGAGGAATTGCACCTCTTTTAACCAGAATTCACATTTGGAGAACTTGGCATAAAGCTTTTCCTTTTCTAGAAGTGCAAGAATGAGTCGAAGATGACGCTCATGATCCGCTTTAGATTTTGAATAAATAAGAATCTCGTCGATGAAGACTATAACAAATCGATCAAGATAAGGTTTGCAGACTCTGTTCATTAGGTCCATGAAGACAGCTGGTGCGTTGGTTAATCCAAATGGCATAACCATGAATTCATAGTGGCCATAACGAGTTCGAAAAGCAGTCTTAGGGACGTCTTCTTCATGCACTCTAAGTTGATGATAGCCAGATCGAAGATCGATTTTTGAAAAGCAGCTGGCACCTTGTAGTTGGTCAAGAAGATCATCAATGCGAGGTAAAGGATAGCGATTCTTGATGGTTAACTTGTTGAGCTCTCTGTAGTCGATGCACATACGAAAAGATCCATCTTTCTTCTTTACAAAAAGGACAGGTGCATCCCAAGGCGACGAGCTAGGACGTATGAATCCCTTGTCAGTCAACTCTTGCAATTGACTGGCTAGCTGTTGCATTTCAGAGGGGGCTAACCTATATGGAGACTTTGCAACTGGTGTAGCACCAGGTATAAGATCAATACGGAATTCGACTTCTCTAACTGGAGGAAGTCCTGAAATGTCGTCAGCAAAAACTTGTGGGAAGTCTTTTACTACAGGAATGTCTTCAAGTTTCTTCTCCATGGTTTCCTTTTTGATGATATGAGCTAGAAACGCGACATAATTCTTGCGAAGATATTTTTGAGCTTGAAGACAAGACATTAAGCTGAGCCCTTTCGACGAGGTTTCTCCAATGATTCGAAGAGTCTGACCGTTTGAAAGAGGAATACGAATAAATTTTTCACGACATACAACTTCCGCCTGGTGTTGACTGAGCCAATCCATACCGATTATGATGTCAAAACTTCCCAGCTTCATAGGAATAAGGTCGACTGAGAAATCGTGGTCGTTTAAGGTGAGTGTACAGTTGCGTAAAATAGAGTCTAATGAAACTGGTTTCCCGTCTGCAACTTCTACCGTTATGGATTCCATGAGCTTATCCCGATTTTTGCTTAAGATAGGTTCAAATCTAAAGACACAAAACTTCTATCCGCACCAGTATCAAATAACATAGAGGCATATCTACCATTTATAAGGAACGTACCGTTGACCACATTGCCGTCAGCTCTGGCCTGGTTAGCGTTGATATTGAAAGCTCTCCCTCTTGCAGGTGGGGGAGCTTGGTTTGCTTGGTTCACCAGGTTGGCTTGGGCCTGAGCATGAATAATATTAACCAACCTTGGACAAGTGTTTCGGAAATGGCTTGGGTCGCCGCAATTGTAGCAAGCCCGCATTGGTTGACCCATAGGATAATTGGGCTGGTAATATGTTTGGGCTAAATGTTGAGTGGGTGGTAGTAGGGATTGTTGGCCTTGGCCCATTATTTGTTGGTGGGTTTGGGTTAAAGGTTGGTGGCGGTTCGTTCGTTGAGGCATGCGGCAAGTTTGAACATTATGACCCGCGCGACCGCAGCCGGTGCAATATTGACAAGGATGATCAGGGGAATGGTGATATTGGCAACGGTTACATTTTGGTAACGGGCCTGTGTAGGGTCTTCTGTATGGTGCGGGTGAAGGAGTGACTTGAGTAATGGGTGCAGCAGGAATAGGGGAGTTGGTTTGAGTAACCGCAAAATTTCTGGTGTTGCGCTTCCTCTTATTGGCGAACTTAGAGGAAGGAATGGGGTGGTTTGAAGTTTGTCCCTCAACAGGGGCTTTCTTCTTCTCTTCTTTGAACTTCCCGTTGCGAATTCGGTTTTCGGTCAGTTCAGTTGCTAACTCCATAGCAGCTTCAAGTGTTACTGGTGAAACGCTGAGAACTGAATCTTGGATTTTCGAGGGAAGTCCTCGAATATAGTGCTCGATCAGACGATAGGTTGGGGTGAACAAATTTGGAACCATTTGGTTCAACTCCAAAAACCTCTTGTTATATGTAGTGTGATCACCCTCCTTTTGCTTTAGAGAATGAAATTCGTCCTCCAGCTTTTTAATTTCACTTCTAGGACAGAAACGCCTAGTCATGATTTCCCTTAACTCCTCCCAAGTTAAGGCCATCGCATCTTCAGTTCCCCTCTTCCCTTTCTCAGTATTCCACCAAGTGAGAGCTACCCCAAATAGTCTCCCGGTGGCGTATCTAACCTTGCGATCCTCAGGACAATCGCAGTTTAGAAAGGTGTTTTCCATCTCCTCGAACCAATGTAGGAGAGCAGTGACACCCTCGGTCCCTTCAAATTTAGGAGGATCACAGGACTTAAAATGTTTGTAAGAACACTTGCTGGTAGGAGGGTTGTCGAAGTTCTGGTCCTGTTGTTGGGGTGGGTTAGTAGGATTTGTATCAAGGGCTTGTTGTACTTGGACCACAATGTCAGGCAGTATCGTGGACATTTGTTTCGCGATCTGAGTGGCCAAACGTTCCTGAGACCTTCCCGATCTTTTACCCCTTCGTTGCTGTCTAGACGACATCTACAGGATCATAAAATGAGAAGATTGTGAGTTTATGGTGTCTTTTTAGGTGTCATGTGTCTTTAAGAAAATGAAAATAACATAAATATCAATAATGCAACTACATCCATAGGATGTCTTGGGTTCGCTCATGTTGGGCCTCAAATGTCCCCCATACCTTCACCTACATAGTCATGTGGGCCCCCATGGCTATTGGCTTGGTAGGATTCACATTAGTATTGGCAATTTAACACTCGCATCCCCGAATGCAAACCACAAAATATGTTCATGAGATGTTTGGTCGGAACGTGTCCAGGTGTAGACACAATGACAACTCAAAGTGGGGTTAGCTCACACGACGTTTGGTATAGCATGCTTTGGCCTAATAGGTACTTCGTACTCTCATCGTTAGTCCCCAGGTAGGCAAACTGGTCCTTTATTTTGGATTTATACGAATGCCAGCCTAGACAGGACGTTCCGACTACCGGTACTGGTACCCTTCCAGTTACTACATGCCTGTCATGAGAACTCACTTTGATGAGATTTGAAAACACGAAAATCATTGTAAAAACAATCATGATGTGGTGTGTGCTTTCATGGATGTGATATGTTATGAGCATACGATTCATGATAGACATTATATGATAATACATACTTATGAACATGCTTGCACAATATCAAATGTAACATTTAACATAAAAACATATAAACATCATGAAATTTGGCATATAACACACAAAAATCTTATAAGTTTCTAATCGCCTATAGTATAGGCTCTAAGGGTCTAATAACCTATCCTATATCCCTATAGTCATGGCTCTGATACCAATCTGTCACACCCCGACCCGCAGCGGAATAAGAGTCGGGGCATAATTGGGTTATCACCAAAGCTCATGACATTTACTAATATGTTTCATATTTAATAAAGTCAAAGTTACATTTTCAAATATCCAAACATGTTCATTCCATACAAAGAAAATAAACCAAACGTAACAATCCCAACACTAGATCGTTTTATTCTTCTAGTCCAAGTCCTATGTGTTCCTAGCTGCTGCTGGTTCACCTGTATCATGTGTAAAATGGGGGTTTTTGGGTCAACATAAGTTGGCGAGTGAACCTTATTAGATAAACATTTATTAATGAATTAATTGTTAGTTTATCAATGAAAAATTGTGCATAATCATAGATGAGCAAATGTAAATAATCAAGCAATGGCAATTAGCAGTCACAACTATAACATACAATAACACATGACAACATACATGAACATACCAACATCATACTGTAAATAACATAAATGAATCTGTGCGATCAAGGCTCAATCAAACGGAGCCGATCGTATTGCATGTACTGAAAATGAAAATGTCTGTGCGATCAAGGCTCAATCAAACGGAGCCGATCGTATGTGGGCACGCCAGGTTCAACCTCATAATGAAATGGGGAACATGCTCAACGCTCATAATGTAATGGGGAATGGCGGCCTATGAAATTGCATATACTTAAAATAATAAACTTGCATCCAACAATAACTACACAACAGAAAACAAACTGAATACACTAGTTCATGATATGATGTATGCACAATGGTTTAAGTATAATATATATATATATATCAAGACACATGACACACCCCAAAACGTGATTAAAACGGGGAATTTGTAAAGATTCACTCACATTGGGTGCATTGGATTGGAGATGGTGAGATGCGCACGAATTAGATGAGCGGACAACGAGAAATACTAACCTAAATAATAACGGAAAAATATATTAAACGAGTGGATTTTATTAAGGATTTTAATGAAATTTTTAGATATATTTTTGTGAGTTCAAGGCCATTTTCTATCTTTAAAAATGTTATTTTTAAGTATTTTTAATTGATTTTTAAATTAAATTAAATAAATAAAAATATAAATATAAAAAAATTGTTTATTTAGCGTTGACCGTTGACCGCTGACCGGTTCGGTCAGCGAATTAATCTGCGCCGGGTGAGGCTCGAACCCGAGACCTCCCGTACGCGTGCACGCAGCTCTACCAACTGAGCTACGTGTCTAACCCGAAATAATCTTGTTTTTAATTATATTTATATACTTATTCAATTTAACCGAATTTCTTTTAATTGCCAAAAACATTTTAATTCCACGGACCGGTGCTAGTGACGGTTTTCGAACGCGCGACGTAGGACTTAGTGTTGCACACAGTCCACCGCTGGACTGTGTGTCTAACCCGGTTATTATCTCGGTTTTTATTATACTTAATAACTAACTGAGTTATCCCGGTTTAGTTTTTAAACAAAAAGGCGTGTTATTATATAAGGCGTGCGTATAGCAGGAATCGAACTCAGGACGTGCTTGTGTATTTTGCACACAGTCCACCGTGGGACTGTGTGTCTAACCCGTTTATAATTCCGATTTTAATTAATCTTATGTTATCTCTGAAACTCGTCTTCTTCATTACAAACACAGACATCAATCAAAACAACTGATACGCGACTAATTTAGTTAATGAACATGATGATCAATTTGAATGTATTGAACCGAAAAGTTTGGGGAAAGAAGATACCGAACAGATCGTCTTCTTCAGAGAATCCGGCGAAACTCGTCGGCTCTGTTTTGGAACCTTCGGCTGTGAGAATCAATTAACAGGTTTAAGGGATTAGTTGTGAAATTAAACTAATGAGTATTGATTATCAGCACGTTGGAATGGGCATACCGGTAATCAACGAGTTTCCGACAATTCCAGAAGTTTTCCGGCGAAAACAGAAAGTCCAGCAATGTCGTCTGTGGTTGATTATGAGCGATGGGTTAATGTTAGTAAGGTTCTAACAATTGATTGAAACAGTAAAGTAGAGGTATTTTACCGGTTTGAGTTGAATACGGTTTTCCGGCGACTTTTGCAGAAAATTCGGGCGAGCTGTTTTAGGCGTTCTGATGGTCTGAAAATGCGACGAAAGTGAAATGGAGTATTGGTATGATATCTCTGAGTCGCGAGAGTGGTCTGAAGTTGAAGAGCTCTGGACTTGGTGATTTTTCGGTTTTAAAAAACCGATAATGATGAGGTTTTAAGTTCAATCAATTCCGATTTGATTAGAAACCGTCGGTGCATCGGTTATAAACTGAATGTGTGAAATAACAACGAATTGACGATTGGTTTGCCGATTACCGTTTCTCAGATGGCGCAACCGGTATTAACTGGGTTTGTGTATAAATTTCATTTGTGTTCCTAGAGTTAGCAGAAAACACAATGTGGCGGAGTGGTCTTGTGAGTGTGTGTTAAGTCGCTGAAGTGCCTTGGCTGACCCGGGTTCGAGTCCCGGCAGCATCATAATTTTTTTTATTTTAACTTTTTATCAAATATAATTTTTATAGTTTAGTTTATTTATTAATTATGTATCGTTTTAAATCAAAATAATCATAAATATTCGACGTAACTTTTATAACTTGATATTCGGTTACAAAACGGAGCGGGTTTTGGAAACCCGATTTTTACAAATGTTACAAGATTAACACAGATTTTGATAATGCAATCAAACTCTTCAGGATTATCATCAGTTGGAAGAATCGGCGCCTTATTCGCATCAGACGGAAACGACAAACGACTCTTCAACCCTAGATACCTCTCACGGAACTCCGATGCCGTCAAATCAGAGAACTTCGTAACACCGTGTTCAGTAGTCGGATCCAGCAACTGGTGACGCTTAGGACGCCGCAAGTTAGACTTAAACACTATCAAACGGTAATCGTGCTCCTCTGTAGTTGCGTACGTTTTTCCAAACTTTGTTTAAACTAGGTTAAAACTTAAATATTCTTTTTTTTTATAATTGAAGTGGGTGGAAGATCAACCAAAATGACGAATATACCCTCACATGTTATGCATGTGAGGGAACTTAACTGAAGAAAATAACGTGGTTAGCTGTAAAGGATTGAACCCGCAACAAAAATAAACTTAAAGGCTGTTTTTAGCAACTTTTAAACATTAAGGCTGGAACCTGTAAGTTTGAGAAAACATAAAGGATGTTTTGTGCAATTTACTCTTTTATGAACCTATGTGGTAGCCCATGTTCTAGACTCAAAAAAAGTCTAGTTATCTATATACTGTTCTTTGAGTCTTTAACATATTTTTCCGAACAAATTGATGCATATATTTAAGCAAATATATTTGTGTAACATGAATTCTTATATATAAGACCTAGTAATTACAAATTTGCAAATGGTTATGTCATATAAATATACAAACAAAGTTAAAAGGGAGTAAACCTTGCAAATTGTTGTTGGCAGAATTTTATGGTCCGATCTAGAGGAATTATATATTTTGGATAAGTTTATATTTAACACATGGTTATAGTGTTCATAAATATATATGGCTTTCATCAAGTTAGAAAACCATAAATCTGTATTTGTAGAGTTTATGGGAATTCTTATGAGGATTTATATTAGATATAATATATATATATATATATATATATATATATATATATATATATATATATATATATATATATATATTCTAGTCTCAATATTAGGTTTTCATTTGGTACGAGTATAGTATTTTTATGAAGATAAATATGTAGAAATATATACATAATAAATATGAGACGTATTTCATGATATATTTCTCTAAAAGGAATATATAATTTTATATATATCTCTGTGAAACAAGTTTTGAATCGGGTTAAAACTGTAGAAATATATACATTGGTTTTATTGTATGAATCCGGATGCAATTTTATACGAGGATTCTAGAAAGAGATATGATGTCGTACATCATTTATATGTTTGTATTTAATATAAATATATTTTCTATAAATCAAATCATCAATGATTCGTCGAATATAAATGTTCAAGACAACAAAGATACATTTTCAAGTCTAGCTAGTTGGGTGAATTTGATACATGACCAACTTGATGTTAGAGCCATTCCGATAGACCTTAAGATGTTCTTAAATATTTTAGGACACTTGAATGTCGGGATCATATATATTGGACACTGGATTTGGTTGATAGCATGGAACGCAAACTTGTGAGTTCATGTCCCCTTTTCTTTTGAATATTTTCGGTTTTACAAATCTCGGAGGGAAATACATTTTCGATGGTAGGGTTTTGCTATGGAATGAAATATTAGATCATGTGCGAACAGGGTCTCTCTTAAGCGCCATGAATCTTTTAAGACTGCGGAACAAGAGTGGTAGATCTATTAGGTGTAGAGGATCCCTACTCATGGGTCCTTGTGTGGCCACATGTAGTGCTTTTGTTGTCCCAGCCATGTGGACCAGTGTTAAATCGTCTAGGGTTGAGTGCTTCTTATATCGTCACACAGAATAATGTGACTACAAAATATTAATGATCAACAAGTTCATTGACGTTTTACATACCACATTTTTACAATCGAACTTTCAAATGTTTTTAAGATTTATTGGATGCAAACTCAAAACATGAACTCGCCGATTTCTGGTGTTTTTAAGACTTATATGTATTTCAGGAAATTGAGTGGATCTTGGCGCATTTAGTTATCATGAAGATTTGGTTATCAAGTTGACGATATCTCCTTTTGAAGGGTTTGATCCATATATCTCATCCTCGATGAGATATAGGATGCAAAGCCTTGGTATTTGGAAACTCCATTTTGAGCAAGTCTTTGTAAAACTTTATAACTTATGTCGTCTTTACTTTAGACAACTTGTGACTCGTATTTGAATTTCGTGGTTGAGTGGATGAACATCGTGCTTTTTACTCATATAGTTTGTTTACTAACGTCGTATGCAATGAAAACCGATCAAGTTCGGTGACCTCTCAATCAAACGGCCAAGTTGAAAGGACAAACCAAAGTATCGTGGAAGGGATAAAAGCCAGGTTGGGAAGGCATGGTAATCAATGGCTTGAAGAACTTCCCAACGTCCTGTGGGCAATCCCAACAACGAGAAAAAACACGTCACAAGAAAACACCTTATAGGTTAGTGTTTGGATCGGAAACTGTCATCCCGACAGAAATAGGAGTTACCACACAACTAACACTCAACGTCGATCTTGAGGCCAACCAGGCCAAAACCATGTTGAAGCCGGAACTCCTAGAAGAAGCTTGTGACCAAGCCGCTATAAGGGAAGCAAAGTATAAGCAGAAGATGGAAGCTTACTACAACACCCGGGTAAAACATGAACGATTCAAGGCTGGGGACTTGGTTCTCCGTAACAACGAAGCAAGCAAAAAGGAAAATCAAGGCGGTCCTAAGTGGGAAGGAACCTCTAAGAGGTCATACAAGCTAGCCAATACACAAGGCAAAAAGCTTCCTCGCCATTGGAATGGCAAAAACCTTAAAAGGTTCCATGTGTAGGCATAATGTTTTATAAATTAATTGTTCTATCTTTCCCTTTGTAATCAAAATACCCTCTCATGAATGAATGATGACATCCTCTATCTAAATATGTCTTTTTCTATCCTAAACCAGGTTGAGAACCTAGCAAAACACTCCATGGAAAAGCCATGTAAATGGATGAGCTCCCAGGCCATATCGCTCAATAGGTTCAAGGGTTGAATGAACCTATATACGGGGTGAGTACCTAAGTCAATACAACTCCATGAGACTTATGTAAAACTTTCTAACTTGTCTCATAGACGGATCCGAACAACCTACACCAATTGTTCCTTAGGTCAAAAACAGCTTATGAAATAAGAAGACATCAAATGGTGTCATAGATAGGATAGACAACATGTATCTTTTATCTAAAAATACTTTAAAGCTAAGTGGCTGCAGCACTGAACCTTTCAAGGTATAATTGACAAAAGGTACATAACAAAACAACATGACAATTGTAAAATCACCAACACATAAGGGAAAAGGTAGAACAAAGCATTGAGAAGCATTAGTTCACAAACCATACATAAGGCCTTTGATGCAGGCCCAAGTGTTGAAGATTGAGCCATGACATTTCTGGAGGCCCGTGATCGAGCTTCCAAGGGTGTTTTATGAAAACGAGCATAACTTTGGCTATGGGTCTCCCATTTAGGCGTTCAACCAGTCAAATCGAAGCTTGAAACGAGGAGCACGTCGTGTCAAGGACCCAGAGGGGTCTTACCCAAGTTTCGGCCCAAAAAACGCGTTCTAATGGGAGTTATGAACACTTTTACGTTTTTGTTGTTTTATGTATTTTGTTTTTGGGCTTGTGTTTGGTGTATGGCCTTTTTGTGCCCATTTTAAATTTCAGTCTTTATTTATGTGTTGCTCTTGTAATTCTAATTGTCAGAATTGAATTTTGAGAACAAACCACTTTCACTTCAAATTCTTTGCCCTTTGGGTTGAATTTTGGGGTTGGGGAAGATCATCACGGGTATTCGTAGAATCAACATGATTGTTCTTTGTTATCATATCATATGCTACATCAGCCTTAGGGGCCATAAACCTAGAATAATGTTCAAGAGCCATTAAGGCTGTCAGCAACCAAGGGAACCTTAAATATTTCCCAAAAGACAGCATGTTTAAAATACACAACATAACATTGTTTAAAGTGCTAAGAAAGCTACGTATAAAGTTCAAAGTGTTTTAATTAGCAGCATCAGAAATAGTAGTATTCGATGCACTAGCATCACCACTATTGGATTTCTTAGCCTTTTTTTTCCTCCTACCTTCCCCTACCGCCTCGGAAGCTTCAAGGCTTGCCTCCTTCGAGCCTTCACCACCATCAGAAGATGTCTCTTCACTATCCGTGGAGCAGCAACGCTTCTTGGAAGAGACTTTAACACCTTAGCGCAAACAACCTTATTAAGGCAGGGGGTTTTAGTTCCTGCAAGACAGAAAGAGGTTTAACAAAACACTTGGAAACTTCACCCGCACAGGGGTAAGTCATATTCTCCATCTTCAAAACAGCTTCCTTGAAAACTTCAAAGGCTTTGGGCTGAAAAAGAGAGTACTGGTCAAGAGGCTGCCCAGATTCACATGCTTTGTAGTCAGCAACTAAACCTTGGGGTCTCCCATGAGCAAGGAGCTTGTTGTACACATAACTCAAGACACTGTTGAACTCCGACGAATGGAGAAGATAGGTAACCAGCTTCTAGAATCCATGCTCAATGAGCCATTTGTTATCACTAGTTGCTTGGGCAAGAAAAGCCTTCAACCCATTCTTCTCCTCCAAAAAGACTTTCTTCTAAACTTACAAAGCAGCCCTTTCAACCCTCATTTGCACCTTGTCAGCCTCTAAACGTTTCTCTAACCCTACCTTCTCAGATTTGTGCTTAGAAGAAAGCTCATCAATCTTTAACAGCAATGTTTTCTCCTTCTCAGCGTAGCCCTCAGCTTCCTTTCTAAGAGCAACCATTGAAGCCTTCGTCTCGTCCCTGTTCTTCGAAATGACCTTGTACTCCTACATTCTTTTTCGAAATCGGGATACACCCTCTGGAAGCAAGGCAACAAGGTTGCAAGCACCCATCATCATCTTTGAGATCATCAAGTCATTGTCCATAGATGAGCAAGAACCTCGAACAACGGGAGAAGCAAAGTCAGTTAGAACATCCTCACAAACGGATGATGACTTGAAGCTGTCACCAACTGTGACCTTCCAACCTGGTACATAAATCTCCCCCAGATTAAAATTGGTGGAACCTTCACCCCCCTTTCATGAACCTTTCAAGCTCACAACCTTTTTACATGTCGCTTTGCCTTTCTTACCAATCACCAAAGGTAACTCCTTGTCTTTCTTTGACTTTCCCTTAACCCCAACCTCCAGATCATCCGAAGCCTCTATGTCATCACTAAGCTCAACTGGCTCAGAGGTCGATGGTTGGCCAGCAGCCTTTATCAAACGACAGTTTGAGCGGCGAGTAGAAGGCTTGGAAGCACTAGTCTTGGTAAAACCTTTGACATTAGGAACATTAACATAACCTGAACCCTCGAACCTGTGTTCAGTATTCCTAGCAACAACATCTTCACCGGGTGTAACCTCAGCATCCCCGAACACAACATCAGAGGTATCATCACTCCTGATAAAATCTAAAGCAGACATGACTGCAACAAGCAAAATACAACATAAGCAAAACATACAAAAACACAATAAACAAACATGCAAAGCAAGTATCATACCCTATCCATCCTTCATGAGCACAAGGTCACGATTTGGCTTGTCCCACAGTGTGCTCACACCCGTCAACACCAAAAGGTGTTTAGGAAAGGGACGAAGCCTTGAAGGACACTCCCTAATATTTTTTAACAGCCAACTATCTATTTCAGACTCAGAGGGTTCAAGTTCATTTAGAACAGCATCAGGATGCCTCCAAACAAGTTTAAAAGATACGATGGAATCGGACACACAGACAACTCGGTCCTTCCAAGAACCGAGAGTGGTAACCAATGAAGAAATCAAACACACATCAACTTGAGAAGTCTCAAACGTAAACCAATCACCGTTTTTGGCTAATCGGAAGAAATGGCGGAATAACAACAACGAAGGGTCATATCCTATCACCCGACACAAAATCTCAAAGTGTAAAACCCTAGAAAGCCCTTGAGGGTGTAACTGACCAAATGAAACTCGATAATACTCTAAAATGTTAAGAACAAACACCGAAAACGGATAGCGCAAGTTGGAAAACTCAAAGTGACGGCAATAAAGTGCAATCGAACTAGAAGGACATTGATCGATCGACTTGTTTAAACCCTCTCCGGATTAAACTTCGAATCGATCCCCCACTCTGCACAGACGCCTCAACTTCCTCTTGAGTAAGACGAGAGTAACTAATAGACAGATCTTTCCTAGCACCCATGAAAGATGGTCGGCAGAAAATAGAAAAAAGATAGAAACTAACCTGGATGGAAGAAAGGGAGGAATGGATGAAAACTTGGAGAGAAATGTGAAGAGTTAGGTTTTTTATGATAAAGAAAAGAAAAATAAAAGTCTAGAAGTTATTATTGCACAACAGGCATTAAAAAACCGCCGCTTGCAAAAAGCTGCCATCAATCATGTCAACTTTCATTTCGCCGCCCAAAACCCTCAGCCTGAAGTCTTTAAGCAATAAAAATAGTGTACAAAAGTTAGAAGCATTTGAGCTTACACCTCAAATACCTCCGACTTGGGGGTGATGACGTGGGTAGCCCAAACCTTAGGAAACTGATCAGAGTACATAATAGCTAAAAAGGTTAAAAGTTTAAAGGGTTCGGAAATGACAACTGTCGTGAACAGCAAAAAGAACGAGGTAGTGTCTGGTCACATTACACTTTACGTGTGGACTCTCCCATCCAGCCGCAACAGGAGCATGTGGGAGAACACACTTTATTAACCGTAAATCCAAAGCCTTTAACCTACCAAAAAGGGTAAGCCCTCCACTGCAGTCATGGATCACTAGTCAAACGTTTCTCTTTATAGCTAGTTCCCTCATTTATAAATAGCAGACTTGGTCACTTTACAACACACTCCTGATCTCTATTCTCACCTTTAGAACTTGCTTCTTGCATGTTCTATTCTCCACTCACTACAATACAATCTCACTAAACACAAACATTCTGGGTTGAATATTTTCCATCAAGAATTTAAAAGCAACAATAACAAAATGATACAACTCCACATATTGCAAAAATGGGGGACCCCATGACCTGCGTTAGGCTAATCGAAACCTTGAACCCTTTTACCCTAGAGATATCGCTACCATCCCTGGTCTTGTATTTGTTGTAGCAACAACGCCCAATCACATGACCACTGCAGATGGTCTAAATGAAATACATCGGAGATGTTTCGTCATCTTCACAAATCAATGAAACCGTCTAGCAAAAGCTGATAAGCGCCTTGAATCTTTGATTCTCTTTTATTCCATTGTTATGCTCATATGAATTAGTGAGTTACGTATATCCCTAATGAATTACATTGTTGATTGTGAATTTTATTTGGTATAGGTATCGACTTAGATCAAATGAAGATCCATTTATATAATATTTGTTCTACTTTATGCAAATTGTATTTTATTTCTTTAAAACTAAATATATTAATTTTGTTAAGAGTGTTCAAATCATAACCAAAAAATATTGTGAAGACCCACGATACTGTTTTGAATGTAACGCACAAAAGAATTATGTAACTATCAGATTTTCTCTTATCAATACCTTAACCATCTTCAATCCATATTGAAATCAAAATCAAAAAATATGTTAAAAACCACATATACACTTATACATGCTGCTTTGGAATTAAAAAATATATAATACACTTATACATACTGATTTAGATGTAACACAAAATGAGTTTCCTCTCCCACTATGTTAGTTATTTCAATTGGATAATATATAAAAACACATTTAGAAACACGGCAGATTTTAAGTGCACACGCTTTACTTGCCAAGAAGCATAAAACGGTGTCACACGGTCCACACACTCCATCCATTTAATTAATTATTACGAAGACGCCTAAACGAAGCAAGCCTTTACAATCACAATCACAATCTTCATCTCATCTGCGTTAGGGTTACGAATAATGGAAGACATGAAGCAAATTTTATCCAATAAAATTGACAAATCGCAACTCAAACCAGGAGATCACATCTATTCGTGGCGTACGGCTTGGATCTACGCTCATCACGGTACTTTTTTTTTCCTATATCGTTTCTTAATTTAGGTTATTCTTTGTTTTGTTTAATTGCGATATGTATTGATCCAGATATGTGTTTAGTTTGTGAAAAGTTGAAAAGTTCGGTTTTTTTAGATGAAATTAATTTAACGTTGAATAATGTAGGGTGTTTTTTATCTTATATGAGATTTCTTTGATCATAATCGATAAAATCAGATTTAATGTGTAATTATAAACTAAATTGGTAGTCTTTTGAACAATCTTCTTATAGGCATTTACCTAGGGTTGATTAGAAAGTGTTAGGCAAATGGCTGTTTGTTTTATAAGCAAACAGGGTAGATTGTTCTTCATGCACTTCTCCTTGTTTTGCGTATTATATATTTAACATATGGTACCATCTAATTGTCGAAGGTGCTTGGGCTTTTATAAGCGAGGCGCATATGACTTTTAGATGTTTTAGGATGTTTAGGCTGTTTTAGGTTGATTTCAGGTTTGTTTAGGGTTGGTACAATTGTTTTAGACCTGTTCAGACGATTTTTGGCCGGAAATTTTGTCTGAAAAATGCGACTGGGGGCTGAAAGTAGGGCTTTTGAAGCGAAGCAGAGAAGACTGCGCTGTGCCTGAAAGGTGGGGCTGGGTGCTCCCTGGGTGAGTCTTTCGCGGTACGTTCCGGTAAGCAGAACGAATACTAGAACGCAGTTCATGCATTTCTAAGATCCGGTACACTTTTTTACAAACTAATCTTACACATAGTCACATGGATCGTGCTACGTTTAGGAACGCCAATTCGGTACATGGTGTACCATATAGTCTGGTACATCGCATCATATACAAACTAATTTTGCACTTTTTTATGTAAAAATTTACAAGTTTAAGAAATAAATGTAAACTAGTGAAAGATAGAGGGGTTAAATGGTAAAATTACATAAACTATTTTAAACCTAAAAGGCTAATTCTTCACCCCATTCATAACTTCTGCCAACGATGTTTCAATTCATTGTGTCAAAGTCCAATTTTCAGGTTTGAATCTGCCTTTTTGTTTCCGGTATGCGTAATCTTTCCGAAACAACGAATTAATCAACCGGGTACGTGATTTTTAGTGATTAGGGTCGAATTTGTTGAAAATCAGATATCCCCTAATTTTCCGATCTGGATCGCGAACCCATGGTGTTTGGGTCGCTTTTGTACCCGATTCTGGTACGTTCGATCCGATTCGGGGAACGCGGGGGGTGTAGCGAATCCTGTGACTATGGTCTTGACAATGATGACTAATGGTACTCGTTCTTGGGATTTGGCGTGAGGTTTCAATCTATCTGTAGCAAGGGATGGTTTGGTGATTGATCATGAAAGGGGGAACAATAAGGTAGTTTGTGGCTCATGAAATCCTGTTCCAAGGAACCTAACAGCTTTTATAGGGGTTTGAATCGGCCATCTGCCATTTAGTTTCTTATGCATTGGTTTGTTAGTTGTTTTAAATGCCAGCAGTTTTTGATAACGCCATGGTCACATGTGGATTTTCAATGAGAGTTTCTTATAAATGCCTAAACTTGTTTTTTTAGTAACATTTTCCCAAGGAGTGCTGATTAACTCTCAAGGTTTTAGCAAACTGCCAAGTTTATAGGATCCGGAATCCGGATAATGAGTTGGAAGTCATACCTATTATCTTGAATTTCAAGTGAGGAAACACCCTCATGTACTATGTGTCTTATATCAGTTAGAACTTGGTGTAGCTTATAATAATAACAATATAAGCCTGTATATTTTTTTTTCTTATCTTTGCTGTAGTTAAAACTTGCTATTTTTATTTATCTACTTGTTATCTTTTGAGGGCCAAAAGTGGTATTTTTCTCGATAAAAGCAATAAATATTTTCGTATTACATGGGCTTGGTAAACCCAACGGCCAACAGTTACAACTGATAAAGAATTAAAGATAATGTTTGAGCTTAGAATATCATAAAAAAAAAATAATCTCTGAATTAGATAACACGAACAAAGTAAATTTGGAGAACAATGCTTTTGGCAAATTTAAGCTGGTTAAAAAGTTTGTACATCTTTCATCCAGTTTTATTAATTTTGCACAACTTGTTTTAAGAATGCATGTTTTTCATATAGTGTAATTGTTTATGATCATACATAGGCTAGGAAATTGGTTACAATGTTAGCAATGGTTTGTATGTAGACTGTAGTTCATTATTTTGATTTTTTTTCATTTATTTTAACCTGTAACTAGTTATATTCTTGATGGGATTTCAATTGCAGTTTACAAGTTACAACTATTTTAGAATCATCTTGTGCTTCAGTGTAGTCATTTTTTTGTTGATAGCTAACGTCTTTTAAGAAAGTATTTCCTTAGCTTCACCAGCGTTGTTAGTTAATCAAAGGTATAAGCTGATAAGTTTTTAGATTCCTCCATTGCAATAACATTGCTTTTCAATAGTTATGTTGCTATCAGTTTCACCATATACTTTTTGAGGCTCGTGATCTGGCTCTTATACCCAGCAAATCCCAAAGCTTCTGGGACTTGAAAAAAGCTAATTTCGAGACCCCATCAATGGTATATTCCCCTGTGAAGATTGGAACTAGTGGTAGGGACAAGGAGTTAGTAGCATGGTTGTAAAAATCCCGCCGAGGCTTCAATTAGTTGCATTAATCACGAATCGGAGGTTCACCGGGTAATGGCCGATTAATCGCTAGGCGGTCAAGGGTGGTCCTATTCTGGCCAGATTCCGACCAAACCTTATAAGTTCCCTCTAATTACTTAAAAAATGGGTCAACGAGGGGTTAAAACATGTCTACTTAAAGAAATTACATATAAAAATATGTGTATATATAAAACGAAAATTACATATAAAAATCTCAATCCGGATTAACCGATTAGCACCATACAATTCTTACAACACTGGTTAGTAGTGGTGCTTGCTATGGCACGATACTTTGTTTCCTCATATACCATGTTTCACTCAATTTACTACTTTTTTTGCTGGAGAAGAGTGGAGCGAAACTTTCATATTTGGATCTAGCGTAAAAATCTGATACCATTGTTGTATAAGGAGAAATGAAACTTCATTTTAGAAAACTTGGAGCTTGCAACAGCTGGAAAGACTAAGAAAAAGGGCGCACCACCGCTTTATCTCCCCGCGTCTAGCGCTAGCAGAAACAACTGCCATTGTAACCCTAGGTGCCGCCACCATAAAACGGTGGCCATTTTTCTGCTATTAATATTTAAGGGTTAATGCAAAGTGCAAGGATGTGGTAGTACTGTGTAATACAAACTAGACTAATTTACTAGATCCCTTAGGTATATAGCTCAAGAGAGGCGATTTCTTATCAACATATGGTTAGCTATCGTTTGTGAAACTGGGTACACATAAAAAAATCTATGTTTTTAAGTTTAGTTTTGCTTTGAATTAAATAATTGCAAGATGGTTATAATTCATGTGGAAATAAGGGTTACTATTTGTATGTTCGACTAAGGGTGCCATCTTCCATGTATATTATTGTTGCTTTGTTGTGATGATTATATTGCTTTTACACGCACATGAAATGATATAGGCACCACAAGACTTTGAAATAGTTGCACAAACATACATTAGGGCTCTAAAAATAAAAAAATTATAAAGTGTAACAAAAGTTTTGTGTTTCATTTGCTGCAGGAATATATGTTGGTGATGATAAGGTGATCCATTTCACTCGGGGCGGTGGTCAAGAAATCGGCACTGGAACAGTGTTGGACCGTATTATCGTAAGCTCATCGCCCTCGAATTCCGGCGATCCTTGTTTAAAATGCGGTGATATGTCAAACGCTGACGGCGTCATTGCATCATGTCTCAACTGTTTCCTATCTGGCGGTGACCTTTATTTATTCAAATATTCAGTCTCTCCCGCCATCTTCCTTGCCAAAGCTCGAGGTGGAACATGCACTCTTGCTCCTTCTGATCCACCCGAGGATGTCATTCACCGTGCACAGTTCCTCCTCGAGAACGGTTTCGGTGTGTACAATATTTTCAAAAACAACTGTGAAGATTTTGCAATTTATTGTAAGACGGGGTTGCTCGTGTTTCACAACCATCAGTGTGGGACGAAGCGGGCAGGCAGCTTCGTTTCTAGCAGCGACTAGTGCTATCTTTTCATCTCCGCTTCGTTACCTGACCACTAGTTTTCCTGGTTTGGCTATTGTGGGGTGTGGTGTATACTGTATAAGTAGGTTCGTTGCCGACATTGGGATTCGGCGTGATGTGAATAAAATCTCCGTTGAGAGGCTTGTTGGTTGCACCCGTCAAGCTTTGGTTGAAGGAACGATGGACCTGCAGACTTGTGTCACAAAGGTTGAAGAGACTCAGGCTTTGGTTATGCAAAATACCGAGGTTCCAGTTGAGCGAGTCAAGGTGGCTCAAGCTTGTGTTGTATCGGGTAAGGTCGAATGATGGTAAAGGAAACGGATATGTTCAACGGAAGAAAGGAATTGTTATTACTATTTTAGAACTTTTATATGGTGTTTGTTTATATGTTATAACAATGCTTGTGATTTAAGTTGGATTGGCAACTTACTTCTTTTAATTTGAATATCAATCCAAATTTTATATGTTTGGCGTTATTACATTGTGTGGAAGCGTTCGTTTGTTTTTTATGATTTTAAAAACTGACCTGACATGGCGTGATAAACTGATATTGTTATGGAGAAATGTATGTTGGATTTGAAACTAGTGCCCGTGCGCCTGTAGGGAATATCGATTTCTTCTCTGTTGACATAGGACTTCACCAAGGGTCTGCGTTTAGTCTGTTTTCCTTCATGATAGTGTTGGATGAGTTGTCTAGGTCGATTCAAGAGACAATTCCATGGTGCATGCTTTTCGCAAATGATATTGTGTTAGTGGCGGAGACTAAACAGAGCATGAATGCGAGGTTAGAGTAGTGGCGAGCAGTCTTAGAGGGAAAAGGTTTAAAAAATAGTCGCTCCAAGACTGAGTATCTTTATTGTAATTTCAGTGGTGGGGCGATGACGATGACGCTCAAATTACTATTGACGGTTTACGGGTTCCGCAAGTTACTAAGTTCAAGCATTTAGGATCGTTTGTACAAAGGGATGGGGTGATAGATAGCGATGTAGCACATCGCATTCAGGCTGGTTGGTGTAGGTGGAGAGCAGCCACTGAGGTTTTGTGTAATAAAAGATTCTCAACTAAAATAAAATGAAAATTTTATAGGGGTTGCGATTAGACATGCTATGTTGTATGAGACAGAGTGTTGGTCCATTCAGAAAGTACAAGAGCGCAAGATGGAGGTAGCAGAAATGAGAATGTTAAGGTGGATGTGTGGACACACAAGGCTATACCGGATAACAAATAAGGATTTTAGGGAAATGTTAGGACTAGCTACTATTTCGGATAAGATAAAGGATGGAAGATTGAGATAGTTTGGGCATGTGAAGATGAGGCAATTGACAGCGCCAGTTAGAGTAGTAGAAAGCCTAACTGTGGAAGGGAGGAGGAGTCCAGGCCCAAGTTGACTTGGGATGAACGGATTATGAAAGATTTGCTAGAGTTTCATCTCTTTGAGGACATGGTCCAAGATAGGGGTTTATAGAGACGTAGGATTAAGGTTAATGACTTTTAGGAGTAGATTCATTAGGTCGGAGCATTTGGGTAGTTGCTTAGCGTTTCTTTATGGTCTAGGCGGATTTTATATTGATTTTTTTTCATAAATGCTTAAGTGGGATTTTGTGATTTGAAATATATTTGTTTTATTTCACTATGTTACCTATTCACCACTTCTTTGCTATTTAGTAGTGCTCTGTTTATAGATTTGTTTGGTTTCTCGCTTTTCTACTATATGCCTTTGGTGTCGGGGGTCTCTCTGGAAGCGGTCTTTCTATCCTAGGCACACCTTACATCTATCCCTATGGATAGATGTAAGGTGTGCCTACATCTCGTCCTCCCCAGACACTACCAGTAGCTTTGCTATTTGTAGGATTTACTAAATTCGATTGATTGATTGTTACGGAGAACACACAAAGCTGAATTGAAGTTCGAATGTAAACAAAAATTAGGTCATGTCACGTGATGGGCGTGCCTTGTGAGGTTGTCACGAGATGGCACTTGTTAGTCCAAAACTCTATATAAAACCTTCAACTGATTTGTCATTAATAGTGGTTTGGTTGATGTTTTGCTTAATTAGACATGGGCCAAATCAGAGCTAATGATATCTCTCATTAAGAACTTTAACTAATTCAAGCTCCAACAAGATAAGAGTCCCGAATCAACTATAATATTGAGCTCATCTAGCATATGAACTCGAGCCAAGTTTTATACACCGAGTTTGACTGGCTTGCAAGCCTAAACAAACTAATAGGTTTTAATAAAAAAAAAGTAAATTACACGGTTTGTCCTTTAATTTTACACCAACTTGCATCGTGTGTCCTTATCTTTAGAAATTACACCGAGTGTCTTTATTTGAAGCTTTTGCACACCACATGTCCTTTATACTAACTTCCACCTATTATCATAGTTAACACCAATCATGTGCCCTCACATGAGAGGCAACATTGTCATTTTTATTTAAATTACGTGTATTATCCTTAAAAAGCATCTCAGGTTCATATATAGGGGAGGATCATAAGAAAACTACGTATAAATGAGAAAACTAAAAAACAATAAAACAGCCTAAAAAACACAATTTTTTTTTAAAATCGCTTTTTTAATGTATAAAAGTCTTTTGTAAAAAGTAAATAAATAAATTAGCACTGCACATGTGTTTTATATGTACATGTTGCACATGTAATTTCGCCTTAGGGTTATTTTTGGGTTTAGTTTAGCTTTTAAGGTTAGGTTTTTGAAGGAGTTTAGTTTTTAGGTTAGGGGGTTAGGTTTTGAAGGGTTTACGTTTAGGGTTTTGTTTTAGTTTTTTTTTGGGGTGGGGTAGTGGGTTTAGGTTTTTTCGTAGTAATGCGCACGTGAGTATTTATTTTTTAATATGCTAAAATAAAGAAATTTAATAATTTTTTTAAAAAAAATTGGTAGTTATTTTAGAATTTTTGGTAGAACTATCAGAACTCATAATAAACAATGATTATATATATATATATATATATGATATTTTTATCATTTATTATATGTATTTTTGTGATTAGATACATGTTAAGAGTAATTTACATATGTGTAATTATAAAATTTCAACAGTGACAGCTTTGCCCCTCATGTAAGCAACACATGATTGGTCTTAACCATTAAAATGGATGGATGTTAGTATAAAGGACTTGTGTTGTGCAAAGATTTCAAATAAAGGACACTCGGTATAATTTCTAAAGATAAATGATACACAATACAAGTTTGTGTAAAGTTAAAGGATAAACCGTGTAATTTACTCTAAAAAAGTTAATTTAAATATATAATTACATAATCAAATCTATAAAGATATGATAACACTAACGAAATAGTATATATCATGTTGTATATATAAAATTATAGTGTGAGGTTGAATGGAAACCTCACAAGTTATATAAAAAAATTGTATGAAAAAACCATAAGATATGTATAAATAATTTTATAAACAAATTCATTACAACTAATGGTTTTCCCCCGCGCTACGTGGCGGGAACTCAACTGGTATCGGTTTAGTTCGTTCTGTTATCAATACTTGCTATAGCAACTGAAAGAGGAAACTAAAAAAATAAAGTCGTGATATGCCCAAAAGGATATCGACCCGTGTTTTATATCAATCGAAAACCATAAAAAATCTCAGTTCTGATACTACCAATATTGATACCAATGTTCGGTTGAAATTGTTTCGGTTTGTCACGTATCGATACTTGTATAGTTTACAATTAAAAAATGTGAACTTTGAATATCGTTATAGGCACTTGTATTTACAATAAAATAAATAAATGAATTACTATTCATTATCGGTTCCGGTTCCATTTATTACGATAGCGGCACTATCTCTATTTTCAATAAAAACCAAAATAAATGCAATATTAAAACTTTAGATTTCTATCCATCGAGGCTTTCTTTTAATATATATGAATATAAATAAATGAAACAAATTTTCACTCTTAAGAAGTTAAGCTATCTCAATTTAGTATCTAATCTCTAATAAAATACATACATAATTAAATATCCGCATTCTCATTCCCAAGAACCCTCGAGACAGTGAATATGCGAGTTCAATTCAAATGTCACGTATAAAAGTTTTTGTCTCTGAATTTTAAAAGTCAAAGTTAATAGGCCACAAAAAATAAAAATAAAATAAAAGTCTTGTTTCACTTAGGTAAGAAGTTAATAAATTATATATATAATAATTGCTTGTTAATTGAATACAATAATATTTTATAAACAATTATCTGAATAATGCATAATCCCCAAATCATTCTAGAAAAAAAGAACAAAAAACAAAATGACACAAAATGGATTATAAGCAAAGAAATGTTATTACGTAACAATAGTTAGACTATATATTATTACATGACTACATGATTTTAAATACTCATTTCGTGATTACGTGATTTCATTACAGTATTTATGTGAAATCCTACTAAGTGATTACGTAATTACGTATAAACAAAACATGTAATACATAATATTTCATATGGAATACCTAATATTTCAGGTATAATCACGTATTAAGGATAAATTATATACAAGATATTAGCCGAACCAACTTATAATAGCAACATAATGTCATATATTAGAGATTTAACCAGATAATAAAGCATAAACAATAAAGTTCTTATTATGGAATGTGTAATCACGTAATAAACATAATTGTATTAACATTAGTTATAACAAATCATATTGAATGTGTAATCACGTAATCAATTTACATTGAATGCGTAATTATTTATGTTGAATGTTTAATCATGTAATGAGTATTTAAAATCACGTAGTCATGTACTGGGTATTCAAAATCACGTAATAGGTACTGGGTATTCGAAAATCACGTAATGGTTATTTAAAGTACTATAAATTATTTTTAAGAACACTATAGCAATAGGATGCTTGAATTAAAGATAATGAAATGCTCGTTAACACGTTGTAACTTAAAAAAATCTTAACGTATGAAAAAGTTATAGCTGTTTGAAAATCAAGAAGAAAACTAGTTAAAAGAAGAAAAGACCATCATACCCTTCACTTCTTAAATTGAAAAAAATAAATGTATGATCATGATTATCTCTAATAGGAAATTTCTCTCTTATGTATAATGTCTTGTCTATAAACAAATTAGATAGATATAGATAATTTGCTAGTTTATAGCACATCAAGTACAAAATCCATACCTACTCCGATAACCTTTTTATAAAAGAGAAATAGATATTTATGAAATCTCCAATTATGTATGGGCTGCTTTCTAGCAAAAATTAATGCAAATTTGGGTACAAAATTGGGTATAAACAAATTAAGATAGAAATATATTATTTACTTGTTTGTAGCACATAATGAACAAAAAGCCTACCTTCATCGATTTAGATAGATATTAATCACCTTCCCAACTCCCAAATAGAACACACAAGTTAAGATTCCCGCAAAATTAATTATTCCATAAAAAATCCTATATAGAGATACAACTATGAACGTCTAAGTAGGTCTGGTATTGATGATCTTCAATCGATGATTTCTGATACCTAATTGGCTTTACTCTTGAGTTGTGATTTTTTCAATAATTATAAACATTATTAAGTTTGTTATGCATAATAATCACAAAATAAAAATGACAATTTTAAAGAACGAGTAAATTGCTATTTTAGTCTTTATGGTTTAGTTAAAATGCAACTTTAGTCCAAATATTTTTTTTCTCATCCATTACCTAACAGTTGCATTTTTTTGTCATTTTTGTCCAGTCACTAACTCCGTCATAATGTCAGTAAAATCAGGGGTATTTTGGTCATATTACATATATGTTTTGTAAAATGAGTTTTGAATAAAAATGACAAAAACAAAACATACATATAACATGACCAAAATACCCCTGAGTTAACTAACTTTTTTGACGGAGTTAGTGGGATGGACGGAAACGAAAAAAAAAATGAAAACGTCAAGGACTCGGATGAGAAAAAAATTATATTGACTAAAGTAACATTTATGGTCAAATCACGAGAACTAAAATGGCAATTTGCTCTTAAAATAATATCTAAGTATCGAATATAATTATTTATTAGACCGTCCGAATGCATGGGCCCTTTAAGACCACACGGTATGGAGGGGTTTGAAGATGAGAGATTATGCGACACGTGGACCACACGTCAAAACATGGCATGGTGCTACACGGACGGTGTGGCCTGGGGTGTGGAGACGTGTTGTTTTTCGACATATGACACACACCTTTTGTATTATTTTATAATTCAGATTATATGAAATGTATTAATATTTTATAAAAACATTACTACCAATCAATACATAACATTAAATTTTATAAAACGTTACATAAAATTTCAAGACATTACATAAAATTAAACACCATTACCTAATATTAAAATTAAAAAAAACTAATAATTTAAATAAAAACTCTAATGATTTCCCACGTCGAGACGAGCTTGAAGTCACGGTGATGCCGTGCCTAAAGTTGATGAGAGCAACTTGAATGATGTCGCCCTCCCCGAGGTCACTACCCTCGTGCTCCACGGCGGTGTGGATCGTCTCGAATCTTTCACAATCCAGACTAATTACCCTAAAACGAGACGAAAGGGCGTCGACGGTTTGGGTGGTCTCACTCCTATGGATGCAACAGTGTTGTCGGATTGTCCTCCAAAAAGCACCGCTCGTTCGCCTACCCGGTGTGTGGTGGCTCAAAGCTTCAACCCACGACTCGCAAAGTGCAATATCTTCTTCTTTCGTCCACCCAACGGTTGACATCATCGGGTTTTTTTATTTGAAGTGGAAATGGCTGAGAGTTTGTATAATTTTGGGTGAAGTTAAAAAATATAAGGAGTGGGTTGTATATACATGGTAAAATTTGATTTTTAAAAAAAGTAAATGTTTTAAAAATTTTAAAAATTTACTCGTTGGGTTAAACTGCTATCACCCACGTCGAATCACGACGTGCCATGTCATTTCATTAAACATCTCCACGCAGATGGAGAATCCCTTACCTCTTGGACAACGCCGTCCTAAACGATGTGGACGAGCCGGCGTGCACAACATTAAGAAGTAACAACGCCACTTTAAAACGCCCATACTATGTGGTCTAAGTGTTTTGCATGAGGTGACACTACCCTCCCCAAGGACTACACCAGAGGGTTTTGCGTTTGATGTCGTCACCCGTATACAAGGGCATGAATGGATGAAGGAATTGGGGTAAAATTGAAACTATAACCAAAATGTTTGGTTTTCGGTTTTATGCTATGCGTTGGTTTGATTTTTTACGATCTTTAAAAACTGACGTGACATAATGTTATATGTGATGGAGAGCACGCCAAAGAGGAATAGATGTCCGGATGTGAATATAAACGAAAATCAGGTCATGTTACGTGATGGGTGTGAGGTAGTCACGTGATGGGCGTGAGGCAGTCACGAGATGGCACATGTCAGTCTAGAACTCTATATAAAAGTAAAACCTTAACTAATTTGTCATTGTATCAATGGTGGTTTGGTTGATGTTTTGCTTAATTGGGCATGAACCAAATCACAGCTAATGACTTGTTTCTCATTTTAGCTTTGGGAGTAAACTATTCATGTTGCTCCTGAGTTATCTGAACTCATTCAGAACTTGAATCAAGTTGAGTTTAAACAAGCTAAAGTTCGAAAATTTAAGTATAAATCTGAGCTCATCTAGTATATGAACTCGAGCTGAGTTTTATAAATTAAGCTTGAGCTTGAGTGGCTTGCAAGCCTAAACAAACTAATAGGTTTAAATAAATAAATTATAATTTAAATATATAAAATGAATACATATTTACATAACTATTATTATTAAATATATAGAGTTATCATAACACTAACGAAATAGTACATATCATGTATATATAAAATTATAGTGTGCGGTTTAACGAAGAACCACAAAAAAGGGGAAAACTAAGAAACCATGAAAAAGAACCATAAAAAAATCATTTTTACATGTAAAAAGTTTATTTTTTACATAATTTTTTCGAAGCTTTTGCATATAAATATATTAGAAGCCGTTTTAATAAAAACAAAATAAAGTTTTAAAAACAATCAAAAGAAGTAAAAAAATACAAATTTATTTTTATTTGAACGCTTCTACATGCATTTATATGAAAAACTCCAAGAAATTATGTAAAAATGATTATTTTTCTATGTAAAAATATTTTTTAATGATTTTCTTACATGTAAAATTAGTGGTTCCAGATTCTTCACTTTTATATGGTCCATCAATTAACTCACTCCTAAAATTGTAATTCTAAATATGTATAATGATATATAATTACATACTAACTATTATCAAATACATAAAGTTATGATAACACTATCGCAATTATTAAACATTTATAAATAATAAACAAGTTGAACCTAAGTAAAAGTATATAAGTTATATTAAAAAAATTGAGCAAATACTTCAATCTAATTTTGAGGCCCACAAGCTATATAAAAAAATTATATGACAAAAAACATATATAAAATACTGTATAAAAATCATTACACTGGCTTGTTGAAAGAAAACAATTATATTTTATAAACAATCATATGAAAAATGAATTACAATTTACAATCCTCAAGTCATTCTTGAAAAAAAAATGACAAAATTGATTATTAACTAATTAGATAGATATATATGCTCAGCTTGCTGGTATATAGCACACCAAGAACAAAATCCATACCTACTTCAATAACCTTTTAAACTTTTGCATAAAAAAGAAATAGACATTTATGAAAATTTCAGTCATGTATGGGCTGCTTTCTAGCAAATATTGATCCAAAAATTGGGTACAAAATCGGGTATAAACAAATTAGGTAGAAATATCTTATTTACTTGTTTGTGTTACATGATAAACAAATTACCTTCATCCTTTTAGATAGATATTAATCACCTTCCCAACTCCCAAATGAAACACACAAGTTATATCTTAACAAACTTTATGCCATAAAAAAATTCCTAAATAGGGAAACAACTATGAACTTCTTAGTAGGTTTGGTATTAATGTTCTTCAATTGATTTTTGGTATCCAATTAGGTTCTAATACTAAGGATCTCTTGGTCTAGTGATAAAGAGGATGTGGGAAGCTTTATTTCTTTTAGAGGTCCCGGGTTCAAATCCAGACAAGAGAAATTTTAATAGTATCTCGCTATACTAACATACTAACCATATGTCATTCAAATAAAGAAGAATCTTTGTATCTAACTATCAAACTTAAAACATATATATTAGAGCATTCGAATCTGTCCACCAATTGAAGTTTTTATATTATAAAAAGTTATTGTAATTGGTTGTCAGTAGAGGAGGAAGAAAACGTTACTGTTCATTTGTATATTTGTGAGGACACTGTTCACCATCTATATTTTTTTTAATATTTGAAATTGGTTTGAGTTGAGTTAAAGAGAAAAATTAATGATAAAGATAGAAAAATATAGAGTTAATTTTCATTTTCGTCTCTGTGGTTTGTTCAATTATGTCATTTCAGACACAAATTTCCAATTTGTACCATTTTCGTCCTAACGTTCTCGAAAATGCCAATTCCATCCAAAAAACTAAGGTTGATTCAAATAATTGGACAAACCACAGTGAATGAAAATGACAGTAAACCTATGTTTTTTGTATAGAACTAATACAAATTTAAAATTTGGTCTGAACTGATATAACGAACAAACTATAGGGGCGAAAATAACAATTAACACAAAAATATATTATTTAATTAAAATGAGAAAAAGTGTATTTATTTTCAATAGAATTATAGGGGCATACTTAGTGAATGGGATGTGAATACTTTTAGACTGCATAAGCATGCAATGATATTTTATAACTGGAAAGAGGGATGATTTAAGGACCAAAAGAAATGGCGGGGTTGGTTGTTGACATAGGGGTTGGAGAGTGAAGTAACCTAAACTTAGAGCTTTATAATGGATTCTTTATATAAAATGGATTATTTATATTTATATAAAGTGGGTTAATTATATATATAGAATGGTTGTGAGTGGTTTTAAGTGGATGAGTAAGAAAATATATGAGAATGTTATTTTCATCTGTTGTAAGTATATAGAGAACACTGTTTACCTGTTATAAATTTTTAATATTTTTAAAAGTGGTTATGAGCAAACAAGAGAGAAAATGTAATAAAAATATTAGTTAGTTGAAAATAAGAAAGAAAAATAATTATTTTTAGTATAATCATATGCATATGGATAAAGAATCCAATGCTCGCACAACACCATTACATATGTAAGCCGTAGAGAGGAAGTCTGCGGTATGAGAGTAGTGGTGAGTTCTATATATATATATATATATATTTTTTTTATTAACAAGGATATTTTGATTAATTCGTAAGTTTTATCAGAAAGACTTCTAACACATTTAGTCATCTAAAGTAGAATGACAAAAATAAAAACCACAATGACCTAGCAACAAAAATTGAAAACCATAATGTCCGAAAAAGAAAGATTTAAGTTAAAGTGAAAATTCTATCAGAAATACAAAACCAAAAGGAGAAAACAATACTTAACTCATTATAAATGTATTAATGGGTGATATCTATTAGGTAAATACAAAACCTTTAAACATATAAGTTTTAGAAAGGAGATTATTTGTTCAAGTCCAGTTTAAAAGAAAAAACCCATTATATATTAATAAAATTTGGTTCATAATCTCTTTCCTAGATATTATTTTTAAACCTAATATTCCTTTATTTAGTTAATAACAATAGAGAAATAAACAACCACCACCAAAACACGACAATAAAAAAGGATATATAGATAGATAACATCGCACATTTTTTGTAAGCACCTCATCTCTCATTGTCCATTACAACAAATGGACACACTAGAAAGGTCTCATGGAGCAAACTCAAGCACTCTTAACTCCCATTATCTTTCTTGAGAGGGCAGCCACCGTATACTCCGGCAACCATATACAACCACATAACCTACACATGGGCGGATACCTACCGCCGGTGTCGACGATTAGCATTCTCCATTTCCCGTCTCGCCATTCGCAAAGGTGACGTCGTTTCCGTCCTTGCCCCGAACATCCCCGCCACCTACGAACTTCATTTTGCGGTCACCATGACCGGGGCCGTAATCAACACCACTAAGACGCGTTTGGACGCCCGTACGGTCTCCATAATCCTCCGTCACAGCGAATCCAAACTCATTTTTGTTGACTACCAGTTAGCCAGTTTAGTACTGGAAGCGGTGAGTCTGCTCCCTGAACTTATCCTTATAACTGATGACGGGCCTCCTTCAACAGTTATAAATAGTTTCGTTAATAGTTACGAAACTATGGTGGAATCGGTGACCCAGAATTCAAATGGGTTACCCCGGAAACGGATTGGGATCCGTTGTCGTGGAATTACACCTCGGGGACGACTTCGTCCCCAAAAGGCGTGGTTCACAGTCACCATGGGACGTACATCGGCGTGGTTTCGTCTCTTTTGGAGTGGTTTGTACCGAAACAACCGGTTTACTTATGGACGTTACCGATGTTCCATGCTAATGGGTGGGGTTATATTTGGGGTATGGTGGCTATTGGTGCCACCAATGTGCGTCTACGTAGATTTGATGCGTCTATAATATACGATGCTATTCATAACCCCCGTATGAGTCACATGTGTGCTGCACCGGTTGTGCTCAACATGTTATCTGCGTGTAAACCTCTTCGCCATACGGTTCAATTAATGACTGGCGGATCACCGCCTCCTGCTGCGGTGCTATTACGAACCGAGGCTCTCGGGTTTGAGGTGTGTTAGTAGAGTTCTTTATCTAGATATACACACACCACTGACAATCTAATCACACACCATTTTCAAACGACTGTTTAAAGGTTAGGGCTTGCGTCAGAGCCCATACTTTTAAATAGCCATCTGAAGTTTAGAGCTTACGTCATAGCCCCTACTTTATATATGTAGTTTGAAAATTAGGATGATTATTATGATTTTATCATTATTAATAGTTGGTTAGCTTTATCATTATCATTTTTATTTTTATTGTAATCTTAATCTTTTGAATTCTTTTAAGGTGACCCACGTATACGGGTTGACGAAAACAAATGGGATTCATTGGTTTGTGCATGGAAGAAAGAGTGGAACCGGTTGCTGGAGACCGAGAGAGCTCGGTTAAAAGCAAGACAAGGAGTGAAAGCCCTTGGGATGACGATGGTGGATGTTGTGGATCCCGAGTCCGGAGTGAGAGTGACTCGGGACGGGTTGACTCTTGGGGAGATCGTGCTACAAGGTGGGTGATCATGTTGGGTTACCTTAAAGATCCCGAGTTAACCGCCAAATGCATTAGAAACGGGTGGTATTACAAGGGCGACGTAGGGGTGATGCACCCAGATGGGTATTTAGAAATTAAAGATAGATCAAAAGATATAATCATAAGCGGCGGGGAGAATGTGAGCACCGCGGAGGTGGGGAGTCACTTTTGTACTCTCACCCACGGTGAACGAGGTCGCAGTTGTGGGGCGGCCTGATAAGTTCTTGGGTGAGACGCGGTGTGCGTTCGTGAACATGAAGGATGATGGGGGAAGCCCGTTGTAGCTACCGCAGAGGAGATAATGAAGTCTTGTAAGAGTAAGTTACCGGGATTTATGGTGCCAAAATCGGTTATTTTTAAGGAGGATCTTCCGAAGACTTCGATCGGAAAGATCCAAAAAAATGTACTTAGAGAAATTGATAAAAGTATGGGAGTTCCTAGTCAACTATAAGTTGTTCCACACAACCGAACTAGAATGAAATAAAGGGTTTTGAGGACTATGATTATTATGGTGATGCCATTTGTTGTTTTTATAATATAATGAAAGACTTGTTATGGATATTATCAATTTCATTTTGCCTAAAAACCAAGGCTTTCACACTTGATGCATGTAATTCTTTTTTAGCTTTATTTATTCTACATCATATCTAATAAACCAAGGTTTAAAATTTTTAACTTTTTTTTTCTTTTTAATCATATGATATCATTCTTATGTTACATAACTTGTTGATTTTAGATTATATCGATTGTCCTTTTAAAACAACTTTACCCGATCCGTACTTAAAAGACGTTAAAACACTTGATAGAATCATAGACATGGATTTTATTACCAAGTTGTCCAACACAGTAAAGGCCATGACGCAATTTAGGTGATCGTTAACCGACTCACAGAGTGGTCCTTAGTACCGATTTCGATTCAACCATTTAAAAAAAACCCTAAAAGTATAGTGTATTATACAAAAACACAATATTAACACATCTACAAATTAAAAAATTATAATAATAAAAACAAACCCTAAAATTATAGTGTATTCAACAAGAAGACAATATTAACACATCTACAAAGACTAGAATGTCTAAAAAAACAAGACATTCTACTTCCATACGTTGACCAATTCTCGAACGCTGTCGTTTTGCCGAGCAAAAACCATATCAGAAACCATAGCTAGGGTTCCTCTGAATTCATCGCCGGTTAGGGTTTCTTTCTCGAGCAACACATCCACCAATCTATCAATCGCGTCTCTGTTATTCTTTATATGTGATTTTGCTATCTCATACGCATTATCGATTATATGTTTAACTGATGTATCTATATCTTCTGCAAGCTTTTCCGACATTGAGTTTCTTGCTAGCATTCTTAACACCACATCGCTGCTCTGTACTGCTGGATCGATCAACGACCATGGCCGATCTCTGACATTCCAAATCTTGTAACCATCTGTGAAAATGCAGTATAATGGTTAATTTTGTATTGTTTTGATGCATACCAGGTGTTTGTATAAATGCGCCAGTGAACAGTTACCTTCATGTTCACTTAATTGACTTTTTTTGGTTAAATTGTTGAATTTATATATTAAAACTAAATTATACATGAATAATTAGCCTTGGTTTTCTTGTAATCAAATGCTTTTAAACGAACCAAATGTTTAATGAACTCTTTAGTGAGAAGTTTGTTTATGTTTGTCTATTTAATAAATGAATTGACATGAACAAGTGCTTTGTGCTTTGTACGTTTATTTATGTTTGTGAACTCTTGTGTATGTTAGTTAATTTAATAAATGATAGAACATGAACAAATGCTCATTTTGTGTATTTACGTTCGTAAACTCATTTACATTCATTCATTTATGTCCACTCATGAACATTTGTTTACGTTCATTTATGTTCGTTTATGTATGTGCTTTGTTTATGTTTGTTTAAATATTCATTTAAATTTAAATATTACTATACTATAAATTTTAAACTGATTTGATTTTCGTATTTTATAACCTTTTTGTTTTATTTTAAAATGTTTGATATGACAATGTGGGTATTTTAGACTTAACTCTTGTTGGTTCATGTTTGTGAACCATTTGTTTAGAATACTAATGAACGATTACGAACACGTTCATTTTCTTAACGAATGACAAGAACAAGAAAACCATCCTTTTAAAATTCCTTTGTTTGGTTAAAGTTAAACAACTGAACATGTACAGATGCCCATTTGTTCATTTACAGGCCTACTAAAAATTAGTTTATCTATGTCAATTTTCGCTCATGAGGTTTACATATTGTTATTTGTTAAGCATAAAAGTCAAAATGAACAGATTTTCCAAAATGTTGAGGTCATACCTGTCTTGCTATTTGGGTAACCTGTTGCAGGTCCCCTGCTGCACCAGTAGTGATCTCTGGTTCACCAAAAATTACTTCTTCTGCCGCTCTACCTCCTAGTCCGGCTACTATTCTAGCGAAAAGCTGCTGCTTAGACGTTAGAGACGGATCTTCATTAGGTGTAAACCACGTTAACCCACGAGCTTGTCCCCTAGGAATCAACGTTACTTTTTGCACCGGATCATGCCCTTGAGTCAGAGTCCTACAACCACCAAATGACCTTAGAATTCAAACCAAACCGCATCACATTATGTTAAAACAATGAGTAGAGTGACTACTTACGCGCATATTGCATGACCGATTTCATGGTACGCTACCAACATCTTGTTCTTTCCATCCGTCATATTAGTTCCCTCCATTCCCGCCATGCTTCTATCGATCGAGTCATCAATCTCTTTTAAACTAATCTTATCCTTTCCTCGTCTGCCAGCAAGAATAGCTGCTTCGTTCATCAGATTCGCCAGCTCAGCACCGCTGAACCCAGGAGTTCGCATCGCGATCACACTTAGCGACACGCTTCTGTCGAGCTTCTTGTTTTTGCTATGAACTTTTAGTATTTCTTCTCTTCCTCTCACATCTGGCAGACCAACACTTACCTACACCGGACCACCATCAACATAAATTCAGTCAACGATAGTTCTTTTTAGATCAATTCTGTGGGTCAACATTTCAACAAAGGTAGTTCAAATCACCAAGCTACACATGACTCACTTGATTTGCGAAAATAAACATTTGTAGAGGCTACACGCAGGGGCTTCACGCAAAACAATTCACTTTAGAAGTAGAACGTGTGTAGACCGCTAAAGTGTAGGCGTTCCAAAAGATGTGGGTCCCATGATGATAACCAATAAAAGACACATGTCAATTTTTTTTTCTGAGGTAGAGGCTGTGTAGCCTCTTTCCATGACAAATTGACACGTGTCTCGTTTTTGTTGGTTGTCATAGCAGACCCATATATTTTGAACGGCCACACTTTAGTTGTTTCCACAAGTGTCTACTTCTAAAGTGAATTATTTTGCATGAAGCCCATAAATGTAGCCTTTACAAATGTTTATTTTCGCAAATCAAGTTGGTCATGTCTAGTTTGGTGATTGTTCCTTTTAGCAAATCTTTTGTTCTGGGAATGTTTTGTCTTGTTATTTTTTAACTAACCTGTCGGTCAAACCGCCCCGGTCTAAGCAAAGCCGAATCAAGAATCTCAGGTCTGTTAGTAGCAGCAAGAACAATGACTCCATTGTTACCACTAAATCCATCCATTTCTGTAAGAAGTTGATTCAGTGTTTGCTCTCTCTCATCATTCCCACCTCCAATTCCGGTTCCTCTTTGCCTTCCAACCGCATCAATCTCATCGATAAAAACCAAACAAGGCGAGTTCTTTTTCGCATTGTTGAATAAATCGCGCACTCTAGACGCCCCAACGCCCACAAACATTTCAACGAAATCTGATCCCGAGAGTGAAAAGAACGGTACTCCTGCTTCTCCAGCTATGGCCTTTGCTAAAAGTGTCTTCCCGGTTCCTGGTGGGCCCACCAGGAGAACGCCTTTCGGAATCTTGGCTCCTACTGCTGTAAACTTATCTGGGGTCTTGAGGAACTCGACTACTTCTTCGAAATCTTGTTTTGCTTCGTCAATACCGGCTACGTCGTCGATTGTTATGCCTGTGTTTGGTTCCATCTGGAACTTGGCTTTGCTCCTGTAAAGTGATCAACATTATGTTAAAACATGATTTTTTTTATTTGACCCGTTTGACATGGTTTCGCGTCTAACCAAATACACAAAAAGTTTCATGTTTTGGGTTGTAACATTTAACAATACTTGATAAGCAAGTTATGTTTAGATTGACATGTTTAATTAAACAGGTCATGTTCAGGTTGACCTATTTATCTGTTTATTTGAATAGGTCCACTCATCAACTCATTAATTCAACATGTTAACCCGCCAACACGTTAAACAGGTCGAGACCAGCCATCCCATTTAATTAAATAGGTCAACCCCCCAACCCGTTTAATAAAGCAGGTTGACCTGCCAACCTGTTTAACCCATTTTGTACAAGCCACAAACCCGATTAACACATTTACAACTTGATTACTTCCCGCCAACTCATCAACCTGTTTGACATGTTTAGATAAATGGGTTAAGCGGGTCATGTTCGGTTACGTAGTTTTTAAGGGTGTGCGGGTTAAGGTTTATGTTTTGACACAAATATATATATATAATATATACACATATACGGGTTGTGTTCATGTTGAGCAATTCAAGCCTCCAACCCAACACGGTTGACACCCCTGATTTAACATTTTTGGTTAGTTGATCATACCTTCCTAGTCCGAACGGCAAGTTAGGCCCTCCGGGCGTGTTTGGAGACGAAGATCTCAACAGTAAAGTACCAAGTAAAATCAACGGAAACACAAAGTTCGCCAGAAGATCTAAAACAGCAGCTGTTATGTTCATTTCCATTGGATGAGCTGCAAAATCCACTTCTTTCTCTCTTAATTTCCTAACTAGTTCTTGCTGCAACCCGGGCAACTGAACCTTAACCCTCTGGACCTTATTATCAAATGCCGGATTCACTATCTCAGCAATCGTAACCGACCCGTTCTCAAACAAGTCCACCTTCTTGACCACACCTTCATTGATGTAATCCAAGAATCTTGAATAAGATATTCTACTTGAAGTGGCTGCAACCGGGCTATCGGGTGGTAAGCCGGTTTCAGCTCTTGCTACAGGATGTTCAAGTGCACCACTGCCTATGAAGCTAATACCAACTGTTTTTAATAGATGTCTTTTGGTGAATTTGGTGTTTAAAGTTGGTTCTGGACATAGGGTGGTGGTTCTTGTATCTTTTGAATGGTCTTGTGGTTTGTGAAGTGGAATGTGAGGGGTAAAAAGGGAAACTACAGTTGACATGTTTTGGTTTGCTATCAATAAATATTGTGTTTCTAAGTTTAGTTTGGTTTTTAGGGGGAATATTTTGGGCAATTTAAATAGTGTAATACATTGGACTTTGGAGATGTTTCTAGCAGGAACCCAATATACTATAGATTTGACCCATGTATTCAAGAATCATCTAGAGTTAACCTTCTTGTGTTAGTGATTATTGTTTGTAATATGAAAGTGATACCATTGTTGATGTGACACAAAGGATTAATTTTGATATAGGAAAAGAATATTTTAATAGCTAGAGATAAATATTAGTTTAAATTAAAAATTTTATTTAGTTATTTTATTAATTGGTTAATTAAGTATTAGAGTTAGTATTGGTTTAAGATAATAGGTTAATTAGGATAACTTGTTAGTAAGGATAACATATAGGTGTAGGGATATTGTAATTGTTGGTTTAGTTTTTCGTTTGATAATATTAAAAGAGTGGTGATGTGTTCTCGCAAATCTCGTATGTTAATTGTTGCACTTGAACTCTGATTTACCAACACAATATAGGTTTTGAGCAGAATGAAAGTGGGAAAAGTTAAACTGATCTAGACACTTATTTTAGTTTGAACTTACTATTTTAAAATTGATTAGGTTATAAATAGCAAGAATATGATGATGATTTACTTTGTAATTGTTGGTTTACTATGTAGGTATATTGATGGATTTGAAAGTCAAATGAATACATTTATATACTTGTTCATCTACAAATACATGTATCTCCACATTGTTAAATTTATTTGATACAAACTGAATTTTTAATTTTATTTTAATAAAATAATATATTGCTTGGAAATGCTAGATATGATGATGATGATTACTTTGTAGCTTTTTCAAGTTTTTTCGACCAGACATTTGTTTGGCGACGAAATCTCAGTAGAGCTTTATTTTTTTTTTCTTATCTAGGCATTTCATAATAATTAATTATCTCAACTATACTATATCTTAAAAGAAGGGTTTATATTACTCTAATTATTATTATAATGATTATTAATTATCATCTTAATTCATATCTGATATAATAGTGTATTTTTTTTATCTTTACAGTAAGTAATTAATTGATGCTTAAATGTTATTTTTAAAGAATACAATGATGCTCTACTTGATTATGTTATGATTAGTGACGATTTTTGTGTTCTTTTTGATTTCCTGTAAGCGATGTTGCCCACTTTTCCATTCGATAACATGCTAGTTAATTATTCTCCCAAACTTTCAACACTAAGTTTATGTCAATTTCGATAACAGTCTGTAGTTACATAGTCATGACTTGTTCCTCGTCGGTAAACATATGACGGTTAATGCTTGGAGGCATTAATGGTTCGGATCGTCATATAAACATGCTTAAACTTGTGGGTTTCTGATTAACAAAGGTGTGTGTCGAATTGCTTGCACTTATCGTACCTCACTTGTCAAGAATTGGGGTCACTCCCCTGATGAGTCAGTGACATGACGAAATTAGTGACCGGAGGACACTGTACGACGCTCACATGACAAGCCCGTAACACCAGACCTATAACTGGTGGCAATAATGTACATGACTAGCTTTTATGCACTATCAGTCAAATCACATCTATGGGAAGTGGTCTTAAAAGGTCTTTAGAAACCTCATGCGATTTCGGTTATGTATGGTTTTGTTAATTTAGTTATTAGAGAAGATGAAGTTAATTTGGTTATTTATCGCTTTTGGACGTGGGTGAATTCAAACTAATTCCAGTTAGTAAATCCAATTTTATCTTTGGTCGAGTAAAAGGTTAGTAATTTATTAATCTATAAAATCAGTAAATAAAAATGTCAATATTAGAGCATTCACTTTCCAATTGGTAAATCATATCTTATCCTTCTAATTTAAGGTAATTTTTTAAATCTTTTCAAATTACTTACTCCATCTGATTCTTTATATTTTTCCTTAATCTTAAGTTGTAAGGATTATATAGTGATTTCTTATATTTATATTTAATGTTCATGTTTTATAATTCTTTTGTCAATGCGAAATTAGAGGCGTGCACGGTTCGGTTTGGTTCGGTTCCGTTATTGGCACTAACCGAAACCTGAGTCATCGGTTAATCTATTTTATTGACCAATCGATTTTCAGTTAATCGGTGCAGTTTATTTGATTATTTTGTTGGTTTTCAGTTTAGTTAGGTTTTTTTCGGGTAATAACCAAAACCAAGCTTAGGCTAAAATTTTTGCTTAGATATACATCTAATGGATGTATTAGTACGGTAAATAAATGCATAAATAAAATGAAATAGAAGTAAAAAAAATTAAATGAAAATATAAAAGTTAGAAATATATGAAAATATGAATGGTTCGGTTCGGTTCGGTTAATTTTGGTTAACAAAAGGTACAAGAATAACTGATTTTTGATTAATTCGTTTTTCGGTTAATTTCACTTCAGTTTTATCATCTTTCAGTTAATTTCACTTCAGTTTTATCATCTTTCAGTTAATGACTCACCTCTATTTGAAAACGCGTGAAAGAGAGATAGAATTGGAACAATTGATATTGGATAAAGATAAATATAAAAAAGCATTTTCTGAAAACTTTTAAACTAATAAAATATGATAGACCTAAGCATACTTACAATTGTTTTTAAATGAGACAGAAAGATGAAGTGGTGAATTCAAAATTGATAATGATTCTGCAAAAGAAAATTTTAAAGCATGGTTACCACATTGAAATAGTAAGTTTATAGGAGTGATTACAAATAAGAAATGTGTTTTGTGGTAAATTCTATCTGTTTCTTTTATGTCATAAGATTTAATTCATCTTGATTTCACTCTTCTTTTTAACCTGTTGTGACTAGATGAATTCTGGCAGCAGCTATTGTGTGGATTCTGTTTTGTTATATGAATCTGCTGTGAAGAACCAAGTTTGTGGGTTTGATGATGAGAATTACGTTGCGAGTTTTATGGTCAGATGTTTTATGTTGAACCCAAAAGCTAAGGCCTTCATGTTTAGAATTTATTTTAAGAGAGAGACAGACACCTTCTTACCATTGTTTCTTTGGCAATACCTCAGGAGATGCAAAAGAGTAAGTTTTATGTTATATGTAAAATGACGTATAATTGTGAATTTTTTTTATGTTTATTAGATGATATTTGACCATGGGAGTCAAGCTATTTATTTTATTTACCTTTGTCTGGTATTGTTTTAAATTTTGTTGTATTTTAACAAATGTAACTGAAACACAAACAATAGATCTAACACCTACGCTTCTAATTTGTATCTCAATAAAATAAAATAAAATAGGGAAAAGATTAAATAAAAATCCTTAACTTTCAACCTTTAACCACCAAGTAGGGTTCTGCAGTTTATCTTCATCTTTTTTCTTCAAATTTTACTGTGACTGGGTAAATTATTCAGTTAAAACGTTCTAATTTGCATCTTGATCAGTTAGGGAATGCGATCAAATATCGCAAGTTTTGATCTTGATTCATCAATTGTAACTGGAGACTGAATGTAGGCATAACAAACAGGCTTGTTTGTTTCCTCATTTAGATTATTATCTAGTATATGCAATATTTTTTTTTAAACTTGCAGAGTTGACAAAGGCATTGGGTGGCATGAGCAAGTTGAGAAGTTGTTAGAAATATGGCATGCGGGCAGCTTTGATGGCAACCTGGGGACTTGCTTTAGCAGGGTAACGTTCTTGCTCCTTTTATCGTTTTCCATTTAGATTTTGAGTTAAGAACTATGGTAACTTAATATGTGCCCCACGTGTCATATGCACATATAATGTATATATGTGTGGGCGCTTGCAGGGCAAAAATGAAAATGCACTAATTTTGATATTATTTTACTAATTTCGTGAAAATAACGTTAAAAGAGGGGATGGTTAATCATGCCTCATGTGGTGGCGTTGATAGCCAAATAACAAGTGGGTACATGCACTAATCGGCCTTTATCTAACTGCTGAGTATTATGTGCCTTATATCCAAGGCTTGATGCAAAACTACTATCGAGTCAGGGGTCTCACATGAAGCAGCCTCTATATTCCTACGGAGTACATGTAAAGCTGTCTGTATCTCACCCTCCTCATATCCTACCTTAGCTTCGCTATTGGTGGGATTTACTGAGTATGATGATGATTTTATTACAGTCCTTTTTTTCTGTTTTTAGATGATCTCTTTCACTCTAGATTCATAAACATCATAGTATTAGATTTATAAATTAAAGATTTATTTGTTGCAATTAAATTCAAAATTTAACCATGAAATAAGTAACAGTTTTTGAAAATTTTGAACTATTGTCAGTTTAAACATTAAGGATTACAGGGTCTGTGAGTCTTGATTTTGAGCTAAAACTGAAAGGAAAATTTTAAATGGCAAAAAGAACAAGTGGTGATGTTTTTAGCTTGATCAAACAGGTTGTACTAGAGTCGAGCCGTGTTACGAGTTGCTGCAAAGGGAGTTCATGCAACAAGCAAAGCTGTTATGAGGGTTCTGTAAGTTGTGAATTGTGCTCTTTAGGGCATGAAAGTGTAAATGTATATCAACTGTTCAAAAGACTTGTTATGTATTGAGTTCAAAAAAGGATCTATCATATGTACAAAAGTTTTCTAACTTTGTCATGTCCAAGCTATTATTAAAATTCAGGTTTATGCTATAGACGTACTCGAAATTTAAACAGTAACAAGGTTTTTTTTTTCCGTCGAGCATTGCGGCGAAACTGAGCGAATGATAATGTAAAACAAACGTTATTTGAAAATGTAGCATGTTGTTTGGAAAGCTAAACCGTTAGAATCGGTTCAGTTTATCATCGTATCATTTTATGATACCAAATAAATACTTTATTTTTCAATGTAAATTTGTTTTTAATAAAACTTATACTGATGGAGGGTAAAAATTCAGCACAACTAAGTATATAAGCTTTTAGAAAAAAAAATTAATGAACATAAATTATTAAAGAAATATCAAATTAATTGATAAAGTAAATATTTAAAAAAAAAGAAAAAATAATTATTAAAAACAGAAATAAATGATAAAGGAAATACGATTTTAGAAAACAAAAATGAAATTACGTTAAAAGCTAAAGGTAAATAGGAAAAATGAAAATATGTTAAAAGTTAAAAGTAAACTAGAATTACCACCCGCCGCAACGCGGCAGGGGATTCATTAGTTATATATCATATTAGATTGAAAGTTAAATGTTTCTTACATGACTGGGAGCCTGTATGTAAAACATAAAAAAATAACTAAGTCGATCTATGAAACACGCGTTGCGACAGACCTATCAAACGAGGAAAAATAGACGCGCTACGACGGGCCTGTCAAAGGGAAAAAACAGATGAAACAACGTTGAACTCCACACACACGTTGCGGCGTGTTAACTCGAAAAATTTAGAATGAACGTTAAACAAAAAAACTTGCGAAAGATTAAAAGTATAAGGGATCAAAGTTGCAAAAGATGAAAAGATTTTTGTTAAAAGTAAAAAATATCAAAGAGCTTAAATTGCAAAAGATTGAAGCTTTAAAATATAAGTGGAAAATTAAATTATTCAAAGGGGTTAAATTCACAAAGATTAAAACTTTAGACCTAAATTGTTAAAAAATGAAACTTTGAAGTTAGAAATGAAAATTCCATTTTTTTTATTTTGAAAAACTCCCAAAGCTAAATGTACAAATACCATAAGTATAAATATGTTACTTATTTATAGGTTTATAATATTAAAAAAATAATATATTGATATAATAAAATACTAAAAACTATATATTATTCTAAATTTAAAAGTAGTATTAATGATCATTCGTAAACTATATATATAAAATATTATAATAAAATATAATGCGAAAACACATTTTGATATCAATTATACCAAAATCTTTACAAATTTTACTTTGTGTATTTTTTCTATAAGTTTAAATTTTTGTGATTTTTTCACAAAGTGGTTATAAAGATTTATATTATATTTATATAGAGAACTCAAGGTGTATTTGAGGTTTGGTAAATCTCAATACATCTTCAACATTTAATGACGACATCTTTAAACTAACCATCAACGCGTATAGCATGGAAAAAGTTGGGTTGCCCACATAAGTTGGGCTTGCGGCCCCTTGTGGTTGTTTAAAGGGCATCGAGTATCCAATGAGTGCGGTGATGCAGAGAAAGCATAAGTTGTGAAGTGTGTGGTATGAGGAGCATAAGGTGTGGAGAATGGTGCGGCGTAGAGGTTTAATGGGTAGACGTAGGTTTAACCCATACACAACGTTGGAAAAAGGTTGAAGGATCTTGCTATTGACGTTGACCCGCATACTTGTTATGCGACGGCAAAACGCCCCAAACAACTAAAAAATAAAGTCGCGTTGCACATGATGATAACTCCAGTTAACAAGTTTTTAGGGATGTGGAACAACAATAGGCGGAGTCACCTGAGCGGTATGTCGGATGATCAAGTTTTGGGGCTACAAAAGTAGAATACCACGGAGATACCAAACGAACATTCAAAAATGAGCACGTGTTCAATATTATAATAAACAAGCCAACATGGCATGATCCAACATCCATCTGACGAAAGAGGATGATTTCCACTTCCGATGCGAACAAAAAAAGTGGCAACATCGACACATATTGTAGAGTCGATTCTGGATTTTGGGTTCACTCTATCTGACACTCTGACTAATTTGAAGAACTACCTCATCTAGCTAACCAAAATAAAGCGAAGGCGGCGGTGGACAAGGCGATGGCAAAGGAAAGAGCAAAATCGAAGTCAAACACGATATCAGAACCAGTCAACGACGACCTAAGGAGCGGATGGAAGGTTATACGGCTAAACGAGAGAAACCATTGACTCCTTCAAAAGTCAAATGGAGCAACTTTTAGATAACCAAGACATCAACTTACTTATCATGGACGCAGGGTCGTGGATGAGGAGCGATTGAGAATGTATTTTGAGTTGTGTGCGGAATAAATAAAAAAGTGATACTTGTCTTAGCTTTTTTTTTAGCTTATTAAGTATGTTTTTTTTTAAATTCATGTAGGTTTTTTTTATTTATTTTATTTGCCTTTTTAGTTAATTGTATGTTTTATTTAAATGTTAAATTTTCTATTTCTTTCTTTAAATTTAAGTTAAATATATACTATTATTTATTTATAAAAAAGATATAAAATATAAAAATTCTAAAAGTAAGTTGATATATAAAAATAAATGTAAAAGTAGACGATGGGTGGAGTTTGTGAGGTTTGTATATTGTGGGAAAAGTTGAGACTTTTAAAAGAGTTTGAAATCTAATATGATGATGAAGTAATAGTTTGTGTAAACCTGAAATTAAGACACATTGTGGATGCTCTTATAATATATCGGTTGGCGTCACCTACTTTCCTCTTGGTGGAGGACAACTTCTTCAGTGTTGAGCACATGACTTTATCTCTATCCGGTGGGCCTGAATGGTAAGAGCCAAGAGGGCGTATTTGGACTTTGGGCTTATTATGATAATTTTGGCCCGAATCTCTTCATTTTCATAAATTAATCTTTCGGTTCTAAAAGTTTACTTATTGGTCACTTCTTTGATCATTTTCATTAAGCGTATTAAAAATTTCCTACCACCCGTTAAAATATCATCAGCAATTTCACACTCCTTAGCTAACATCGTCCAACACCAATCACTTTCTTCTGTCGTTGTCACAGATTGCACCCTTCACTTTTCTTTATCCCTCACTTTCTGTCTGTATTTCACGCTATACTGGTCAATCTCATTTCTAGGTAAAAACTAGGCGATAGAAGCCTCTTGTAGTAGCTTGTCTAGAAAGTGTGATCCATCTTAATAGGGGTGATAATTGAACCCCGAATCCGATGGCAAACCCAAAGCCCATAGCATTCGAGACGAGTATCCAGGTATAGGATTAGTGTTGAAAATTTTGTGGGTAGGAGATGAAATGAGATTAAGTGATAACCACCAAATCATGTGGTCGTTTAGTTGAACTATATAGCCAATACATAAACCCGAAGTTTTTAATTTTAATTTTTTGTTGTTACACTTAGTTTAGTAACAGTTCATTCTATTAATTTGATTATGTGGAAGATCATTTTCTTTCTTTTGGAACATGTTATTTGACAATACTGTTATATATTTTTATATATAAAGTATTAACTTATTAGATTTATATTGTCATGAATTTAAGTAAATCCCATGTTTAAAACTTTATATAGTAATAATATAACGTATGTAATATGCTATGTTTTAATTTATTATGTCGTTAAAGAACATAAAAATATATAAAAATTAGAGTGGTAAAAGACATGTATTTTGAAATCCTGACAGATTTTCTTGAGAAACTAACGAGATAACTAAAGGTATGTTCAATGCCCGAGGGTATTATGCTCGATATAAGACACGATTTTACAACAAGATATAAGAATGAATTTACTGATACTTGTCCTGTAGCTGAAGTAGGAGATAGACACCTGTATTCAAGGGACGATTTCAAAATGTTGGTGGTCGGCTCCAATCATCTCTTTAGAACAAATGTCGGTTCCACTCAATTTCATACGGTAATGTTGTGGTGGTTTGTGTATTTACAATCTTTCATATGAAAAATAAAACACTAACATCATAGCTTATAGATGAAGGAAATATGCACCCGAAGTTACTATCTTGTCTAAACCCCATTTCAAGGTATTTTAGGTATCGTATAATATTTAATTATTATTATTATTATTATTATTATTATTATTATTATTATTATTATTATTATTGTTTATTGTTTTATTGTAGTTGAAAACTCAAATATAGATTGTCTAGAATCTTGAATATATTATTAACCAATCGAAAAGAACAAACAACGAACCTTTTGACTGTTTCTTTTAAATACTTTGATTTATTATGTTAAGGCGTTACTACGTGTAACAAGTCCGACACCGGCGTCCTACACCACTCTCCATCTATATCCTTTCAAAATTGTTCCAAAACCATTTTCTCACTCGTTTCTTTTACGTCTTTCAAACAAAACACGAGGCTCACTAAATTAAACTAGGAATATTGGACGTTAATAATCCTCACTATTCGTCTTTACCCACCAACAGTCCCAACTTCAAAATAACCACTGGCAGTCCCAACTATTGACATGTTCGTCACCATGGACCCTGACTAACAAAATCCTAACGCCGTTAGGCTCCGGACGCCGGAAGACCATTTTTGGCCGGAAAACTTAACATTTTTGTCCCAAACCTCCTTGTAACCTCATTACGGACCTTTAGGAACCTTTTTTTTAGTAAAAGCTCCAATAATTGAAGTTGCTGGAATACTTCTTTTTTGCCGGAAAACTTCTTTGTGGCCGGAAAACTCAACATTTTCATCCCAAGCCTCTTTATAACCTTAGATCGGACTTTAGAAATCTTTTTTCTAGCAAAAAACGGTTTTCCGGCAACCGGAGACTAACGGCTTTAGAGTTCGGTTAGTCAGGGTCATTGGTAGCCAATATGTCAATAGTTGGGACTGCCACTGGTTATTTTTAAAGTTGAAACTGTTGACGGCGAACAACGAATAGTTAAGATTATTAAAATCTAATATTACATTAAAATAATAATGTAATCATAGTCAAACATCATAAGTTATTTCGCTCTCACCGTCGATACGAAGAAATCCTGAATAAAAAGCACACATTTTTTTTCCTCAAACATCTTGAGTTTAACTCATTCAATATCACTTGTTATATTTCCATATCATCAACGCTTTTTTTTACAGATGATTTTTATATTCTAATTACTTATGGTACCAAATCGTATTATTTATAAAACTTTATACATAATTTATTATGAGAACAAATACTTTGTTGGTTATATATTTTTTGTGAATCAAACTACTGTATAAAAAAATAAATAAATAAAATAAAAGTGTAAAAAACTATAAAATTTATGTTCTGAAAATAAAACCATTACAGATATTAGGTGTATTATCCGATTACTACATTTAAAATGATTTAAAATAAAAAAATTAATGTGTTGTGTAAATGCACCAAAATCACTTGATGTATACAAGTGATTAATGCATCCAATGAAACTGAAACATAAAAGGAAAAAAGGTTCATAATAACACATTCACAAAAATGTTAATTTCTTTCTTGATTCTCTTTCTATGGTTTTATCTCCACTATTCTAGTTTTATTTAAGTTTAAACATGTGTACACATGTAAAGTAATTTATATACATGTGCATATATATGCCCTTAACAAAGATTATAAATACGATATTATGGACTATTAGGTGTTGGGTTCGATTCTCATATGAGATTTTTTTCAGATTTATTGGGTTTACTTCTGAATTGGTTGATATCATTATGCCCAGTGGAGATGGATATAATCAGATGGCTTCGCTGGTGGTACGAAGATATTCAAGCGGACCGTCAATATTCCAAATTTACCATCCGTTCAAAATGAAGAAATAAATAAATAATAACCATATTTAGAAAAATATGTATCTTAAATGTATTTAAAATTTAAACACCCAAGTTAACTAATTTTTATAATAAATAAAATAAACATAACTTTCAAAACGGTTATTGAAATTCCCAACAATAATATTATTTGATGTAAAATAAACGCGTTACACACTTCACAGATATAGGAAAATATTATAGGTATAACTTATAAGCTTCTAGGAAAGAGCCTTCCATCCTTTCCATACTAATTCTTCATCAACCCTCTTCCTCAATTCAACAATCCTTATATAATTAATATCCAAATATGCCTCTCAAATCCAACAGACCTCATAGCTAATTCTCCAATCTTCCAATGGCAGATCACCAGAAAATCCACCCTGCTCATCCGGACCCTCGAGTCACAAAACAAGCCCACTGCACCATTGGTGCCCGCAGGCTCATCCAAGTCTGATAGCCCCAATCCGGTCGACCTTCATACCGTCGAACCATCCCGGTCCAATACTCCAAACCACCAAAGAAAAGAGGCTGCTGTTGTCTACTCTTATGTTCGGTACTTTTTGTCCTAATACTACTAGTAACCATTATAGGCATTTTAGCAGCAATAATATATTTCGGGTTTGACCAGAAAATACCAAAATACTCGGTCGATGGTATGACCTAGCCTAGACAACAACAGCGCGTTAAACACGCAAATTAATGTAAACATTACCGCAAGAAATCCCAACTCGAAAATTGGGATATACTACAAAGGTGGTTCTAAAATGAGTGTTAGTTACATGGGTACAAAACTTTGTGATGGTTCGCTACCTATATTCTACCAGGGTCATAAAAACACCACGGTGCTAAATGTGGGTCTGACCGGTCAGGACTAGGGATGCTACGGGTTTGGTTAACTCGTTACGGACGCAACAACAGACGGGGACGGTTCCGCTTGTTCTTAGGGTTAGGGTTCCGGTTAGGGTTAAGCTTGGTAACTTGAAGTTGCCAAAATGGAAGCCAGTGGTGAGGTGCAGGGTTATGGGTAGTTTATCTGCTGATAATGTTGTTAGGGTTAGGGATAGTAGTTGTAGTTTCAAGTTTAGGTTATGATTCTTTTGATTTGTTTCTTGATTTATTGGTGATTGATGTTTCATTATTTGATAATTTTTTGTTACATGTTCTTGTATGTTCATGTATCATGGTAGGTATTACTCATTATTTATATAATAAAGATGTTATGTTTTGTTAGTTTGTCATTTAATTTCTTTATCTATATTACCAGCAGCGGAACCAGTCATAAAATAGGAGGTCAGAAGAGATTTGTTTTACAAATTTTGTAGTTGATATATTTATAAAATTTTGCTACTAAAATAGAATTGTTTTACATTCTTTATAATTATTTTCATTAATCGGTTTTCACAACGGCAACGATTTCTTTTATTAACTTTTATTAGAACTTATGGAGTTGAGGAATTGTTTGTGTTTTAACCAAAATATCTTTACGGAAATTTATGCATTTTTACACAAAAAATAATAGCAATTAACAAATTACTGTAAAAACTTGTATTAAATAATAATCTAATTGGCTAATTAATTAATTAATTAAATATATTGAAAATTGAAATATATAATAAAACATACGAACTCATAATCCGTAGACAACAAAATTTTAATCCATAGTTAGTAATTACACAAACAAAATAATAGAAAAGGTTAAAAAAATATAAATGATTTACTTTCATGATGGATTTTCTTTTAACACGTAATAAAAAAGTCTTGAGGTAGATCTTAGATTTTTTTGGGATAATCACGAAAATAGCCCAGCAATGGTTAATCTTTACAAAATAGCCATCTGATACGGCTTTACAAGCCGTTTCAATATGCTGAAAGCGGCTTAAAAAATCCTTTCAAGTCAACCAACCAATGATTGTCACGTGTCCGGTTGAGCCTTTTCGGTGTGGTGGCTTAAGCCTTTTCAGTGTAGCGGCTTGGCTTAAGATCTTTCAACACGGCTTGAGAACGCTCAATGCGGCTTGAGATCTTTCAGTGTAGCGGCTTAGGTAGCTTAAGATCTTTCAACACGTCTTGAGAACTTCAACACGGCTTGAGATCTTTCAACATAGTTTAAATACAAAGGAAAATTAAAAACATAAACGAATAATTAAAAAAAATCTCAATTAAATGTGAGAACTTGAAAATCTCAATTAAAAAAATCTGAAAAGTTTTAACTTAAAAATAAAAAATATTTAACTTGAAAATAAAAAAAATTACTAGGTTTGAAGCCCGTGTATTACACGAGTTAAATAAATGTAATTTTTATACTAAATAATAAAAATATAACTTTAAAAAGCTCGTTTATTACACGAGTCGAATAAATGTAATTTTATATATTAAGTAATTAAAAAGTTATATATTTAAGAATCTTGTGTATTGTACCAGTTGAATAAATGTAATTGTATATACCAAATAATTTAAAAAGTTATACCTTTAAAAACTCTGTGTATAACACGGGTTAAATAAATGTAATTTTGGATACTAAATAATAAAAATGTAATATCTTTAAAAAAACTCGTGTAATATAAAAAACTAATATCTTTAAAAAACTCGTGTGTTGTACATGTGTAATACATTTATTCAACTCGTACAATACACGAGGTTTTTAAAGTTATATTTTTTTATTATTCAGTATAAAAATTACATTTATTTAACCTGTGTAATACACGGGCTTCTAACCTAGTAATTTTTATTTTCAAGTTAAAGTTTTCAGTTTTTTTTAATTGAGATTTTCAAGTTCTCACATTTAGTTGAGATTTTTTTAATTTTCCGTATATATTTAAACTATGTTAAAAGATCTCAAGCCGTGTTGAAAGATCTTAAGCGAAGCCAAGCCGCTACACTGAAAGATCTCAAGCCGTGTTGAAAAATCTTAAGCCAAGCCAAGCCACTACACTAAAAAGGCTTAACCCGCCACATTGAAAAGGTCTAAGCCACACTAAAAAGGCTCAATGGACACGTGGCAATCATGGATTGGTTGACTTGAAATGTTTTTTAAAACCGTTTCAGCATATTGAAATGGCTCGTAGAGCCGTATCAAGTGGCTATTTTGGAAAAGTTGACCATTCCTTAGACTATTTTCGTGATTATCCCTTGAATAGTAATGGCAGTCGTAAGGTTGTAAATTGTAATGTCAGAGAAAGAGAGCCTATATTTTATTGGAAAAATATGCTACATAAATAAAATATTAGATTTTTAAATTTTGAAAATTGGGCCAAGCTTTTTTAAAGCCCTTGATATTCTATTATTTAACCCAATAAAGACATTTCCTGTTCTTCTCTGTAATGAAAATCTGTAGAAAAAACAACCACGGGACCACCACTTGCAGCCGTCGCACCACCGCATGCCACCATCGCACCGCCGCTTGTCAGCCGAAAAACCTTCAAACATCTCCTTTTCTTTCTTTAATTCTATGTTCAAACACTTTATAGAAGAAAATCAAGGGGGTCAGCGGTTAGAAAGTCTTTCGGCTGAGTAATTCGGTAAGCTTAGAATTTGGCTGGCCGGAGGGTCAGCTGTCCCCTAACCCTCCCGTAGTTCAGCCCCGGTATATTACAGTATAAAGCATTATCTATGTACAAAATGGTGAATTTTCATCAATTTTAAAGATGGCATACATGTCAAGTTAAAATGCCTAACTTTTTGTCGTGTTCTTCTATTCATATCTCTCTTCCCTTCGTCAATCTCAGTTATGTTTAATAAATTTATAATATATTATATTATTTATAAATAATAAAAATAAGCTTATAAATAATAAACTTATCACATTTCTCAATAACTTATAAAAAATACATTCTATTGTGTTTGTGTATTTGGACTAATAGACAAATAAGTGAACCAAAATTAATCAAATTTAACATAAAATGTATTTTGTAATTTTAGAGAAGTTAGTTAAAAATTTAAATGTAAATTGTTGACCCCGTCGCAACGCACGGGTTTTCCACTAGATAAATAAATGTTGCAGTTTACTATATAATGTTTATCATAAAGGTAATCTGTGCGTCGCAGGCGCACATCGCGATGGGGCTAGTATTAGTTCACTAGTGTTCACAATCAAGCGAGTTGTTCACTAATGAACCTAACCCTATATTATATATATATATATATATATATATATATATAGGGTTAGGTTCATTAGTGAACAACTCGCTTGATTGTGAACACTAGTGAACTAATACTAGCCCTTGATTATCAATACACAAGTGTATAAACAAATGTAAATCAATTGCCAGGATTTAATGATGAAAATACACAAGTGTTCACTCTAGAACCTCACCCTATATATATATCTATATATATATAACAACGTATATATGATTTTTTAACTTTTTTAGTTTTGAATTATGTTCTAGGTCCATATTTTCGACGCCACTGCAGCACGCGGGTTCCCCCCTAATAAATTATAAAATAGAGTAAACTTCGTTTTTGCTCCATGTCTTTTGACCATTTTAACGCTTTTACCTCAATAGTTTAAAAACAACCATTTTCCTCCTCGATATTTCTATCTTATTCCCAGTTTGCTCCTTGCCTTTAACTCCATCCAAAATGTCTGTGAAATAGAAGGGTATTTTGGTTACTTTACAAATAAAAGTAAGAGCATTTTAGTCTTTATATATATATATAAATATATAATGTCTTTATATCCTTTTAAAAAATCATTTTACACTTTTTATCCCTTCTCTCTCTACCTTTCTATACCAGCCACCACCACCAACGTCGCTGCCGCCACCACCATCAACGCCGCAACATCATCATCTGCCACCATCAACGCCGCAACACCATCATCTGCCACCAATACTAACAGGCACCACAACCTACCACCAATACCAACATTCGCCACCATAACTTGCTACCAACACCAAACAATCCCAAATCTGAACCACGTCGCAACTCAAAGGCATCAGCTACCAGCAGCCAATATCTACATCACCACCATCAACCACCCAATCCACACACACATACACTCACTATTTTTCTCTGTTTCCCCTTCTCTCACAGGCTACCATTGCGGCACTGCCATCACCGCCATTAGCCACCACCCCAATCATCATCTTCGTCTCAAACCACTACAACCTGCAAACCCTAATACAAGCTGCAAACCTTGAAGGCCGATTGAAAGCTTCAGATCCGACGGTTGTCACCACCACAACCTGTAAACCTAATTGCCCCCCACCACCCCTTTTCTTCTTCTCATAAATTCTCAGATCCAGCCTTCCTATCCCTTGCCAATTTATCAACTAGCATAACAAGGCTTGAATCCCTTTTCAGATCTAGCGTAACGAGTGGAGGCGAGGAGGTGGTGGTGTGGTTGGCTAGAAAAGTTTAGGTAGAAAAAGGGGTGAGGAGGTTGTGGTCGACGTCGATGGTTGTGGATGAGGTGGCTGTCGTCAGCGACAGGTGGTTGTGGACGGAGGTGGTTAGCGACGGGAGGTTGTGGTTGGTGGTTGTCGGTGACAAGCGGTGGTGGTAGGTGGTGAGAGGGTGGGGTGGTCGATGGTGAGAGAGGTTGTGGTTGGTGGTTGTCTGCAATTCTCAACTCTTTAAATGAATTTATTGAATTAGATAGTAAATAATAAATTCTTACTTGAAAAGTTACCAAAATAGCCCTACGTTTAATTGAGATTTTAACTGAGTTAGACGCGGGGAGCAAACTGGGAATAAAATGGAAACATCAAAGAGGAAAATGGCTGTTTTTAAACTATTGGAGCAAAAGCGTTAAAATAGTCAAATTGTAGGGAGCGAAGTTTACTCTTGTTGGGCCCCTAGCTAAAAGGTTTACACATTAGTGTTGCATGTTGGGCTAAGGTTGGGAGAATGGGCTTCCTAGAGCCTTATGGGCCTAGGGTTGTACTTAGTGGGTTAATCAATTAGTATAAATACATATGTTAGGGTTAGGATTTGAGTTGCTAGTCAGTTTGTTATTCTGAAATCTTCTATCAGACACCATTCGTTGTATGCAAGTTGTTTAATAAGAGATTGTTCTTCTTCTGTTAATCTAATCTTTGTTTATGCAATTGATTAGTGGTTGTGATACCGTGTTTAGATCCGAATCGGGACTTACAATTGGTATCAGAGTCTGCTGTTCGATACAGGCTCTCGGTGTCACGGATTGAAGAACTGTTCAGATCTTGAAGACTGTCATTATCTTGGATTTTCATTGTTGAATATATTGAAGATTGCTTATGTTCTCATCTCGGACTGCTACTGTTCGAGAAAACCGAAGAAGATTCAAGCATTTTGGATCCGAAATTGTTGAAGATCCCGAAGAACACGAAGAAGATCATCCATCTCGGATTGATTCCGGACAACTGTTCATCGGCTTTCTCAACAACCTTATCCGGATTACTCGCATTCCGGATAGGGATCATTGTTTGAATTAACCTGTGTTTATCTATTGCAGGAATTTCGGAATATTGTTGATTCCGGATAAGGATTTCATTCCGGATCAGGATTTCCTTCCAGATCTGTTTCTCTATTTCGGATTATCTCATCTCGGATTGGCATTCATCTCGGATATCGTGCAACTCGGATCATCACCTATTTCGGATTCATCTCCCTTCCGGATTGATTTTTTACCTCGGACTAAGGAAGCATTTCAGATTCACTGTTTCGGATTCTCATCTCGGACTCATTACATACTTATTTTGGACCACTATTTATAATCAGAATTTAAAATTTTATTTTAATTTTACTTGGTAAAATTTAAAAACAAAAACGAACAGTTATATGAGAGCTCAGGATCTGACAAATGCCACTTTGACAGCTTTGCAATCGCAGACGCTGGCTCTTCATCAAGAGCTAGACCAAGTTATTGGCACTTCTACAAAGGTGCCCCGTCTGCTATATGGTGATGAATATTATGAATGGAAGTTTAGGTTTGAGCAATACTGCAAGGCGAAAAAACCAAGGGTGTGGAGATGTATCATGAATGGTCTTCGAACCATAGTTTATAGCACTGCTGAAGATCCAGACACAAAGATCCCCAAACTGAGTCATTTGTGGACTCCAGGATATGTGAAGATAATAGAAGAGGATGAGAAAGCCTAGGCTGTTCTGACAATGGCACTCGGACCTGACTTCTCTATAGCTGTAAGAAATTGCAAGACAGCTAAGGAAGTATGGAGCGAACTACAGAATCTCTATGAGGGAAACGCTGATATGAAAGCAAGTCGGGTTAATCAGCTGAATCAACAGTTTAGCTCATTTAACCACATATATGGAGAAACCATTGAGAATCAAATTCGAATATATGTGAAGCTTGTCTCTCAGATGATTTCAGCTGAAATCTCTCTCACGAACAGTGCTATGAACCCACAGCTGCTGAACTCGTTGCCCAAGAGCTGGGATGCTGATGTGGGCATGATCAAGAAGACAAAAAATCTGAACGATGTCACCCTTACGGAAATGATTGCAACTATCAAGTCATGTGTGATAGACAATAAACAGAGGGACATCAATCATCAAAGCAATCTGATGGAAGCTGGTATTACAGGGCAGAATGCGGCTCTAACGTCTCAGAATCTTGTCTACAACCCTCTGCAAGGAAGCTCACACACACACCAGGTAGCTCTAACTTGGTGTACAGTCCTCTCACCTCTGCACATAAGACTCAGTATGCTTATGTTCTTCAATCTCAGACTCCTACGATGATCTCTGCGGCACAAGTTCAGACACAATATCAAGCCCAGTATCCCAACATGGTTTATAGTCCTGTCGTTCCTGCTACAGTTCAACAAGGCAGCGTTCTGAAATCTGTTGTTTCCGCACTAGTTCCTGCTCTAGCTGTGTCAAATTCTGATTTTCTCACAAAGAGAATGAGGAGAATTGGCCGTAGATGCTTCTATGATTAACAGTTTAAATGCGTTTTTAGCAGGTGACTTGACCCCTCCATCTGTTCTCCCAACTGAAGTAGATTAGATCATGGAGGAGGATTTGGACGAGATTGATGTGTCCTGGAATCTTGCAATGGCTGCTTTCCGTGTCAACAAATTTTTAGAAGAAGTATGGAAGGCAACCATTGTCGATCTGAAGACTGGGCTAATAAAGGACAAGCTTATGTGTTATAGATGTCATGAGCCAGGACACTTCGCACGGGAATGCAAGAAGATACCATCTGGATATGTCTATCCAGAGTGGCATATATTCAGAACACTGACAGACAGCTCGTGCCCGTCTCTCCTTCAAGTCCCTCGAGCAGCTCTAGTGGAAATCAAAGCCTTGGTGGCACAACAACACGAAGGCTTCAACTGGGCAGATGCTGCAGCTCAGTTTGGAGACTCTGAATCTCTCCAAGAACAGCAATCATTGCATGATGACGCAGACAACTGAGACACCTGATCTCTCAGAAACGGTAAATCGCATTCTCTGTTCAGATAGTTTCGTTTTAAATTATCACAAATGCGCGCCATAATTCGACTCTTGTAGCTGAATATAATCAAGCTGCATCGCAAAACATTGTCCTTAATCATAAGAACAAGCCTCTTATGGAAAAGGTCGAAGCACATAAACAAGAGATAGCTCAACTAAAGCTTGACTTGAACTAACAACAATGTTGGGTATACGACTATAAGCTAAAATTAGCTGAAAAGGATGTAGAACTTCAAGCAGCTTTAGCCAAGCTAAATTCCTTGACAGGAAAGTTTCAAGAAAACGAATTAAATATTAAAAAATTTGAAACTTCCAGCAAGCTGGTCAAGGACGTGTGCGATCTGCAGCTTGAATATAAGAACAACAAAACAAAAGGCATTCGGTATAATAGGGCTCCTCCACCATATAACCATAACTACACACGAATGCCTGATTCTGAGGCAGAACTAGAAAATGAAGAAAATATGATGTATGGTAAACCCACATATTATCTTTCAAAACCGTGGAAGCCCTATTACCCAAAGTTTTCTAAGCCAACTGAACTCAAGAAGGATGCTGTTTTCTTCACTTCCACACCATTTTCGCGAGAATCTGGTGACAACCCTCTTGTAGTTCAGATGGTTTGGAGAAAATGATGCCTAAAGGAGACAGCGACACCACTTAAAGAATCAAAACACGAAAATCCTCCTAAAACTGACTCAGTGAATGCTACTAATGCTTCTACTGCATGTGCAGAAGAAATATTAGTTGAGGATATTACAGATGGTGATAAAGAAGAATGTCTAAATTCAAATTCGGACAATTCAGCTGCTGATTATGATTTTTATAAACATGCTTTTGAGATTTTGAATCTTTTTCTTGCTGAACAATCTAAATTCTCAGACAATGTTGGTTGTGTTGATAAATTAGACGTTTTTAATTCTGGTTTTTTTATCTAATGCTGATGTTATGAATCCTGATAATGCATGTGATAACTCTTGTGATGAAAACATAACTTTTGCTACAGGTACAACGTCGACAGATGATTCGGTTTCCTCAGTTCCTACTGAAGAGACTGGAAGTTCTTCTACCGAAGTACCGTCTGTTGATGCTATTCCTAGGGTTGACAATGAGGAAATCAACCAACCAACTGACTCTACGATGAGTCACGCTGGCATAACAATAGAAGAATCAGGCGAATCAGATTCTTCGAAAAAGATCGATGGACTGATTTTGAAATGACAGAAAATGAGCAATCTCCATTTGCCGATTCAGATAAAACTTTTGAAATTGAGTCTGAATCATAATCTCAAACTGTTAAAATGTAGAGATTCCTCTTGCTACTAATGATCAAAGCTCATCTTCCAGCAGTTCAGAAAAGGATGTCCCTGCTGAATTACCCATCTCCCTTGAAGAATCTGCCAAGCAAAATGGTTTGAAATCTAATAAAAAGAAACGGAGAACACGTAGATCCAAAAAGAAGAAAACCAAAAAAGCGCCTCGGTCTACTGAAAGGAGACTATGATTCAGTTCCTCATTCTAAGAAATTGACTCAGCAGCCCCTAACTGAATCTGTTAAGCCACCAGCTGAACAGGAATCAGTTAAAATTTGGCCTAAGTCTACCAACTCCAAATTATCTAATTCAAATCATAAAACTTACAAGTGTGCTGATGGTTGTGAGCAGGTTACTACCAAGACTAAGACCTTGCACCAGTCGTCAGTACCAGCAAACAAGAAACTGACAGACAAGTTACCTAGAATTTCCCAGATTGAACGGACTGTTTTATTTCAGAAGAGGCAGACCTGTTTCAACTGCGGATTTCCCGGGCATCTTGCACAAAATTGTCAAAATGCATTTATGCCTTTCAACGACCTATTCTCGAAAAATCAGAGAGCTATGCCTAATCGTCTACATCAGGCTCAATTTGCTACGGCTAAGCCCTCTGATCAAGACTGGAACATGGCCAAGAGACAAAATCACAAATCTCTAAGTTCTTCAGGTTCTCTGAATCCTTCTAGCACTTCGAAAGTTGTGCAGAAGTCTGACTTGCTAGCCTGGAGGCCTAAGATCTTGACCAAGACCCAGTCTTCTGTCCCAAAATCGGACAAGTCAAAAGCATCATTGACCTCATCCTCAACTAATTTAATTTTTCATGAGGTTACTTATGTTGATGCAAATGGAACACCCAGATCGTCAATGGCATGGGTTGCAGCTTCTAACTAAATCTGTTGAAATGTGTAGGAACAACTTTGGATGACTCTCGTCAGACTTTGGTATGTCGACAATGGCTGTTCCAGGCGCATGACAGGAGACATCTCGCATTTGAATAACATTCAGTTTTTCGATGGCGGGTTCGTCTCCTTCACAGGTGGTGAAACGGGAAAGATAATTATGAGAGGAACGGTGTGCAATGGAGCTCTTAGTTTCAAGAACGTGAACTATGTCCCAGAGTTGAAGGACACTCTCTTGAGTGTGTCTCAGCTCTGTGATAATCATTAGATGTGCTCTTTACAAAGAAAGGATGCTATGTGTTGAAACCAGGCTTCATTATTCCTGATGAATGGATTCTTCTCAAAGCTGAACGCAAAGGAAACGCTTAGGTCATCGACATGAACAAGGCTCCCACAGACGAGCTTACATGTTTGTTCTCATCGACCGCTGAGTATGATGCAATGTTGTGGCATAGCCGACTAGGACACATCAACATGAAGAATCTCAACAGACTTGCAAACAGTGGTTTCGTTAGAGATCTGCCTGTTCGGAATTTTATGCAAATTGAAAAGTGTGAATCATGTGCTCGTGGGAAACAACATCAAAGGCCACACAAGTCGAAACCTGCACCCTCCACGTCAAAAGTATTGGAATTGCTTCATATGGATCTTTTTGGTCCGATAGATATTCTGAGCATTGGCGGGAAGGCATACTGTCTGGTTAAAATTGATGACTACTCCCGTTTTACTTGGGTATTCTTTCTGGCACAAAAGAGTGAAACCGCTGAGTTAGTCAAATAGTTTATCACCTTAATGGAAAACCAGGCAGACACCACCGTGAAGGCTATTCGATGTGATAACGGCACAGAGTTTAAGAACGCCACCTTGAATTCTTTCTGCTCCTCCAAGGGTATTAATCGACAGTTTAGTGCAGCCAGAAATCCTCAACAGAATGGGGTTGCAGAACGTGGAAGCCGAACACTCATTGAAGCTGCACGTGCTGTGTTGGTCGAATCATAACTACCTCTTATTTTCTGGGCAGAAGCAGTCAATACCGTTTGTTACATTCAGAATCATGCCCTGATCAACAAAAGGCACATGAAAACGCCATATGAAGTGGTTGAAGGTCACAAACCTTCGGTTAAGCATTTCCGTAAGTTTGGATGCACCTGTGTTCTTCTACTCGTGGATGCTAAGGGAAAATTTGAATCACGCGGGGATCCATGCATCTTCGCCGGCTACTCTAAGAACACTTCTTATCGTGTCTATAACAAGATCAAGAAAATGGTAGTTGAAACCTATAATGTGGGTTGGCTAGAGGAGAACCCAAGGACGCACACATTGGTCCTGACTGGCTCTATCATTATTCCTCTTTATTTAAATCTGTTGATGTTTCTTCTGATATGAATGAAGGTACAGGCATAACTTTTGACCTCCCACCAATGCCTATCTCAACTAAGGATGATGAAGATGCTGAACAGCTGCAAGAATCTTTCAAGCAACTGAGTGTGGATCCACCTGGATTCAATGAAGCTGTGTCTACATGTCCACCAGCGTCGCAAAATCAGGAAACTGTTTCTGAACAGATTCTTCAGATGGATTCCCCTGAAGTTGAGGCTCCAAACTCAGGAACTTCTGTGGCAAATGACGGAGCTACAACTCCTAATGTCTTAGGCTCATCTCTGCTTCCTGAGCCTACACCACCAGACTGTTCTGTTGATTCATCAGTCAACATTCCCACTGGTGCATCTAATGAGGGGGGGTTATCTGGAGTCGCATCACAAAGCTTTACAAACTTGCAGTAAGATCTTCATGTTCATGTTATGCCTCTACCACGACGTCTACAACGCGATCATCCGATTGAAAATGTTATTGGTCCTGTTACTGCTTGTAAGTCCCGATAATCCGGATCTATCAATGATATCACACAATCACCAAGGATGGGCGGAATCCAAACTTGGTGATCTTCAAGAAAACCAAGAAGATGAAGAATAACACAAATCAACTTTTAACACCTTGGACACTATTCTGTTACTTGAACAAGCAAAACCGTCTGGTACAATATGGAGGCTCTCTCTAGAGAATTCCACAAAGTCTTTAAAACTCTCATCCTAGAAATGAATAAGCTTAGCTTACCTAGGGTAAGGCATGCCCCTCATGGGCTTGCCTGGCCCACATGGCCTATGGTATACCCAAATGACCTATAAAGGTCCAAACCTAATACAAACTAACCCAGTTAATCCCAGTTAACTACCATAGACTGTTGCGTACATTTGATGCGCCAGTCTCACACTTCTAGGACCTAACAATCTCCCCCTAGACTGATGCATCAAATTGTCTTGATAGCATAAATTCAGCAACGTCTTCAACAGAGACTATGGTTGTCGCTATGTTCTAAGTGTTGTGGAAGTCAGTCTCATACCTCTTGGACCTCATACTTCAACGAACTCTCAGCACTGGGTATTTTTCTTCAGCTGTTGTGGTTAGCTTCATATCAGGATTTTGATCAGCTTTGCTTGAAACATCTTTGTCAAAAAGAATGTGAGAGGAGGAACCTCACAGCTCTTTTCTTCTTCAATCTTTCTCTTTCAAGCAAGCAGGTTCTCAGGTACTTCTTCAAATGTACTATCACTGTTAGACGATGACTGGCATCTGGTTCTTCTGACTCAGGTACACTTTGCTGTTGTGACGCTTCATGCTTTGTCGGCAACTAACAACATCTCAATTTCAGCAACCCCTGTTTCTTGATCTAAATCAAGATCTTTTCGCAGCTCCACTCTTACCTCATCTCCTCCAAAGGAAACATCACACTCGAGAAAAGAATATGAACTTTTGTGACAGTGAGATGTTATCCAATATATCCCTGGAACAACCGCTATCAACATTCCAGAGATTGTCAACACTCCTCCTTGGTTATTCCTGAAAAATAAAGAGATTAGCAAGACAGTGGGACCCAGGCCATCGTGGTCCTGGGTTTCCCTGAAGCATCAAAATAAGACACTTCTTTCAGATACAAATCTCCTTTTGTTTCAAGGATTGGTGATGTTGCATACCGCCTTGGATTTGGGTTTCCAAATCTGCTTCGTTGTAACAAACGCGGTTGTTGCCTTTGATTGAGCAACTTTGGCTGTTTTAGGTTTAGTCGATTTAGAAAAAGATTTTTGTTTCTGAACAGCCTTGCGTTTGTTTTTGGTAACATTCCAATCCCTATCAGATGGTTTAACCTTGGGATTCACATTCTTCATTGCCTTAGGTGATGATACCTTCATCGGCTTCGATGATGGTTATCCTTAGGTGTAACCTTCTGATTTTGAACTATGTGTGCAGCTTCGAGCGATGTGACCAAGAATGCCGCTATTGAAGCACGTTTGTCTCTTCACATGTAAAGCATTCAGATCAGCTTGATTTGCTCGTGCAGGCCTTGAAGGATGAACTGATCCCTTCTGTGCTTGATATCCTTGCACGTTTCTTGCAGACGAAGATGAATTTGGATGTCTGTACTTGTCGTTTGCAAGGGCCTTCTTCTGTTGTGGAGATTTCTTTTGATTCTTCTTGTTTTGTTTAGACAACAAGTCTTCTTCAGAAATCTCCCCAACCTTTCCAAACACTTTGCTACCACGGTCAAAAGCATATTTTTCGCATTTGCCATTAAAGATTGGCTTAACAAAAGCATTTTTCACAACACCAACCTTTTGAGGACTATTGCTGCCCACTGATGATCTTGGAGAACGTGATTGTCCTTGACGTTTGGACTTCTACTTTCTTTGTGTCCGATTTGCTCATTTCTACTCTTTTAGCTTGCTCTGAACCTTTTCATCAGAAGCAGAAGGTTCAGATTTTTCAGTTTGCGCGCTTAGAGCCTTGTTCACATCAGCTCTCTCTTCATCAGCTTTGATTAAGTCGGAGAATCCTGGTTTATCAGATAAAGGATCAGACACTCCAGCTGAATCATTAGAAGAGTCAACAGCACCAGATGGTTCCCGTGTGTCTGACGTATAACCACTTTGTTTGCCGTACACCATATGCTGTGCTTTCTCAATATCTTCGTCGGTTTCAGGCATTGTTGTGTAGTTGTGATTATACGGTGGGGCAACCTGATTGAATCCCAAACCCTTCCCTTTGTTCCCCTTATATGCCAGCTGCACATTGCACACGTCTTGAACAAGCTTGCTGGATGTATCAAACTTCTTTATATTAACTTCGTTTTGTTATTTTTTTCCAGTAAGAATTCCCAGCTCAACTCTTACCAAGTCGCATTCCATGGTTTTTGAATCTAATATGGTTTTGTAATCACGGACCCAACATTTCTGTTGATTTACGTCCAGGTAGAGCTGAGCTATGTCTTTCTTTTGAGCATCAACCTTTTCTTTGAGTAACTTGTTACTTTCTCGAAGGCTGATGCACTGAGCCATTGCATTGTTGTATTCATTGATCATTTTGGAATTAAGAGCCCTGAGTTGAGCAACCCTATTCCTGCAAGGTTCGGTGCAAAAAAGAGAGTTGACTGTGTCAATGGGCGAGCTTGATTTGTTAGTGTTAGTTTGGGCTTGAGGTCGAGTTTGGGGTGCTGGGCTGCTGATTGCTGCTTGCTGGGCTGTTGATTTCTGTTCGGACACTTCTTCAGGATGAGACTCTGTTGATTTGGCGTATAAATCTTGGAGATCTTGGTTTGATTGTAAACGATCCCATAACCAAGATACAAAGGAGTCTTTGTCATCTCCTAAAACGCTATCCAACTCATCTCTTACTTCCTCTTTTCGCCTCCCACGTTCAAGCAAATGCATCACATAGTTAGCAACCGGATCAACATTGTAGTCTCCGATAAACTCATTCAGCTTTTCCTTCACTTCATCCCGCAGGCTTGGGTTTTGATTTTGTGTTGGACTGAGAGCTATGTTCGAGTGTTGAGCTTGGGCTGCAAACATCTTCGGATAATCGAAACCGGACTGGTAAACACGATAAAATATGTTTGAAAACTGTTTTTACCAAAATGTACCATTAGACTTGTCTCGACGATACGAATCCAATGATATATAATGTCTGATAGTGCTGAGCTTGCCCTAAAAATCACACGAGTCTAACCGTGCAACCGGTTTGTTAAGATTGTCTGTGGATCAAATTCTGTGTACGAAAATGTTTAACTCTGGTTACGTCAGCTGGTTAACTTTCCACCTTTAAGGGTACAACTCGGAACAGTACGAATTCGGAACAGTAACTCAGATTAACAATCCGAGATTGGATCCGGAAACAGTGATCCGAGATGGTAATTCGGAATAGGATCTGAGATGGTATCCGAGATGCACTGTGTCAATCGAGATGCTTCCCAAATCCGAGATGTAATCCGAAATAGAGAATCTAGTCCGGAATGAAACCCTGATCAGGAATGAAACCCTGATTCGGAATGAAGGACCAAATCCGGAATGAATATCAAATCTGGAATGAAGATCAAATCCGGAATGAAGAATCCTTATCTGAAATCAACCGTATTCCGATTCGATTGCAAGAAATCCAGATAAAGTTGTTGAGAAAGTTGATGAATAGTAGTCCGGAATGAATCCGAGATGGAATCTCCTTCGTGTTCTCTGGGATCTTCAACGAATTTGAATTGAAATTCAATAGATTAATCCGAAATAAATCCGAAATCAGCAGAATGATCCGAAATCTGTCCGAGTTGTAAACAGAAAATCCAAAATCCTTGAATGTGGATCCGAAAAGCTTGAATCTTCTTCGTATTCTTCGTGTTTTTCAGTAGAAACCAAACAGAATCATGTAATATCAAATCTGAGCTTGGAAAACAGGTTCAACAGGCTCTGATACCACTTGTAAGTCCCGATAATCCGGATCTATCAACGATATCACACAATCAACAAGGATGGGCGGAATCAAACTTGGTGATCTTCAAGAAAACCAAAAAGATGAAGAACAACACGAATTAACTTTAACATCTTGCACACGATTCTATTACTTGAACAAGCAAAACCGTTGGTACAAGATGGAGGCTCTCTCTAGAGAATTCCCAAAGTCTTCAAAAGTCTCACCCTAGAAATGAATAAGCTTAGCTTATATACCTAGGGTAAGGCATGCTCCTCATGGGCTTGCCTGGCCCACATGACCTATAGCATACCCAAATGACCTATAAAGGTCCAAACCTAATACAAACTAACCTAGTTAAACCCAGTTAACTACCATAGACTGTTGGTACATTTGATGCATCAGTCTCACACTTCTAGGACCTAACACTGCTTGCAGTTCGGAACTCACAGTCAATTAGGAGATATCAATACATGTCTTTACTCTTGTTTTATCTCACAAATTGAACCTAAAAGCATTGATATCATCTTGCAGGAACTATGCTGGGTTGACGCTATGCATGAAGAACTCAATCAGTTTGAGAAACTTGGGGTATGGCAATTGGTGAAGCTTCCTCAGGGAAAACGTGCTCTTGGAACTCGTTGGGTATTTCGCAACAAACATGATAATACTGGTGTGATTGTGAGTAACAAAGCTCGACTGGTTGTTCAGGGTTTCCACCAGATCGAGGGGTTGGACTACGATGAAGTTTATGCACCGATGGCTAGATTGGAAGGCCATTCGTATTTTCTTGGCATATGCATCATACATGGACTTCACAATCTATCAAATGGACGTCAAGACTGCGTTTCTTTATGGCACGGTGAAAGATGAGATTTATTGTGATAATGATGCCGCTATCCAAATTGTCAAAAACCATGTTATTCACTCCAAAACCAAGCACATAAACATCAAAGTTCATTTTATTCGTGATTGCTATGAAAAGGGTCTCGTTAAACTTGAGCAAATCTTCACCGATGCAAATGTTACGGATTTATTCACGAAACCTGTTAGCAACACGCGTTTTCAAGTGCTTGTGGATCTTCTCAAAATGATCCGGTTTCCTAACTGAGCTTCCTTTATTCTTTCCATTTAGTTTGTTCTCATTTTCCTTTCGTTTTGCTTGACTCGTAAATTTGTTCATGTATATGCACAAATTTAGGGGAAAAAAACTAGAAAAATACAAAAACATTTGAAAAATTAGAAAAACACAAAAACATTAAAAATTCAGAAAATGACAAAAAATAGTTTCAAATAGTTTTGCAATGATTAGGAAATGAAATAATTCTTCGTGATAAAGGTTTTGGTTAACACATGAAGGTGTTGTAGCTGGAACCGACTTGGATCGAAAGCGATATGTTGATAGGCTTAGAGCTTAAACGGATATTATAAGCTAAATGATATAAACATAAAGAACTATATATCCAGTGGGTCACACACCATCGCATAGGATTTTATGGTCTTAAATCTTGCATTGATAGTTGGCCAATAATTAAGGTGTTAGGTGTTTATATTGTTGAGTAATCTGGGGATATCTTGGCTATCCTTCTGTTGCATCCAGATTATATGCAGACCTAGACACAACCCGGATATCTTAAATGATCCAAATTTGGACAAAAACCTTAATTACTCCCTAAAGCAAAATTCACTCCAAAGGTGTATGTCTCACCCTCGTTGGACACAAAACATTGAAAACTTTGACTTGCATGATGGTGCATACCTATGATCAGTGGTCTAACGTTGTAAAGCTAGGATGATTCCAGTATAAGTTACCAAAACATCGTAAACCGTTGTGCCTATCTTGATCGCGGGGGATGTCATGGAGTGGGACACACAGGTTTTATAGTATAACATTACCTTAAGCATATCATAAAGCAAAAAAGTTGAAGGTTGAGCTCTAGGTTTAAATGGAAAAATATATTGGCAATCGCTTAGACCAGTCTGACCAAGCTCACACTGAAAAGTGTTCCTTAGTCTGCCTAAAACGATTTGATCCTATAGCAAGACTGTGTATATGCTGTGTTGATTTTGTTTAAATGTTTTGCTTATTTTTGTTTATTTGGTAAAGTCTACTTGGTTGCTTGGTTAGTTTAAACTGTTGATTTTTGAGTTAGATGATTTATGTCAGAGGTATAGGACTGGCCTACTGAGTTTTTGGAATTCCTTGAGCCCACTATTACTGTTCCAGATTGGGCCTTTTTGCCCATTCCGGATAGGCCCATTGACCTATTGGACCCTCCTCCTCTGACTTTTTCGGACTAGTTACTATTCCGGATTGGGCCCAAATAACTTTGACCGCCCAATCCAGATTGTATCCGAATTAGATCTCGGATGATTGGATCCGGATTGAATTGGGCCCAAATTCTAAGGCCCAAGCCCATTCCAGAATAGTATATCAGTGTATCATTGTTTCATTTCAGATCATTCATTAAAAAATTCCTTCTGAAATCCTCTAATCATCATCCGGATTAATTTTCTTCACATTCATCCGAATTACAACCGAATTAGGTATAAAGTGCTTCTAAATCATAAAAATTAAATGTTAATCTTCATGTAATTAAGCATCTCGGATGGCTTCTCGGATAAATATTCAAATAGTGTGCATTCTGGACTCCATTTCGGATGAGCATTCAACTGGAATGGATGAACTTGGATTCCATTTCGGATGAGCATTCAACCGAAATGAATGAACTCAGATTCCATTTTGGATGGTATTCATCTGAGATGATGAAAGGTTCATCCAATTCCTGTTTGAACCTTTGATTCTGGATCCCAGTGTTTGAACTTTTCCTCATTGTTTTTGAACCTTCCGGATTGAATGTTGAACCTTAACACTGATCCTTTAAGATGGTCTCTCAATTGAACCTTGAACCTGTCAAATTCACTAATGACCTCTTTTTCTTGACCAGTAAATCAGTTTTGAGCTAATAAGTCTTTGACTCCTTAGTTTGAAATTGACCATTAACTTATGTTAACTTGGATATATGGGTTTTAGTAAATGTTTTGCTGAGTGTGATTTAATTTTTTATTTCTTGACAGAAATGGCTGAAGAGGCTTTCGATGCTGTTTTGTTGGTAGAAGAGCAGTTTCATAACCAGGCGGGTTATCTATCAGATCCACCAGCAGAGTTTTTCCAAGAGCTCAGGTATATGATGGTGGGTCTGAATGATTGCAGGATCTCATATGCACTTTGAGCAAATCCGGTTATATATCGAGATCTTGTACACATGTTTTGGAAGCGAGCAAGATTTCATCTGAGGGGTGCTGATGGGAAGCCACACATTAGTTCATCTATTCAAGGAAAGGGGATTGTTGTGAATCAAGCTTGTATTCGAGAGGTGTTGAAGTTTACCGATGCTGCAAGTGATCCGACATTATATACTAAGGAGAAGGTGATGCCGGTATTGACAGAGATGAGCTATGAGGGAACTTATCACCATTGTTGAAGAAGATGTTCCCACATATTGGAGATTATTAGTTCACATCTTTATGCAGTGTGTATCGGAGAATAAGGGTGGATTGGATCATCCGAACCAGACGCAGACTTCAGTGATTAGTATCTTTGGTGATGGACTGGAAATTTAACTTCTCTGGTTATATTTTCGAAAATATGAAGAAGATTCTAGAGCAGTCAAAGAAGAAGATGTTTTTGCTGTATCCTCGACTTATATAGTAGATTTGGATGCACGTTACTCTGATTTGGCTAAAGATCTTCTGATGCGAACTTGTTAAATATGAAGCCTATGGGTCCAACTATTTTTGGGACGATGAAGAAGAATAGATTGACATCGAAGACGGTTTTTGTTGGACGCATACCATTGAAGAAGTTTGGAAAGTTTTGTGAGGTAATCGGTCAGGATATTCCAACACCTAAGCCAGTGAATGCAATGGTGGCTGAAGAACATGATGTACCGGTGGTGGAGAAAGAGACTGAGATTGAAGATTTAGTTTATGAGGCAGATACTGATGATGAAGAAGCTCTGTTGGAATCTATTACAGAATCTGACGTTCATCCGATTCCAGAGCTACAAGAGCTTACTACTGAGAACTTAGCAGCTCTTATTGCACATCTGAAGGAGATTCAGGAGCAGCAACAAATCCTCCTCTCGTGTTGCCTCATTCTGATATCCCGGTTACTGAAGCTGTCACAGATGAAGAAGTTGAGGAAGAAGAAGTACCGTTATTGAAAAGACGACAAACAGAAGCAACCAAAGAACCCATTCATACAAAAGCCCAGATACAAACCGAAGTTCATATTGATGATACTGTTGAAGAACCAATCACTGTTACATCCACGGTCACTGTATCTTTGACTGATATTTCCACTGTTGAGCCTATTACTGTTGAAGAACCGACAGTTCCTTTTGTTGCTACTCAGTCTACTATCGTGTCCATTCTGGCTGAGTCTGTACTCGAGATGATGGATTTTTGGTGGTGGTGGTAGTTCTGTAGGTGCTGGAGGATCAGGAGCAGGGGTAGTGGTTCTGGTGGTGGTCAGGATGAAGATACTAAGTTTTTGAGGCGATCTGAAAAGAGAGCATTTGAATTTAGCGGGGTTGATAGTGATGAGGAAGATGTGGATGTAGTTGACCTGAAGAAGAGAGTGGTAGTGCTTGAGCAGGAGGTCATTCTTAAAGATGCACAGATAGCTAAGTTGCAGACTCGATTAGATGCGCTGTGATCAGACGATAGACCAACTTCAAGGTGATGTTTCGTTATTGATGACTATGGTTTTCGATCTGAAGGTGAAGTTGGAAAATAAATTTGGACGTGAGTTGATCCGACTGATGATCCTATTAACGTTGAACACCGTCATCAAGCTGCTGAACAGAGAGAAGTTGACAAAATAGCTGCTGAACAACTTGTCTGCTGACCGTCAGGCTGGATTAGATGACTACTTGAGCGACCAAAGAGGAAGTTCACTGCGAGTCAGAAAAGACAAACTGCTCAAAAGAAGAAACAGATGGTTTTGATGAAGAATGTTGATGTAAATCCGCTAGACAAGAACTTTCAGTTGAAGGTGTTAGAACTTTTGAGACGTTGATGCTTGATTATAAATAGTTTGAGTTGGTTTGTGTTAGTTAGTCAATGTTGAAGGGTCAAAAGTGTAATTGTGTGAAACTTGCTGTTGGCGGCGTATTTACTAACCCAGCGTATTTATTAAATACGTTGGGTAGTCATTTTGTATAAATATGATGATCAATGAATGTATGTCCAAGTTTCTTGGACATATTTTGGTGATCTTCTTGTGTTGTGATTTTTGCTATTGTGCTTACATCCGAATATCCAGGTGCTGTTACTGATTACATATTATTGGGATTTCATATACAACACTAGTTGTTTGATCGGTACAAGATTTTTCATCTCTTTGCTTGGTTTTTCTTAGTATTTGCTCATTCAAACAACTAATCCATAGTTGTTTGGGTGATAACAATCAGCCACTATGATCCGAATACGTTTTGGGACTCATAATTTGGTATCAGAGCCTTTGTGCTCTTAATTGTTTCTGTTTTTGTTATGATTTGTCAAGTTTTGAAGGTTTTTCAAAAAGTTTTCAAAGATTTATTGTTTTTCAAATTTTTGGGATTGAAATGGCTTGATCTGGTGCGTTTAATTTTTGGGTTGTTGTTAATCAGTAGTTTGGTAAACATTTTGGTCATTTAGCTGCAAAGAATCATGAATTTTGGGTCGTTTTTGGGTGATTAGAGGGTTTTTGTTCGTACTAAAACCCTTCTGGACGTATTTAATGTTGAAGCTAGCGTAGATATATTTGAAGTTGGCGTATTTATTTTGAAGCTAGCGTATTTAACTTGAATTTCGCGTAGTAACAAATACGCTGGTTCTTAAACCAGCGGATTTATAAAATTGTCAGCGTAATTGCACCAGCGAATTTAATCGAAGGCGACTTCGAAATCAGTGATACTAATCCTCAGCGATTTTATCATGGTGTTCAGCGAACTTAACTAAACCTTTGCTTGTTTTCGAATATCCAGCAGATTTGGCTTTTTGCAGGACAAAGTCGCCGATCCCCATCAGTGTAATTGATTCCAAGTGTAGTGAATTTGATCTCTGGTCCAGCGTATTTACCCATAGCCAGGTATTTATCTTCCTCGCAGCGCAATTGTGTTCTGATTCAACAAAACCCAACGTATTTAATCACCAATCATCCATTATGTCTCTCAATCAACTCAATTCGATTGCTCAAGCCGAACTAGAAACTGGAACTGCTACAAGGCCACCAAAGTTGAAAGGTTCATAAGATTTCAGCAGCTGGAAAAACAGGATTAAGTCCTTTTTTGAGTATACCGATTATACTCAATGGATGTCAGTCACTGTGGGCCCGCATGTTCCCATGACAATACCTGAGGACATCCGTACTATCAATGAAGATCCTTCAATGTTCACAGATGAAGATATGCCACTCATTCAATGTGACCGGAGGGCTCACGCTGCTCTTACTATGGCTCTGTCAAAGGATGATAACAATCTGTTTGAAGAATACACCTCGGCACATGAACTGTGGTTGGCTCTAATAGACCATTATGAAGGTAATGAGGAACTCAGGGAGAACAAACGAGACATGGTGCAGAAAGAATATGATATGTTTGGAAGTATTTGTGGCGAAAGCTTGTCCGACCACATAAGCAGATTTCTGGGGGTGTTGACCAAGATGAAGAAGGTGGGAAACCCAGTTGCAAATTATGCATCGATCAAGAAGCTGCTAGATTCTCTACCAAAAGAATGGAGTCTTCAATGCATGATGATTAAGAGAACTTTCCTCACCAGCACAACTCCAGTCACTCTCTCGGAATTGATTAACACTTTAAAAGCCTTTGAAATGGACATCATGAAACGAGAGATGAATCAAACTGGATATTCTCAGAAGACGTCTCAGCAAGCTGCTGCAACCTCGGTCCCCAAGAATATGGCATTTCTTGCTCCTTCACCTCATGTGGATTAAATTCCCGAAGTGCTGTCGAATCCTATTCAAATACTTCCGCAAACTCTGTGAAGGCCTCGTCATCCTCCGAGAAGACCACCGTGGCCAGCGACACTGAAGCACTTAAAATTTCTACAGAACATGTAGCTCTTTTTAATACTTTCTTAAGTAGCTATGAGGCGCTTATGTCGGGAGAGTTGAAGAGAGATTTCCTCACAGCTGAGGACATGTATCAAGTAGATCCAGACGACATGGAATAGATGGATCTGAAGTGGCAGATTGCAATGATCACTCTACGGCTGAAGAAATTCCAAGATAAAACGAGAAAGAGGTTGGCTCTTGGAAAGGCTGGATTTGAGAAGTCCAAGCTCAGGTGTTAAAACTGCAAAAACTTGGGCCATTTCAAAAGAGAGTGTCCGTTGCTGAAGAACGAGAATTTTTCCGAAATCAACCAGACAAGGAGGCCGATTGCCATTGAGGGAAATGGCAACGCTGCTGACAATAATCCTAAGGCTTTAGTTGTGGAGGATTATGACTGGTCGGAGGAGATAGCTGAGGCAAAGGAGAAGTAAACAAGGCCCTCATGGCAAACATCACCACTGTCTCTGCCACGTCTGCTTCAAATGGTGTTGAAAAACAAACCTCTAAGATTCCAAAAGATGACACTGGTTTGAAAAGCATCATCTCTCCTGTCTCAGAGAAGAGACAACAGAAAGCTGAAATGAATGAGTCGAAGCCTGCTGTTCAAGAAGTCATCAGTACCAGCAAGAATGAAGCGGTTGGAACATCCACTACTGCCATGAAATCAGAAGCCGAGGATAAGGATTTGGTAAACAACATTCCATATGAATTTAAAGCAAAGCTGTGCTCAAAACCATGTTTGAACGTCGTGGCACACTACAAATCATTCAACCATGATATAATTAAGGAAAAAGAAAAAGTTTTGAAAATAAATCAAGAATTAAAAGAAAATGAGGTTGCATATCAGCGAAAGTTGAATTCAACCATAGCTGAAATGCAGACTCTAAAGGAATTTGTTTTCAGAAAAGACTTTATCATAAATGATTTGACAGAAAAGCTAGAAAAATCCCAAAACGAAAATAACAAATTGCAAATCATTATTGATAAATGGAAAATTAGTCAAAAAGCACTGGTTGATATTGTAAACTGCCAACGACCGGCATTCATAAAGGATGGAATTGGATATAAAGATAAATTCGAAACGAAAGAAAATTATTTCCTCCTCCGCACAGCAAAAACTATGTTCCTATGCCATCTCCTCATCCTAAAAATGACTTAATCAATAAAAATGATCTTTTGATTAAAGTATTTTTTATAAATTCGAAAACAACACTAACCTTTCAGAAAGTAATGCAGATCAGTGCGAGAGTAAGGAAGATGTGTGCGATGGGGAAGATGATTGTGGAGGGATGAAAATAGGAATAGGCTATTCAGGGGACAATTATTCAACTGTTAACTGGTTCGCCTGGAATTGTGATAAGACGAACAAAATTTCTATTCGAGATAACTGTAATAGTTTATCTAGGATGGATGATTGTAACGGCCTTATGCCTAAATTGAATATTCGGGATGACTGTAATGGCAATATGGCTACACTTAAGGCTCACAACCAAGGCTTGCTAAGGTTGAGGGTCATGACCTAAACTTTGTTCTTAATGATGAAAATGTAATGCTTGAATCTCCTATATTTGTGCCAGAGTTAAAGAAAAACAGTTTTGGAAAATTACTTACAGAGGAAATTCCAGAATTTGTTCCATCAGTTGCAGGTACATCAGAGACTGATAGAGACTTCACTGAAGATTCAAGCACAACAACTTCAGAAAGTGATGGAGAAAGGTCAGATGAAAGTCAAGAATCAAACTCCTGTTCAGACAGTGAGCCCAATGAAGTCGACATTGAAGATAAACATCATCCTGATAAGAAACTGAAGAAAGCCAAAGATTCAAGCCACGTTACATCATCGAACTCCTCAAGATGCTCCAGAATCTCATCACATACATCATCTTCACACTCAGCACCCAGGAGAAAAGATCGAGTCAAAAACAATGTTTTTGCTGTGGTCATTTAGGACATACGGCGAAACATTGCAAAATCAAGAAATTTTCTAAACCTAGTCAAGATTTTCATTAAAAGTTTTACTGATCAATTTGACAATTTAAAGAAATCAGTAAAATGCATAGTTGATTCAACCTGTTTTTGGAAAAGAAAAGAAAACTTCTTGCTCAAAATCATGATAAAACTAATGTAAAGCAAGTCTGGGTTCCAAAAGCTAGCTAATTTGTACATATTTTGTTGTTGTTGTTGTTGTTGTATAACAGAATAAAATTCAGAAATGGCTTCGGATGCTCATGGAATATATCTGGCATGTTGACAGCGGTTGCTCCAGGCACATGACAGGGTTAAAGGATCTGCTTACAAACTTTCGAGTTATCGATGGTGACTTTGTATCCTTTGCCGGAGATGAAAAGGGAGGAAAAATCGTCGGAATGGGTGACGTCGTGTCAGAAGCACTCACTTTGGAGAATGTGAACTATGTTCCAGAATTGTGTTACAATCTCATGAGTGTTTCAAAAGTTTGTGACAAAGGAATTGCGGTGCTGTTCAATGACACGGAGTGCTTATTCCTCAAACCCGGTTACTCCGTCCCTAAAGAAATGATCATGCTTAGAGCTCCCCGTCAAATAACACCTACGTGCTAAATATGAAGAATGCCAAATCAAATGAGCAAATGACATGTCTTAGTCAAAAGCATCTGAATCGGAATCAGTGTTGTGGCACAGGCGTTTGGGGCATGTGAATTTTAAGAACATAAATAAACTTTCTAAATTAACCTAGTAAGAGGTTTACCTATGAAAGATTTTCCTTTTTCAGAAAAGTGCATCGCATGTGCCCAAGGAAAGCAACATAAAAAGCCTCATAAGTCCAAAGCAGTGAACACGATATCTGCCCCTCTGCAATTACTTCACATGGATCTTTTCAGCTCAATTAGCGTTAAAAGTTTAGCTAAAAGATCTTATTTTTTGGTGATTACAGATGATTTCTCATGGTTTTCATGGTTATTCTTTCTTCAAGCCAAAAGCGAAACGACATCCATTCTAAAGAGCTTCATTCCCATGATTGAAAACATGATCAAGCTGAAAGTCAACTCCATCAGAAGCGACAACGGAACTGAATTTAAAAATCATACGTTTGTCTCCTTCTGTGAAGAAAAGGGAATTCGCCTCCAATACAGCGCTTCCAGGACTCCTCAGCAAAACGGGGTAGCAGAACGCAAAAACATAACTCTCATCGAAGATACAAGAACTATGCTTGTCGACTCTAAGCTTCCCATAATCTTCGGGCTGAAGCAGTCAACACAACATGCTATGTTTTGAATCGTGTTCTTATCGTCAAACCTCACGGAAAGACAGCCTATGAACTACTTTTCAAAAGGAAGCCTCTGATAGATTTCTTCAGACCTTCGGGTGTTCATGCACACTTCTCAACACTGAAGACAATCTCGTCAAGTTTGAAGCAGTCGGTGACGTGTGCTACTTCATGGGCTATTCGTCTTCTCAAAAGGCATATCAAGTCTACAACAAACGGACCAAGATGGTGATTGAATCGTACTACGTTGATTTTCAAGAAGGAAACTCCACTAACACTGGAAGCGCTCCGAACTGGTTTTATGACGTGGATATTATATTAAACTCTTTCAGCATCGATTAACCCATCACTGAATCCGAACCTGCAGAATCCACTCCATTGGAACCATTGTTTGATGCCTCAGACTATTGGTTTTACTCCTTTTACAACCCGTTTCACCCCTGCCTCTGCCTCTCCTACCTTCCGGTGTTCGAAGTAATTGGTGACACATCTGCTGAGAATGCGGCACATGATGATTCTTCTTCACAGCAGGATGTGGATGAACCACCCAAAGAAGACGAAACTCCAATTATCTACGTCGATGAACATTTTTCTAATCTGCCTCAACAAGTTGAAACTCACACCAATGTAGGGTACAAGACCAATCGAAACCATTCAATTGAAAATGTCATCGGTTCTGTTGAAGATGGAATTCGAACACTCAGACAAACACATACCATCAACACAGGACTGTATGCAGTTTTCTCTCGCAGTCTGTCCCAAGACATATCGGAGAAGCTATTCAAGATTCAAGTTGGGTACAAGCTATACAAGAAGAATTAGCCCAATTTCGGAAACTTAAAGTCTGGGAACTCGTTGAGCTACCAGACGGAAAGTATCCAATTGGTACCAAGTGGGTGTTTCGCAAAAAGATGGACGATCGTGGTGTGGTTATCAAGAATAAGGCTAGATTAGTGCTTCAAGGGTTTCGACAAGAAGAGGGGATTGACTACGAGGAAATTTGGGCCGGTTGCACGCTTAGAAGCCATCAGAATCTTCTTAGCCTATGCTTCATTCAAAAACTTTAAGGTGTTTCAAATGGATGTAAAGAGTGCTTTTCTGTATGGGAAAATGAAAGAAGAAGTCTATGTCTATCAACCTCCAGGTTTTGAAGATCCTCACTTCCCCACAAAATACTACAAGCTTCACAAAGCTCTATATGGCTTCACCAAGCTCCTCGAGCATTGTACGAGACTTTGTCAACATATCTTCTGGAGTGTGGATACTCAAGAGGCAAAATTGACATGACTCTCTTCACTAAAAGGATTGGAGAAGATGTGATGTTGGTTCAAATCTACATAGATGATATCATTTTTGGGTCGACAGATGAAGTCCTTTGCAGAGAATTCGAGAAGGTGATGAAAGCGAAGTTCGAGATGAGCATGATGGAAGAACTCATGTATTTCTTAGGATTAGAAGTGAAGCAAAGAAAAGATGGCATCCTCATTCATCAGGTAAGTATATCAGAGATATTCTTTCCAAGTACAACATGAATGATTGCAAATCCGTCAGCACTCCTTTTGCCGCTCAGACGGAACTCACTTCAGATCTTCAAGGAAAGCCAGTGAACAAATCTTTCTATCGCTCAATGATTAGCTCGTTAATGTATCTGACCGCTAGTAGGCCTGACATAATATGGGCTGTCTGTCTCTGTGCCCGCTTTCAGACGAATCCCAAAGAATCGCATGATGCTGCCGTCAAGAGAATCTTTGCTATCTCAAAGGAACTCCAAAGCTTGGTTTGTGGTATCCTAAAGATAGTAATTTTGATCTAATTGCTTACTCTGACAGTGATCATGCAGGTTGCAAAGTAGACAGAAAATCTGTCTCAGGAGGCTGCCAATTCTTAGGAAATCGTCTTATTTCGTGGCAGAGCAAAAAGCAGACAACAGTCTCTACATCTACCGCTCAGGCTGAATACACGGCAGCTTACAGTTGTTGTTCACAAGTCCTTTAGATACAGGATCAGTTGTTGGATCATGGTCAACATCAAGAAGACTCCAGTATTCATCGACAATGAAGCGTGTCTGGGATCGTGAAGAATCCTATCCACCACTCCAGAACGAAACACATCGAAATTCGTATTCATGCGATTAGAGATGCGTACGAGAAAGGATACATCCAAGTGGTGCCAGTGGATTCAGTGCAACAAAAAACTGATATATTTACGAAATCCTTCGATAAAGCTCGATTCAACCAGTTGGTAACCTGGTTGGAAATGGTGAATTTCCTTGAGTAGAATTGACCTTTTGGTGAAAAAAATGGCTTTCATAATAAATAACAATCTCATAAAATGTGCCTAACAAAAAGATGTTCTGCAAGGTTAAAATTTTTTTCAAGCAATGAATTCTGGAAAATAAAATTTTAAGGGGGAAGTTTTCCAGAACATATTGTTGAGACTGAATCTTTTCTTTGGCACCTGCAAGAGAAATGATAGAAAAACTGCTAACACTTTTGTTCTGATCTTAAAGCAGAAAAAGATTAAGGCCTCAAGCAACGACGTGTCAGTAGATTCATCAATACCTAGAAGTAAACTGCGAAAAGGAGACAAACCTTAATGATCACACAAGAATTCTGAATACCCACAATGTTGTGCATCTTGCGGGTAACACGTTGCGGCGTATGGCTTAATGGTTTTAAATCTTGCGTTGAAAGATTGCCAAAGTCCGAGATTTCGGGTCTTTATATTGTCTAATCATTCGGGGATATAATAGTTGCTCTTCTATTGCATCCAGATATATGCTGACCTAGACACAACTATGATATCTTTTCAAAAAGAGCCTATGCGGCCAAAACCCTACACAAATGAAGCTCTCATCGAGAATCATTCAAATGCTTAAATTGTACCGCATCTGGTATCTGTCATAGCCCTCGTTAGACCTTGGTCTCTTTGCTGTACGAAAGTACTGACCTGAACACCAACTGTCTAACGTTGAAATCTCAAAAACGGATGAAGTCAGTATACTCACCTGCTATGAGGAATCTTTGCGCGTACCTTGATCATGGGGTATGTCCTGACGTGGGACTCACGGGCACAACATTCTGACTGTCTCAGCATGAGTGGGGGAACATTGAATTTCTTGTCAATATTACTGCAACATGATAAAAAGGCTCTCCGATCGCATGTTGAAAGATAGGTGCATGGATTTAAAAGGAAAAGCACACTGATAGTTTTTCTAGTGCCTTAATTATCTAATATATCTAATATTTTATCTCAAATGAACGAAGTGTTACCAGTATGATCTTTTGCAGGAAAGTCACAGGATTCAAGTCAGTTAGCATAAATTTGTGTGAAAAAGGAGGCTTCCGGACCCAAAAACAACTTTCAGGCTCCAGATTGCAATTTTTCATTTTTCTTAAGCTTATTTCTAAATTCTTGCACTATTTATTAATAAAAAAGGGGCACGTTTTTTGAGAAAAGTTAAAATTTTCGAGCGCCTTTGTTTCTATGTTTTCTTAAAGTTGAAGATATCTCACAATTATATCAATGCGACGTAGTTAACATTCCAACGTATTTAATAAATACGCTGGAAGGCAAGTATGTATATATACTTCAGCTTCATTGTTTCTGCAAGTATTTTCAAATAAGTTTCATCTTCATCTTCTTCTTATCGCTCATAAAACCCACATCCATTTTCAATCTTCTCTTAAGTGAATCTGAAAGGAATCGATATCGGTATGATTTTGATATTCAAATGTCCATAGGTCTTTGTTTGAATATGTTTTAAATCTTTGATTTCTGTCTGCGTTGCATACATATATTTGAATCTGGCTTTAATCCGGTTTTCATGGGTTTATCAAGAAAAATTTGAAGTCAGGCTATTTATTATGAATGCAGCGTAGATAATTTTGAATGTTGCGTAATTATCACAAGCTCCTGAGTCAGCGGATTTAAGTCTTGAACACAAGTTCAAGCAACCGGCGTAATTGACAACCGGTAATCTAGTGTAGATAATTATCTTTGCTGGATTCTTCCTCGAGTCAAAATCTTAAATCCGCTGCTCTTGTGCAGCGTAAATAATCCTTAATCAGCATAGTTGTAGCTAAGTCTCGTGCACAGTCTTGTGCCCGGCGAACTTAGCAGTTTTGCCCGACGTAAATAGTAGCGGATTTATGAGTTTATTTTGTATATATCTCTTTATTATTACTATTATATACTTATATATATACTTATATTTATATATAATTATGTACATAAATAAAACTTACCTCGTGTTCGATTTCAGAAATGGCGAAGGAAATCATCTGGGATAAAACACGAAAGCATCATCAGCCGTGCAAACTGGTTCCACCTCCAAGTGATTTCGAAGATGTAGCGGAGCGGATAAACTCAAGCAGGATTAGCTATGTTGTTCAAGCCGATCCGATCATTCACAACATACATATTGAAGAGTTTTGGAAAACCGCCAAGGTGTCAACAGTAAAGGAAGTTAAGAGAATCATGGCTACAGTGAGGAACAAAAAGATCGTAGTAACAGAGGAGAATGTACGTAGAGTCCTTAGTTTGGGAGACAAACACAGTGATCCGCTCAGGGTTAAAAAGGACGACATTCTCGATGGTTTTAAGGGGATGAGGTATGTTGGAGATTTCAAAGAGAAGAACGAGATCAAAAGAAAGGGGCTTACCAAGGATTGGAGATTCATTCTTCATGTATTTGCTATGAGCTTGGCACACAGAAAAGGAGGATATGATGGATTGAATTAAGGGTCGGATGCTATGCTCAACCTTTGCACAAAACAGCCATTCAATATCTCCGGTCTGATATTTTACTGCATGGTTGATAACTCCAATTCCTCCGCATGGGCCATGTACCCACGGTTTGTTCAGCTCCTCATCAATGACCAACATCCAAGTCTCCCTCATGACGGTGATCTGTACAAGTTTCAGCTACCAACAGGTCGTCAGATTACAGAACTGAAAACTGAAAAATGGGTGATGCTCCATCAGTGGATGTATAGGGAAGAAAGATACCTGTTGTGAAGGCAGCCTATGAGAAATACAGAGAACGTGTCAAGAAAAAGAGACAGGGAGATGGTAATGAGGAAGTGGAAGAGGAAGAAGAGGAAACCGAGCAGCTAGTTAGAAAGAATAAAGGAAAGCAAATCATGAAGGAAGGGGAATCATCAAAGAAACAGAAAGATACTGCTTCTCAAGAACGATTGATGGAAAGCAGCTTTAGGGCCGGAGGCACCAGAGAACATCGCGAGCATATTGAGAATCTCTGTGCGATTCATGAGGCTGAAGAAAGAGAGAAGAGAGAAACTAGAAGAAAGAGACGTCATATGACAGAATCCGAAACACCGGTAACGGTCACTACAGAGCAAGAGCAGTTAGACGAGTTCGTTGATCAGTTGATTGTTGATCCAAAAGCCCCAAGTCTATCTCCTCCGCTGAAGCGTAAGAAAACAGGGGAAGGACCATCGACAGAGGCACAACCAAGACAGATGCCGCAACAAGCTCCTCGAAGACCACGTCCATTATAGGAGTTGTACGATAAGCTGGCAAAAGACATTGGGAAAGGTCCAGCTCAGGAGATCTGTTTGTTGGAACATCAGGTAAGCAACACGAATGTTATTCGTGAGAAACTGAGGGAAAAACGAAAGAAAAAACAAAGAACTTCATGCCTATGTCAAAGAACAAACGAGATTCGTGAGATTTCAGCAAGATGGGATGGAAAAGATGTATCGTATGATCAGAGAACTTTGCACCAAAGTAGATATACCACCGATGCTCTCTTCCAAGACATCTTTGACTATGGAAAGTTCAAGGTCGAAGAAGATAAACAAAGGGCTGAAGACGCAGAAAAGAAGAAAAAGCGCTTAGAATCGGCCGTAAATGTCACCGAGGATGACGAAAGCGAAGAAGAGGAGGTAGACAGAGATGAGATGCCAGCTAGATTTGTTGAATGGGGCTTGGAGGAAGATATTGTTAATGAAGCTGAGGATGGTGACTCAGTAACACCAATGCTCCAGAATGGTTTCAGAAAGAAAGGGAAAAACTTCCAGACTTCTATCAGGTGGTTACCGTTGAAAAATCTGAAGTTACCGATAGAATTATAAGCTGGAAGTATTGTAATCTCAAAGGGATGTTCATTGTCAAAAAGCGAGGAGTCATTCAACATTTCAAAACTGGAGCTGATATGAAGAGCCTACCGAGATGGGATATTCGAGAACTGGGTCGGCTAGACTTAATAAACCCGACCAACAGTAGCATCGGAGCCGACTTTGAGAGACTCATTTTAAGAGAATGCAATCGGGGTTTCACAGTCTTCAAGCCACAATGACCCGAAGAAGAGTGTCGAAGACGACAAAAGATCCCATCACAGGAAAGGGAATAGTTACATGGGTCATAGATCCTGCTAAGGTCGAAACAAAAGTCAAAATTCCACCTGAACAGCCCGTCATGCTTACAAACTTCAAGAAATGGTTTTACAATGGGAAGACCGGAGAAGCAGTGATCCGATTAGTATCTAACGAAGATATTCATATTCTAGATCTGATGGATGTTTTTATGTTCTGTCTCTCCGATCTCAACATTCTTTATGGTCACAAAATCCACGTTGGAGCCAGAAATGATTACAGAGAAGAAGGAATGTTATTCCAAAGGGCTATGGAACGGGCTCGAGAAAGAAAGATAGGGATGATGGAGATCGTTCTCAGGATTGAGAAGCAGACAGAAAAGGAGGAGGCAAGAAAAAGAAAGCACAAGTCATCATCACAACAGAAAGCTACCTCACCATCTCAAGCTGCATCTCACCCTCAAACTCCGGTTTCATCCACATATGAAGCCACTACGGAGTTCCAACAACCCTTAAGTGAAGCTATTGTTAATCTAAGCTCTGAAGAAACAATCGAAGCAACCACCGATCAACCTACCGATCAAGCTGCACAAGACAAAAATCAAGGTCCAGGCGCAAACCCTGAAGCCCGGAAACAAGATTGAAGAAACTCAAGCACGCAACGGTCTAGGGGGGATATTGTTAGAACTTTTGAGACCGTTGATGCTTGATTATAAATAGTTTGAGCTGGTTTGTGTTAGTTAGTCAATGTTGAAGGGTCAAAAGTTTAATTGTGTGAAACTCGCTGTTGGCGGAGTATTTACTAACCCAGCGTATTTATGAAATACGCTGGGTAGTCGTTTTGTATAAATATGATGATCAATTAATGTATGTCCAAGTTTCTTGGACAGATTTTGGTGATCTTCTTGTGTTGTGATTTTTGCTATTGTGCTTACATCCGAATATCCAGGTGTTGTTACTGATTACATGTTATTGGGATTTCATATACAACACTAGTTGTTTGATCCATACAAGATTCTTCATCTCTTTTGCTTGGTTTTTCTTAGTATTTGCTCATTCAAACAACTAATCCATAGTTGTTCTGGTGATAACAATCAACCACTGTGATCCGAATATGTTTTAGGACTCACGGAAGGATCCTACCAACCAGTCTGAGAGATTTGTTATGGCGCTTGGATCGAGTTATTACAGTAAGGTTGGGCATAAGTCACGGGTACTGGTTGGACCTATGATCATATAAAGAGAATGTGGCTGATTGTCAAACAAGATGGTACACGAGAATATTACTCCAAGGAGTTCCAGTTTGAGACCTGAAAAGTTGCATTGACTGATCTTCTAAGGGCTCCGTATACATACACTGATACGACCGAGCGTGGTCCAGGGTGGAGTTTTTTCAAGAAGCTGGAACACGAGGTGAAGAATGGATTTAAAACGATGAAGACGACTGAACTGTATCTTCGGGCAGCTAAAGGTGTTAGGGATGCGAAGACTGGTAGAAGGTTTAAATCTATGATGCGTCCTCCAATTGACAAAGAACTAGTGATACCAGTCGCTCCAACATTTCCCAAGAGCATTTTGAAGAATTTCAACTTTTGGATGTATGAACCAAAGGTCAGGAGTGTAGCGATTGTTACTAAGGAGAAAACATTTCGAGTGAATGATGTGGTTGATGTAGTGAGCTTTCACAATGAGGACCTGCAAGTTCTAGCAACAAATCAAATTCAAACTGCAGAGTTATATGAGGCATGTGCTAAAGATTGGACGGCAGCAGTTGCTGGGATTATAGTTGAAAGAATGGGAGTTGATGCGCTACCAAAGGATTGAACGCCTAATGTTGTAAACCTAGGGGAGATTATTGGGCCCGTGGCTAAAAGGTTTACACATTAGTGTTGCATGTTGGCCTAAGGTTGGGAGAATGGGCTTCCTAGAGCCTTATGGGCCTAGGGTTGTACTTAGTGGGTTAATCAATTAGTATTAATACATAAGTTAGGGTTAGTATTTGAGTTGCTAGTCAGTTTGTTATTCTGAAATCTTGTATCAGACACCATTCGGTGTATGCAAGTTGTTTAATCAGAGATTGTTCTTGTTCTGTTAATCTAATCTTTGTTTCCGCAATCGATTAGTGGTTGTGATACCGTGTTTAGATCCGAATCGGGACTTACAACTCTATAAAATACAAAGCACTTAACCTTAAATGTTTGATGAATTTTCAAATTAGACAAATGTTTCTTATAGTTGAATAGGAAAACACACAAAAAAATTCAATATAAACGTCATCGTCATCATGACACCATCACCATATGTTCATATCAGATTCAAGTTCCATATCTTCTTAGATCTGTTTTACATTGTGATTCGTGTTTACTAAAACGTAAAAAATTTAACTTTTCGTCATTCCCTTAGGGGTATCAAATTCAATGTTTGTGGTTCAAATAAGAAATCAACCTAGCTATTGATGACTTTGGATATAGTGTAGAGTAAGAGTATAAGGAAAAGTGTTAAAATAATATATTATACATTATATTATATAAAGAAATTGGGTTGTTATAATCTCTAGTAGATGTTATTGGCCATTAGCAGTTCTACTTTTGAATATTCCCCCTGCTAGTCCAACCTTTCACCTATTTGTCTTCCACCGATCCCTGTTAAAACACTTAACGATGTTAAGTTTTTTTTTCCAAATTACAAACAAATGTTTTGATTAGAACGACGATATGATTCCATTGATGTAAAACTTATCTCGAAACGATGCTCCAAACGACTTGATTTTTGTTAATTGAAAGTTTAAACACCGTTTCGAGTTAAGTTTTACATCAGTGGACTGTATCGTCATTCTGATCAGAAGCCCCAAAACATAAGTTTGTAATTCGAAAAAAAAAAACTTAACACCGTTAAGTTTCTATAACGGGGGACCGGTGGAGGAAAAATAGGTTAAAGGTTGGACTGGTAGGGGGAGTTTTCAAAAGTAGGACTACCAATGGCCAATGACGCCTACTAAGGATTATCACATGCCAATCTCAAAAGTATTGCTCCCACCATTCGAGCTTCATAACCCCTTTCTATGAACTCATAAGTCATTTTTTGGGAAAGTTTTCATACCTGCCAAATCCTGTAGGCTGAACATGTTGGAGATGGATTCTAGAGTTATTTCATGTTCTTTATTGACGGTAAATGTGATGAGATGGGCCTTTTTTCAAGAGAAATTTTTGCATTCGCCCAAAACTCCCTAAGAGTGGATAGATGAATTGGGGCGTTTACGATGAGTATATGATGATATTTTGATGAGGTGATGGTGTCAATGATAGTGTGGAAAATGTGTTCTAGCTGTGTATTTCAAGATACAGTAAGTAATTGTGAGAAGACTTTATTCGAGAGCCATTGTGAGATTTGGTTAAATCTTTTGAAAATCTATTATAAGAAAATCTTTTGATTGGAGCACAAAGTTTGTTGGAAGCAAATTCGAAGGTTTTTCTCTTTGAAATTCTTGATATTGATAAGTATGGAGGATTGATATAAACTCTCTTTATCAAGAGTTTTATAGGGTTTTAGAAACCGATTCCAGCGTGGACAATGGTTACCTTTTTGGTCTATGTGGCCATTTGTTATTCGTTGTGACAAACCTCTATTCAAACGTGGGTCCTTTTGAGGAAACCACTTGAAGAAGAAAGATAAGTTATATTTTCAAAATATTTGTTTAAAACCTCGATTGTGCTCAACAGATAGTTGAGTGACCAAACCAATGTTTTAAACATTTGTTTGACTTTTGGTCAACAGATGGATGGAAACCCATATCTGAAACCTATGTTGGGTTAAACAGAGTTTTGAGTGAAAACAGTGTTTGTATAATGAAATAGTGGATCTGTTTGACTTTCGTAGTCAAACAATGGTTAGTGAATCACTGGTTCATTTGTCTTAAACAGTGGTTAACCATGGTTAAATAGAGTTTTGAACCACTGAAACAGATGTTATACTCTTTTAACCAAATTTTTGTTTTGTTGATTTTATCAATCTTTCTTGATTTAAAAACTTCAATTTATGATTTTCTTGTTTTAAAAACAACATATTAATGTTTCAAGAACTCTTTTGGTTCAATTTTGAAGCATTTTCTTTCTTTTATTAGGATAGAGATATGTGCTAGGGTATCATGTGTTTGCACTTTCACATTGCCAACAAATGTTCCCTGTAGACAATGGTGAATGGGTCAATTTTTGAGATGATCCAAAGCATTATCTGCTTTGGATTTTGAGGTCTCAACCACTGCATAAGCTCCTTGGGATTAGTCATTTATCACAAGAATTTTTTTGTACTATCTCTAACAATTGTTTCTGACCCTCTACAAAGTGTTTTCACACTTGGTTCAACTGGTGGTTGACCATTCCCAATAAGATGAATGTACTAATGAGGGTGTCTATTGACTCTTGGCTTTTCGGGCATTTGCGCAGGTTCTTCATACCTATAATGTACCCTATTGCTGGTGGTTGCCCATAGCCTCTTGGAAGTGTGTGTGGTGCAATAGATACTTTCCATCCCTATGTGCAGGATATTGGTTCAAGTTTCGTGTGATAAGTGGTTGACTAGATTCAACTCTTTTGGGAAATGATTGTGAATCCCTGTTACTAGGGCCATCCTCCTTTTTGAAACTCATTTTCCTTCTTAACCTATTTTGATTGATGTCATAGGGTTTAAGAAAAGAGCATTATTGGGTCAAATGATTGAGTTTTCCACAAATGGTGCACCCAAGTGTGGACTCACAGATGTTGTTTCCTTTGTTTTTATTAGTAGGCTTTTAACTTGAAACAATCTTTTGTCAAATGATTTTTCTTTCCATAAAAATCACACAGCATATCTGGAGTTTTAATTTTCTTGGTACCCTTCTCTATCTTTCAGCAACAGATGTTTTAACATTGTTTGAGAGTTGGTAACATGAACAATTTTTATCTTGGGTGGCTTAAGACCATATGAGTTGGTGAAATCAACTGGTCTGAATTTTTCAAGGACATCACATTCATCTGACCCAAGTAGGTTTATATTCATAATTTTGTTTTTCATATTGAATGGAACTTTGTGGTTTTCAAGAATGATTTTCTTGCCATTGATCTTGATTTGTACACCAAGTTGATGTGGTTGGTATAACCTCAACCATTTCTGAGTCAATGGAAGTATTGGTTTGTTCTTGGTCATAATTTCTAAAACCGACACCAAACTTCACATAGCTTTTTCTTTGTTTTTCTAAGAGCATCTCATAACCATTATAGGACTCAACCCATTTTTCACAGGTGATATGTGTGGATTCCAACTATTTTTTACAGTTTTGATATTTTCCTATTATTGTTTGGAGTTCATCCTTGGTTATGGTTGCTTCATGTTTCAAGCTACTTATCTCAAGCTCTTTTTCAGCAATTCTTGTTTTAAAATCTATTTTCAATTTTCAAGAATTATTTCACTGATTTGTATCTTTTCTCTTAGATTATTATTCACCTCTTTGATATTAACAAAAACTATGATACATTTATCAGAACATAACTCTTTGAGAGTTTGAGGTGATACCTAAGAGGCCGCCATTTCAACTTGATCCACACTGATGCAATTAGTGGAACTTTTGGGATTATTTTCATCCATCCTTTCTACATGCTCTTGGTCACCAAAAGATGTTTGACTTGGCTTTTAGTATTTTCACCAGTAATTCCTTCACCAACAGTTGTTTGAACTTGATCTTCTTCACCTAAGACATGTTCAAGAGCCATAAAACAGAAATTTGCATGTTCATCACAATCATTTGCTATTAAAGCAAAATTTTCATATGATTAAGTTTTCTAGAAACCTGCTCCATTTAACATAGCCTTGTGTGAAGAAGCTCTATTGACTAGGCTCTGTAGATGCCAGAGCAGGAGTAACTTGTGGTGCTTGAACATGTGAATTGGCATCTGAACATACTGAACCTAGGAACCTGTGGTGCTTGAATATAGTGCACTGGCATAGTATTCATGTTTTATGCAAAGTGGGTTATGTTTTGCACATTTCGTCCGGGGGCATTTTGGGATAAAACTATTGTTGTGTATTAGGTTGAGGTCTTTGATTAGGATATGTAGCCAATGGTGCAGAGTTGTTTGATTGACTCCTGCACTCTCTTGCAAAGTGACCTAACCTATTCAGTTGAAACATTAAATTTTAGATTTATCCCAACCCCACTTTCGACCTCCCACTCAATTGCGGATAAGTCCTAACAGTCCCTTTGTAAAAATTGTTAGCTCTTAGACTTAGCAGTGCCATATGGTTCAATATGTCCATCTCCTCTAGGTCAGTTGGGTCTATGTGCTTAAGATCATCAAGTACAAACGACAAATTATCAGGGACATGTCTATCATCGTTTGATGCAAAAGCATAACTTGTGGAATGTTGATCAGAGATGATTCTTGTTGATATATCAATAAAGTGATCAAAACTCTGATCATTTCCCATTCCAGCAGATGATCCCTCCTGACTTAAAAGTTTTGTGTTACAAAAAACATAACTTTCAAACACCTAACCAGTTTCCTGTTGCTTCTTTTTCTAGAAAGCTCCCTTTCAAATGTTAGGAGCTATCCATGAAGCTGAGTCAGGCCCATGTCCTTGAAATTTGGGCAAAGATCTTAGAAATCGATTACTTAAAGTTGTTTTAGTAATCAACTTTAGTTCACTGAATAGACATGAAAATCATTCAAACTACTAAGTCAGCATCTCCTCCTTAACATGAGTGAAGGTATCATATTGTTGGTTAAGGATTTCTCGAGTGTTCTTGATAACATCCTCCGTTCCACCAAATTGTTCCTTCAGTGCATCCCATATCTCTTTGGCACTGTTACAATGCAACATGCCACCATAGATATCATTCGGCAGAGCCATAGCCACGATACTAAAGGCTTTCACATCCATCTCGAATTTTTGATAATCTTGCTCAGATTAGTTCTCTCGGCCTGCTTGGCTCAAACACATTTGGGTTCTCGGCACTAGGTACCATTGGAATATGGGGTCCTAATACAACGGACTTCCAACACCCTGTATTTTGCTGAGCGAGTATATAACCCATCCTACGTTGCCAGATGTTTATTCTGAAGTCGGTATTTTGGGGATCATTTTGTGCCATTTTCTTTTGTTCTTTTTAGAGAAAAACAGAGTATGTGATGGACATTATTGAGCTCTTCACTTTTCAACTCTAAGCTATAAACAATATTAGATCTTTGTTGAGCTGACCTTTGTATGTTAAACATATTCTGAAATTAAGTTTAACGTGACCAACTCCGATACCAATTGTTTAATCTGAGTTTACAAAGATTTGTGAAAAACTAACAATTAAGCTCAAAACAACTTTGTATTGCTATAAAATTAACTAATCACAAACGAGATCATTAACAATTGTTTTTCATTGACTTAAATGTTTTACAAAAGATTGATTCTACAGAATCCCCCTCGTACAAAAGAAAATTTGATGTGTAGTGATAAATAGATCTCTAACATGTGAGATCTATTTATACAAAGTAAGAAAGCTCTTTTGTGATTAGCTGACATCACTCTGATAGTGATATTTAAAATTCCTAACGGAAAAGATTACACAGATGTTGCAAACATCTGTGCAAATCTAACATCGGTTAACTATGCTAAACATTGATAAAACGAGTATTGTTACATTGGGAAACATTTGTTTGGACTATCCTCTTCTTGAACAGTGATTCCATGGCTTTGATTAGATGTTTTCTTGTCTTCAACAAATGCTCTGATATAGGTGTTTAAGATTCACTATCTTTGGGGAGAATCTTGTTCAAGCTTTTTTTATTTCTTGATCATGTTTTGGCTTTTGAATATCATTTGTTCTTTTATATGTCCAACAACATGGTCACTTAGTGAATTAGATAGTTTATTCATGTTCTTCATACTTGTATTCACGACCATCCAAATCACCATGTTGATGATTTGTGCGTTGGTAAATTCTTCAGGTTAGTGGATTACACTACCTTCAATACATGACAAATACTTGACCATATAAATAATGATAATCTATGTATAATACCTATAATACTTAACTCCAACACCAAACTATAATACCCGAAACCATGGTTGAATGTTATAAGTTAAGGTGGAAAATATCTAAGTATTAGACTCCTTATTTTGGACTTCTAATGAGTGTAACACTCATGAAAAACACAACCTAAAAATAGTGTCAAAATAAGTATCTAGATAAGATATGTTTTGTGTATTTCATACTTGTAAATTCCCAATACATTCCATCATAAAACTCGATAAACTCATACACATATGCTTACCTTAAAGGGTAACTTTGGGTTTTCCATCCTTTAAAACCGTTTACTCATTTTTTTGTTGAAAATATTCTCAAACCGTGAGTTCATAGTTGACCATTTTTACGCTTTAAACACTCTTTAGGTTGCAACATGTATTCGTATTAAAATCAAAATCATACGTACAATCAATCTTTTGCAAACATTCAATTCTTAAACATTCTTACTTATTATGCTACTTGTTTATACATACTAGGACAAATCTTATGCATGCTATCTATCATTAACTTTAAAAGCCTCATTGAACATGTATAGCACTATAGGATTTGTACACCACTTTGTTTGTCATTGTTAACTATTCAATCTTTACGGTCTTATTCACTTTGGTGAAAAGGTTACACTTGTGGAAACTTTGGATTCATATTTAGTCTTGCATGCTAGTATGATTATACGACTTAGTATACAATTAACATGTGGATTTGAGATTTTATTCATACTTATACGATGTAGACATACTAGTATGCTCATTGTTATGCGTCAAATGCAACATATAAATTGTATTAAATACGGTATAAAACCAACCCTTTTTAGTACTAATATTGGAAAAAGTGTGTTTCTTTGTATACTTTTAATTTTTAGGATTAAAAGAGCCTAAATGTACTATAGAAACAAATTAACGACAAAATCCAGCATAAGTACAGAAGAATGGAAGACAACACACTATACCAACCCTCCGAGCTTCACCCAAAGATCAAAAACAACGAATTAGAAGTCAGACACGGGGCTGTGTCTAGTCGGCACAGGGTCGTGCCCCTTCAAGATTCCATATCAGAAGAAGACAAACAAAAGCAGACAAGTGACACGGGGCCGTGTCCCCTTGGGCACGAGCCATGGTCAGCTTCCAGATTTGCATATCTTGTATAGTATAGCAAGTACAATGGTCACGGGGCCATGCCGTTGACACACGGGGCCGTGTAGCAGGCTGATCTGACATACGAATTAAATGAGGATAGAAAAGAAGGAAGACACGGGGTCGTGTGAAGGGTCTGTTCATAGCTATAAATACGGGTGCTTGGTTTCATTCCAACTCATCCCTTAGCAAACCATTTCTCTTACACCTGCCACCACTCCACCATCATCTTCCACCACAATCTTTAGAGTTTAGAGTGTGTAGTAATCTCAGGATCCAAGATTGATCGTAAGATCCTTTCTCAAACTATGGCCATGCTTGGCTAATCTCTTACATCACTTGGTGAAGACAACCTTTTATGTATTACTTTTGATTTCCAATTTTGGTTAACTTTTTAATTGGATTCGTATTAATGACTTTAATAACTAGTTTCTTTATATTGAAAGTGAGTTTTATTCTATCATTCCTTCATGTTTTGTTGATTCACTCATTCATGTCTTTACGATCTATATAAAGCACGTTAACTACCTGGAAGGGGGTTAGAAGGTTGGTATGGGTAAGACTCTCGCCTTGTTTAGTGTATAGATTCTGCGAGGACTTGGTTCAAGCTTATTGGGACTTCCTTTGAGGCAAATAGCATCAAATCGGGGGAAGTAAGAACGGCTTGAACTCCTTATTTATAAACTACTATTAAAACTTTAAACCGGCTTTTTAGGACTTTATCCCGATGACAGACCAATATGGCCGAGAGTAGCGTTGCTTGCAAAAGAGGGACATGCCACATTTTGCATTAATAACTTATTTAATTATCTTTTAATATTCCAGTCTTGCGGGACTGTATCCCTTCTGACTCAGACCAATATGGTTGAGGGTACGGTCACATCTAAAAGAGAGGCATGACACTTTAATCAAGATAACTCTTAAAAAACCCAAAATACGGAAATCATCAAAGGATACATAAAGGGTGAGTCAGAACCAAGTGATTCTATCTTGTTTATTTGTTTCTTCCATTTTCTTGTGTTTAGTTTAATTTACCTGTCAAAACCTTTTCTCAAAATTTGGGTCAATTAGACGTTGACGATAATCGATATTAAAAGCTCTTGTGTCCTTGGACAATCTCTGTGTCTTACTATCGCTATACTACACTAACGATGGGTGCACTTGCCCTAACGCGTTGTAGAGAGTGATAGTTATATCGTGTTTTATAAATATAAAGCTTGTATAAACGAGTGAAAAGTACTTAAAATATATCTAAAATTATAAACACCCATCACTCACGTGAAGTTTTTGGCGTCGTTGCCGGGAATTAAGGATTTTAAGAAAGCTTAAAACCAACGGCCTAATCATTTTCTTTAAATTTTATGTTCAAATTTCTGTTCGTTTTTTTAATTTCAGTTACAATAGCTTAACACGGGGCCGTCTCCAATCTGGAGTAATTGGAAACCAAACAAAACTTTTCCACATAAATCTCACACGGGGTCGTGCTTCTTTGACAAGGGCCGTGTAAAAAACGCCCAATACCGAATAAAATACAGCTCTGGACACGGGCCGTGTCTCTTCGACACAGGGCCGTGTAAACCTTCTGTTTTTATAAAAAATTTCTATTTCCAAGAGCTATAGTCTTCTGGGTATTACCAAACAATGGATTATTACATTGGAGATTACAACCACTACGATGATGATGATTATGGGGAACCATATTGTACCATATGTGGTGAATCCCATTCGGTACAAAATTTTTACCTTTTTCAACCATCACCCTCATACACACATATGAGGAACCACATTTTGAGCTTCCAAAATCAAGCTTTAATTGGGACACTTCAGCGTTTGAAAAATACGAAACACCTCTTACAATCGTACCTGAAGAAGAAAGCCTCATACAAAGTCCCAAGAACCTAGAATTCTTGATCAAGCAATCTCGTGCAAAAGAAGAGACCATTTGTACTAAAGAGGAATCATAGAAGAGGTAAAACCTCATGAGCCAACTAGGGAGAAGCCACTTGAATAACTGACACATACAGATGACAAATCCAAACCAAGCAATTCGGAAGGTAAGTTTTCAAAGGTAAATTTCAATGGGAATAAAAAGACCTCCAAGAAATACATATCCTAAACTTCCTTCGAAAATTATAGTTTGGTCCCGTCTCATGCAAAGTTTCCTAAAAGAGGTAACCACTAATTTTAACATCTGAGAAATGGCAAGTATTAACTTAACTAAAGATCAAATTTCGCAATACAACATGAACAAATTGGATTAAACATAAAACCTGTAACATGTTTTATTTAAAACATCTATATTAGTAACATCTCAATCGAGAAAGATCTTTGTGTTATTATAATACCAAGCTATGTTTTTGAAAGATTAGGTATTGGTGACTTCCTTCTAACAAAATTCCTATCATTTTAGCTAATCGAAAAATTAAACATGCTTCGGGAACGGTTGAAGACGTTCTCATTCAAACAAATCAAACGATTGTTCCAACTGACTTCGTCATCTTAGATGATGCTCTACTCGTGTTGGGACAACCTTTTCTAAAAACCCATCAAACTTTTCTCAAATAAAGACATCAAAATCTTTCCACTAAACTTTGGGGCCGACAAGAAAGGCCCCTTGTTGGAAAATGAAGGTTAGCCACCTGATGCAGAGGAATAAAAAGATCAATTTGTTGAACAGGAATCGCTACTAACCAAACAGTTTCGTCTATCGACGGTGATGACGAACCAAAAACTAAGCCATCTATTGAAGAACCGCCTTCTTTAGAACTTAAGGAACTTCCAAAGGGCTTAGAATATGGATTCCTTGACAACCAAGGTAAACTACTCGTAACCATTTCATCCTCTCACTTGTAAAGAAAAAGAAAAATTACTTAATTTACTAAAAAACATAAAATGGCAATTGCGTGAAAATTAATGGATATAAAAGGAATAAATCCCTCCATGTGTACACATAAAATTTTAATGGAAGATGATTACAAAGCGATAATTCAACCACAAAGAAAAGTTAATCCTAACATCCAAGAAGTTGTAAGAAAAAAAGTAATAAAACTCTTAGACGTCGGACTCATCTATCCAATTTCCGATAGTCCATGGGTTAGCTCTATCCAAGTTGTGCGAAAGAAAGGAGAAATGACGTCGTAACCAACGAAAAGAACTACCGGATAGACAGTTTGCATTGACTATAGGAGACTCTCCTTTACCCTTCATTGATCAAATGTTAGAACGATTATCTGGTCATATATTTTGTTGTTTTCTAGATGGTTTCTCGGGAAATTTTCAAATTCCAATGTCTCCTGAGGACCAGGAGAAAACTACTTTCACTTGTCCCTACGGAAACTTTGCATATCGACGCATGTCATTTGGTCTAGTAATGCACCTTCAACCTTCCAACATTGCATGGTAGCCATTTTCACGACATGATAGAAAAAACCATGGAAGTCTTCATGGATGATTTTTCTATCTTTGGCGACTCGTTCGACCAATTCCTCCTCCTTCATCCGTTAATTGGGAAAAATGTCATTTCATGGTCACTGAGTTGATAGTACTCGATCACAAAATCTCTGATCCAGGAATGGAAGTCGAGCACGCTAAAGTTGATACTATTTCTCAACTTCCTCCTCCTACATCCGTTCGAGCTATTCGAAGTTTACTAGGACATGCTGGGTTTTATAGGCGATTTATAAAGACTTTTAAAAAATCTCTCGGCCTCTAATAAGCTACTTGAAAAATATGTCCCATTCATCTTTGATAAGGATTGCACGACGACGTTTCTCGCCTTTAAAGATATACTAGTCAAAGCACCAATCATGATCGCACAAGACTGGAAATTACCATTTGAAATCATGTGTGATGCAAGTGATTATGTAGTTGGAGCAGTCTTAGGACAACGGAAAGAAAAACATTTTCATCTCATATTTACGCTAGCAAAGCTCTTAACGACGCTCAAGAAAATTACACAACCACTGAAAAAAAGAGTTACTAGCTGTAGTATTTGCATTTGATAAATTTTGTTCCTATCTCGTGCTTTCAAAAACTATAGTCTATACAGATCACCCTGCCATTCGATACCTTTTCAAGAAGCAAGACGTAAAGCCATGTCTCATAAGGTGGATTCTTCTCCTTCAAGAATTCAACATAGAAATAAAAGATAAACGAGGTGTAGAAAACACTACTTCTGACCACCTGTCTCGTCCTAAAGACCCTACCTTGGAAGGAACTCGAGAAGAACTCATCAACAAAAAATTCCCCACAGAATTCTCAGAAATGGTAGAATTCAAAGAAGAACCTTGGTACGCAGATTTTACTAACTACTTAGCTAGTGGCACTAATATTAAAGGGTTATCTTATCATCAGTGAAATAAATTTTTCACGGATGTAAAACACTATTTTGGGAAGACCCATATCTTTTCAGGATTTGTGCTGATCAACTCATTCAACGATGCGTCCATGGTCGTGAAGCCAAGCAAATTCTTCACCATTGTCACGAAGGACCATGTGGAGGACATCATGGAATAGCCAGCACCACAAGAAAGTTGTATGATGCAGGATTTTACTAGCCCACAATACATAAGGACGCATATGTATGTCAAAACATGTGATGCATACCAACGAGTAGGAAACATATCAAGAAGAAACAAAATGCCACAAGATAGCATTCTTATTGTGAAATCTTTGACGTATTGGATTGAACTTCATGGGACCATTCCCAACATCTAGAGGAAACAAATATATTTTAGTAGCTGTCGACTACGTTTCTAAATAGGCCGAGGTAGTAGTAGTAGAAAAAAATTTAAAAAAGCTATTATCACGTTTTGGAACTCCAAAACCCTAATCAGTGATAGAGGCACTCACTTTTGTAATCTTAAAATGCAAAAAAATCTAACATGATATGGGGTTTATCATTGCCTCTCAACAACATATCATCCTCAAACCAATGGTCGAACTGAAGTAACAAATCGAGGTCTAAAAGGAATCCTAGAAAAAATTGTGGGTCAAAATCGTTAAGAATGGTCAAACAAATTAGACGACGCTTTTTGGGCATTTCGAACAGCTTATAAAACACCAATAGGGACCACACCATATAAGTTAGTCTATGGAAAAAAATTGTCACCTTCCAGTAGAAATTGAACACAGAGCATTTTGGGAATCAAAAAATGTAAACTTAGACCAAGAAATTTCAGGAAAAGAAAGCCTACAACAATTAAATGAGTTAGATGAATTGAGAATTCAAGCATAGTCCAACTCTAAAATCTATAAGGAATGCTCAAAAAGAACACATGATAAATATATAAGCAGTCCTAAAGAATTTAGGGAAAGAGACCAGGTGCTTCTCTTTAACTCAAGGCTACGTCTTTTTCCGGGAAAACTTAAGTCCCGATGGTCCGGACCTTTTACCATCACAAAAGTTTACCCCCATAGTACAATAGATATTAAGCCTCCAAATGGAGAACCATTTAAAGTAAATAGACAACAACTTAAATTCTTTGAAGGATTCCTCGAGTAAGAAGAAACGGAAATGGCCTTGGAGGAGTTAGATAAATAATGAGACAAACACTAAAAACTTGTATATATTTGTTTTGTTTTCAATAATCCATCTTGTAGGTATATTTTGGAAGAATATAACACGCGGAAAAGTATACGAACAAGTTAAACACATACACACGAACCAAGTGGACAGAGAAACAAGGGCACATGAAAAAAAGGGAATAGACACGAGGTCGGGCCTCAGAGGCACGGGGCCGTGCCCATCGGCAGACAGGATAAAACCCTTCTAGCAGACTTTCTTTTCACAACTGCACGCCCTGTTTCTCTGTACCCTCGGTGCTCTGCACTCTTTCACATATCTCTTCCATAATCAACCAATAAGGTATGTTACTTACATCTAGATTTGTTTGATTTACGCTTTGCATGTTATATAACATCTAGATTAAGGGAAATACCTAGGGTTCTTAAACTAAACCCGTGTCGGTCCGAAGAATCTGAAATTTTTTCATAAATCTAGTTAGTAGTAGTTAGTGGTAGTGTTTGGGTAAGTAAATCATCAAACCATTGTTGAAAATCGGTGTTTGCAAGCAGTTTTGTCAAACACTTATTCATTATTGAAAAAACATGGAATCGAAGGGTAAAACGGGTCAGTAAGTGAAAACTGATACTTAGGTTTGTTTTTTGGGGTATACCGCACACAGGGGACCAAAAATTTTGGATTTTTCGAAAACAACACGAAAAATAGAAAATTGGGTCAAAACAGTAGCTGATCACAGGGTCGTGCCTCCTGAGAATCTACAGCATGGGGTCGTGCCCAATAGACACGAGGCCGTGCCCAACCCTCTGTTCATAATATTTTCGCTATTTTAACCGAACTTAATTGTTTAAATGCTTGTTTGTGTAGGAAATGGTGCAACACAAATGGATCAGATTCACAACACAACTCTCTAACTGTGCGGAGCGAATGGAAATTATCAAGACCCATACGGAAGAGCCGCCAAGGCAAGTCTGCTATGACACCTTGGACACGGTTGGCCAGAGAGACCGTTATGACAGCCTCATCATGAAACCTCTTCGGTTATTTCTTGAGAAGCCACTACAGTCTGTTTATGAATTCAATCTTGAATTCCTAATCACTTTCACCCTCAAGAAAGATATCGAAGATATGTACGATAGTGAAGCTGTGATGTTCTGATGTGGTGGTAAGTGGAACGGGATTTTGGTTGTGAAGTTCGGTATGGATGTGGGGCTCTATACCGAGGATGAGCTTTCCGAGCCTATCTTCTACGACGATATCTTTGAGTTGCCCGCAAACACAAGTAACACATTTTGGGCAACCATTAGAGATGGGGTTTACAATCCAAGCAATACCAAAAGCACCAAGATTCGGGACCTGCACATTCGCTACATTAATCGGGTCCTGATGTATTGAATAATACATGCATTTATCATTTACAGTTTGTAAAGTTTTAGTTAGTTTTCGTTTCGGTTTGTAGAGAATATATCTACTTTTGATCCAACTACATTTTGCAGGTCTTGGTTTGTGAAAACGGTCGGAAGGATGAGAAAAATGAGCAAAATTGATAATTGAAACCAAGCCGGAGCATAGTTGGAACACGAAAGAGGAAACGAATCGAAAAATGGAAAATTTTAGCCTCTGGCGGCCCGCGACCGCAACAACATATACCTCTCGCGCCCCGCTAGAGGTCAGTAATTATTCGAAGACTATTACTCGATCGTGGGACACAACCGAGCTACCATAACCCTCTCGCGGCCGGCGAGAGGGGGATTTATCCAGAAAGTTTCGTAATCTCATCAAAGAGGTGTTATAAAGTTTAGTTATATTATGATTGTAACATATCTTGACGAACTCAGACTTTGGAGAGCTAAAATTCTGGATTGTGCAAGCTGAAGAGGGCTGTTCTAGGCTGTTGGAATCATCAAGGCAAGCTAGGAACTTTGAGGATGGAGCAAACACGATTTTGTTGCAAAATCTCAACTCTTTAGTTCTTTTGTTTTAACCTTTTGATGAATTCCTTCATAAACCTTGTTTTATTGTTTTTCAAAACTATGATACTTGGCTAGATTTCCTTTTGTTGCCTAGGTTTGGATTGTTTATGAAATGAAGTTTGAATTTTGTTTTAATTTGATTATGGTTTGAATGATGTTTAGTAAAGTTCACAACTTTAATAGTTTAGTTTAGTGTATTTGCATGATCGAAAATTGGTTTTTGATTATTTATTTGTTTACATAAATCTTGGTGGATGTCTTCCATAAATTAGGTTTGTCTTGCTTTTTAGGGTCTTTAGGGGTTCGGGAAACAATCGGTGAATTGGCCAATAAACCGGGAAAACAAATAAATAAAATATAAAATTAGTTTTTATCATTATACCTAAATTAATTGTTAAGAAATAATAATTAGTTAGCTAAATTGATTAGATGAATTGTTAGGTTTAGGTTTTGAGAAAATCCTGAATCTAATTTACTTGTCATGTTCAAGTCAGTTAAACTAAACTAAAAGTTATTGTCGGTCCAAGTTAATTATTGAGAAGTAGTTAACTAAAATAGACACTTTACTAAATAATAAGATAATTGAGAAGAAGTCTTTAAAACTGGTGAACACAAAAAATAATTTTAGGGTATCATAGGCGTCTTCCCGAGAAGGGTCGGGAGTCCTGTTCGGTAAACCTTATAATTTAATATTTTAAGATACCGGTTAATCATTCAACTTAATTAATTTATTATAAAACCAAATAAGTAGTAATATAAAACCCAACCTAGGTAACCGGTTTACTATTCTTGAATTAATTTCCAATTTCCAAAAGTTCAAAGTTGAGTTTATTTTAATTAGGCAATTTTAGTTCCATTAATATTTTAGAATTGTTAGAACCCCCCCCCCCATTATATAAATAAGTGTCTTAATTGAGTCTAGATTGAGTCGTCATCGTAATTAGAGAGTCTCGTAGGTTCGATAATCCGGACTTACTTAAACTATTCTACAATTGATCGGTCCACTTGCCGGTTAGTAGTTTAGTAAATTTTAGGAGTCTAGAGTTTAATTTGAGTATAGAATTAGGGTAATTTAATTGTTTTTAATTAACTACTTTCAGAACATCAAGTTTTTGGCGCCGTTGCCGGGACTCTCTCTTTGGCAATTACGTTGATTACTTAATTTAGGCTTAATTGTTTTATACGTGTTTACCGTTTTTGGTTTGCGTCATTGGAGTCTTAATAATTTAGTTAGTTTAATTTTATTTAGTTTAAAATACTTTTGTTTAGTTTCTTTTTCTAAATTCTCATACTTGTTCCGTTCCGGTTTTTAGTGAATGCCCCATACACGTTCGCAAGGACCTCCATCGAAGTCGCCTACGGATACATCTTCTCCTCTTGCACCAAAGGTTAGTACTTCTTCATCTTCTTTTTCCAGTTCTTCCCGCCCTTTCATACCACCCGATTTTGATTTTACACCAAAGCCTTCACCACCCGGTTCCCCATCGCCCCGTGTAGTTCATAGAAACACAAGCCCACCACCTAATTTCCACATTGCCAATCACCAAACCGTCTACCAACAGGCCACCACCGGTTTCACCGGTGCAACCTCACCCATCACTCTTCCTCCCATGAATAATGATAAAGCCTGGAAAATCCCATCTTACATCATGACCGCTATAACCAACTCCTGTCAATTCCATGGTCGTGATGACGAGGATGCGCCTGCCCATATTAACCGCCTCACCCGTCTGTGTCACACATTCAATATTGAAGGTGTGGGCAACGATGCCCGTTTCCTTCAAGTCTTCCCATTTTCTCTTGGGGGTCGAGCCGCCATCTGGCTTGATTCTCAACCACCTAGTACCTTCACTACTTGGGCCGCTCTACGAGATGCTTTCCTAAAAAAATACTTCCCACCCTCAAAAGCATCTCGCCTTCATGATCAGATCCGTTTATATAGGCCCTCCAGCATATGCCTAAATGTGCTAAGTTTTTGAAGGATCTTCTCAAATGAAAAGATAGGCTGGGGGAGCTTTCTAATGTTCCGTTGACTGGAGGGTGCTCCGCCGTAGTTCTGAACAAGTTACCCGAAAAACTTACTGATCTGGGTATCTTTACTATTCCATGCTTATTCGGTGATTCCATTGCTCCAGCGTGCCTTAGCAGATCTAGGGGCTAGCATCAATATGATGCCTTTCTCACTCTATGAGAAATTAGGTCTAAGGGAGCTCACTCCTACTCGTGTGTCACTATCTCTAGCTGATAGGTTTGTTAAGTATCCACGAGGAATTATCAAGAACTTGTTAGTTAAGGTTGATAATTTGTTTTCCCTGTGGATTTCATCATCTTAGATATGGAGGCCGACGAGAAGGTGCCCATCATCCTAGGTCGCCCATTCCTTCGCACCAGAAAGCGATTATTGATGTTCTGATGGAAAAAACCACACTTCGCGTCGGGATGAGAACGTCACTTTCGAAATCGCAAGGTCGATGCAACACCCAAGTGGTGGCGACAGCGATAGTGGCCCATGTCATTCATGTCGTGCGTTGATTAGTGTATCGAGTATATTAGCATAGCCGATCTAGTGAATGAGAGTGTAGTGGTAGAGGAGAGCGATAGTGATGATATAGAGGATGACCCACTATGGGTTCCCGAGACCTTAGATTTTTGTGAGGTTAGTGCTGCAAGAGAGAATACCCCATTAGATATTCCAGCCCTCATAGAGCTTAAGGTCCTCCCCTCCCACTTAGAGTATGCGTCCCTAGGCGACAATTCAAGCTTACCTGTTATAATTTATTCGAAATCGTCGACAGAGGAGAAGGAGCGATTGATAGAGGTTCTTAAAACCAATAAGGAGGCTATCGCTTGGAAATTGTCTGATATCAAGGGAATCAACCCTACCTTCTATACTCACCAGATCCTCATGGAGGATGTCTTTAAACTGGTAGTGCAACCTCAGCGCTGCCTAAACTCGAATATGCAAGAAGTCGTGAAAAAGGAGATGCTCAAGCTAATGGAAGCCGGTCTCATCTACCTAATATTTGATTCTGCATGCGTAAGTCCCACTCAGGTTATTCCCAAGAAGGGGGGAATGACAGTGGTCATGAACGAGAAAAAGGAACTTATCCGATCGCGTACAGTCACTGGCTGCGGGTGTGCATTGATTATCGAAAATTAAATGAAGCCACCCGCAAGGACCACTTCCCTCCCGTTTATCGATCAGATGTTGGAGCGACTCGCAGTACAACAATTTTATTGTTTTCTTGACGGGTTCTCAGGTTACTTCCAGATCCCCATTGCTCTGGAGGATCAAGAGAAGACAACCTTCACATGTCCGTACGGCACATACGCCTATCGTCGTATGCCTTTCGGGCTATGTAATGCTCCCGCTACTTTTCAACGATGTATGGTTGCTATCTTCCAGGACATGATCGAGACTTCAATGGAAGTTTTCATGGATGACTTCTCTGTCTATGGAAACACTTATGAACAGTGGCTTAGCCACCTTGATGCAATGATGAAGCGATGTGTAGAGACTAGGCAATGCTGAACTGGGAGAAGTGTCACTTTATGGTGACAGAGGGGATAGTGCTAGGACATAAGATATCTCGCGTGGGTATAGAGGTTGATAGGGCTAAGATAGATACCATCAGTAGACTCCCTCCGCCCACAAGCATGAAATCTATTCGTAGCTTCCTAGGTCACGCGGGTTTTTATAGACGATTCATTAGAGATTTCTCTAAGATTACATGCCCCATGACACGACTCCTAGAGAAGGATGTCCCCTTCGTCTTTGACGACGACTGTCTGCATGCTTTCACGATCCTGAAAGAGAAGCTGGTGGGTTCTCCATTCATGTCTCACCCGATTGGAGCTTGCCCTTTGAGCTCATGTGTGATGCGAGCGATTATGCGGTCGGTGCCGTTTTGGGTCAGTGATGAGATAAAAATTTTCATCCCATCTACTACGCTAGCAAGACCCTAAATGACGCTCAGGGAACTACACCATGACAGAGAAGGAGTTTCTAGCTGTAGTGTTCGCGATCGATAAATTCCGATCCTATCTTGTTCTCTCCAAAACCATAGTTTTTAATGATTACGCGGCTCTGTGTTACCTCTTCTAGAAGAAGGACGCAAAACCTTGTCTCATCGGTGGATTCTCCTGCTTTCTGAGTTTGATATAGAGATTAGAGATAAGAAGGAGCCGAAAACGTGTCCGCCGGTCACCTATCCCGATTAGAAGATCCACATAGGGAGGAGATTAGAGAAGAGGAAATCGGTGATAGGTTCCCTCACGAGTCAGTGGAGTTTGTGGCAGCAGAGAATGAGGGTATGCTGTGGTTCTCGGATTTTGCGAATTACCTTGCAAACGGAGTGGTTCTGAAGGGTATGACCACGCAACAGAAGAAGAAGTTCTTTCGTGACATAAGACGATACATCTGGGAGGACCCGTTTCTATTTAGGATAGGAGGTGATTGCATCCTTAGGCGTTACCTGAGTAGAGAGGAGGGGGTAGAGATTCTGAGGCACGTGCATGAGGGGCTAACACGAGGTCATCATGGCCCGCATAGAAGGTCTTTGATTGCGGTTTTTATTAGCCCTCAGTAGTTAAGGATGCTTTGGAGTTTGCTAAGACCTGTGGTCGTTGCCAGCGCATCGGCAACATCTCCTCCAAGGACGAGATGCCCCAACACCCGATCCAAATTTTGAACTCTTTGATGTGTGGGGGATTGACTTCATGGGACCGTTTCCCGTCTCTTGCGGGAATCGGTACATCCTCGTGGCCATTGACTATGTTTCTAAGTGGGTTGAAGCTCAAGCCTTACCCACGAATGGTGCCCGAGTGGTGTTGATATTTTTAAAGAAGCTATTTACGCGCTTCGGTACCCCACGAGCTATCATTAGTGACGTGGCACTCATTTCTGCAATGTTGTCATGGAAAAGGCATTAGCGCGCTACGGTGTCACTCATCGCTTCTCCACCGCTTATCATCCCAAAACAACCGGCCAAGTGGAGAATGCAAACCGAGGGGTAAAGCAGATATTAGAGAAGACGGTAGATAAAAGCAGGAAGGACTGATCTGATAAGCTAGACGATGTGTTATGGGCGTTTAGAACCGCCTATAAGACACCTTTAGGCACCACACCCTTCATTATCGTTTATGGTAAAGCCTGCCATCTTCTGGTCGGACTCGAGCATCGGGCTTTGTGGGCCCTGAAAACCATGAATTTGGACCTCACCGAAGCTGCCAAGAGACGATACTTCCAAATTCACGAGTTAGAGGCACTTCGGGACGCAGCCTATGAGCGTTCATGGAGTATTAAAGAGAAGACAAAGGTTGTGCATGATAGAAGACTGAGGAGGTAAAGGAGTTCAAGGTTGGCGATAGAGTGCTTCTATATAATTCGAGATTGAAACTGTTAGCTGGGAAGCTGAAGTCCAAGTGGACTGGTCCATATGTGGTGAATGAGGTATTTCCATACGGGACGATCGAGTTGAAAGATGAAGCTGACGGAGGGATGGGAAGGTCAATGGTCATCGATTGAAGCACTATTTAGGAGGACCGCTCCATTCCACCGAGATGGAGGAAACACCTTCTCGAAGTTCCGCCTCATACCGCATAGGATTTTGAGTATCGGCTCAAGTGTAGAGTTTGTACATTTTGGTAGTCGTTTGCATTTCATGTCTTTTCTAGTGCTAATTCTTGTTTTCGTAGTTTGTGTTATTGTTTGTTTGTGGTCCGTTTTTAGCTGTTTTGCAGGTTATATCACCAACATGATGCCACCATCAATGATGAGCTTGGATTTGCAGGTACGTTTTGCTAAGTAACAGGATGATAGAGGGGTGTTTCACTAAGTTAACAAGAAACAAAATTATAAAAAAATTTACTAAGGCACAAAACAGGTCAGACTTGAAAACTTTCTGTGAAAACATCCCTCTCGCGGGGCGTGACAGACATAAGCCAACTCGGTCGTGTCCTGCGAGGAACTTAAGTTTCCGGTAAATGTTACTCGGTCGCGAGGCGCGAGAGGATTTAAATCCTCTCTCGCGGCCCGCAAGAGACCTTAACATCACTTCGAAACCCTAAACGCCCAGATTCATCTCTTTTTCACTCAACTATCCCCATTTTCACATACGGTTTCTCCATTGTTATTCCAAAAATCTCCAACTTTTTACCCACATTCACCCAATTCTTCTTCCACTACTTGCCTACATCAACTATATCCGATTTTTCAAGTGCAATTCTGTGTATTTCACCTTCAAACGAGCTCTTCAACAATATTTGGCAACTTTTCTACTATTTGTTTAATCCTTCTTATAGATCGGCGATAAGATGTCAGGCGAAGGTAGTTCAAGCAGAGCAGGAAGGAAAAGGAGAGGGCCCACACCTCGACAAAGGGGTGACCCGGCAGAGACGTAACCACTAGCTCCGAATTTCAGGATGCGACGAAGAGTTAGGTATAGGGGGACGGTATTCCCCACGGGCAAAGCACACGAATAGTAGATAGCCCCTTGCTGCAGTTCGATCTAGATTCTCACGAGTGGGAGAGACTGATCACCTTGGTCACTTGTGATCTACTGCCGTACAGACGGATTGATTGGGAAATGATACACCATCCGGGTTAAAGGGGCAGGATCGACCAGTTGTTGGGGGATAAATTCAGAAGGGTATTGGACTGTGGTGCAAGGCAATATAAGGAAATTACCCTCAAATTTCACTCCACTTTCGAGTACCAGCAAGGAAAATTTTCTAAGAGTAATGCTATTCTGTTTGCCCTGGGGATGCACGTGTACGAAATGACGGTTCCGCAGTTTGCTGTGGTCACGCAGATCTACACATTAGAAGAGGTTCAGGCGCCGGATTTTTCACCAGTCTACAGGGGGTTTTTAAAAGAAGGCACCCCCATAGTGTTCAAACAGATGAACTGGCTTGATTCTGAGGTACTATCTCTACTGCACCATATTCTAATAATATGGTAGCAAGCGACACCATCGATCCGGTTTATTCACAAAATTCTTGCTGCTAGATTAGTTGGGCGAGGGCAGGGGGATAATAAGGTGAATCAGGTGAGTTTGTTCTACTTAATGTGCATGGTGGAAAGAAGGCCGGCGAACTTGGCGACTATATTTGTGGGTCGATGAAGCGGTTGTGGAAGGGAGGCCCAGGGGCAAGGGTATATTATGGACCCCTGATTACATGCTTAGCAGAGAGTCTTGGGGTATTTGATAGATATCCCCAGGACAGTATGAGAGAGGGCCCGTCCCCACGCTTCATGAGTATACGTGACCACCAGGCTGCCCAGGATTTTGACTACACAGGAGCCTATGAGCTGGGAGCCGGTTCGACAGGGACCTCAGGTTCAGCCTCTTCCGAGTTGTGAAACGGTATCATCTATGCAGGCCGGTGTTCCTACTCGATATCAGCGACCGGTTACACGTCAAGAGCTGTCGGGAGACAGTATCCTCTCCATGAGCCCCGCCCTGACCCACTTACTTTGGAGTCTTTGTATGATAGGATGGAGACTGGGTTTGGTGATCTGCGAGGGTATGTAGATAAGCAGTTTGGCGGGGTTCGTCAGGTCATGATGGAGAGCAGGCGGATGCACGAGGATGGTCAGCGAAGGCTGGAAGACGGGATGCGATACATGATGGAAAATTTGAACATGGGGGTTCCATCCTATTTTCAGCAGAGAAGTGGTCAGCCGGGGTCGAGTCAATTTGCCGGTATGGATGATGTCCAGCCGTACCATGTGTTCGAGGCATCAGAGGAATCAGAGGATGATGATTGAAGCAGCAGCAGTGGATCCTTATCTTTATTTATTTTTCTTTTATGCTGTTTTAATCTCATATTGGTATGTACTTTAAACATTTTACTTTGTGGGAATGGTGGATGGTTTGAGTGTGATGGTGGAAACTTCTTAAAACACTTTCTTTATTTGTTTATTATATTATGTTTTTGGAAGTGTTATGTTGATAGGTCGATGTATATATGCTGCTTCCGTTCGTGTGTGAGTTTTAAGAGATTATTTGCTGAGCATGTTTGGATTGAAGGGCATGAGTGGATTGACTGGCACATTGACAGTCTTGCATTATTAGCTACGTCTTCACTTGTTTATTTGTTTTATATTTCTTATGTTTTAGTTTTTATTATTGCTTAGTAGTGAGTTTGCTCATCCTTGCATTAGGGACAATGCAAAATTCAAGTGTGGGGATGGGATAGTAGAGTAGTTAGAGTTAGATTTTGTTTTAAAAAAATGTCTTTTAAAAAAGGAGTTTGCATAGAAATTTAAACGGAAAATAATAGAAAATTGAGTTTTTATTCGGTTTCAAATAGTAAATTATGAGAAATAAAAGGTTGGATTTATGTCTAACTTGGGATATGTGAGTAGACTCGATTCGGTTCTTACGTTCTTTGAAATTAATACAACTTAATTGTCGTTCTACTAGTGGGTGCTCATTTAGGAAAAATGGGAAACTGAAACCGTCAAAAATAGTATAAGGGATACCGTTATAAGCTAAAATCTTTAGAATTTTTTATCATGTAGATAAAATAAAAAGGAAAAAAAAGAGAAAAAATATGAGCTTGATTTAAAAAGCAGACGAGGCCTATGGATTCGCCTTGGGTGTGACTCTGATCGGAATCCCTCTAGGATTAGTTGAAACCTTAAGTATCGAAGCCCACGTTGTCGCTCTAGGGGATGGTGACTCTGGTTGAGACAGCCTCTAGGTTAGATATGTAAAGAGAAATCAAAAGCTCAAAAGAAAGAAAAAATGAAAAGAAGAAATTTTACTTGATTTTAAATTCTTTATATTTTGGTATAAAACATTTAAGAAATGGGTTGAATAATTCATTCCTTTTGTTCCATAAGCTTGAGGTGGGATTAAGTGTACTATGGATTCTAGTGAGATACCTTAGGTAGATTGACCGAACTTGAACTAAATTCACATGATAAGAGTCTAAGAGCCGATTTTGAGTTTAAGTGGATATGAATACGTGCAATCGCAGTTAACATAAATTTTATCCTTAATGAAAATAATCATAATCGTTGAAATCAAGTAATTATTTGATTATGATTCCGTTTGTGTACAATTCTTTTTCGAGGACGAAAAAAGAGCAAGTGTGGGGATATTTGAGGTATTGAATAATACATGCATTTATCGTGTACAGTTTGTAAAGTTTTAGTTGGTTTTCGTTTCGGTTTGTAGAGAATATATCTACTTTTTATCCAATTACGTTTTGCAGGTCTTGGTTCATGAAAACGGACGGAAGGATGGAAAAAATGAGATAGATTGAAAATTGGAACCAAGCCGGAGCATAGTTGGAACACGAAAGAGGAAACAAATCTCAAAATGGAAGATTTTAGCCTTTAGCGGCCCGCGACCGCAACAACATATACCTCTCGCGCCCCGCGAGAGGTCAGTAATTATCCAGAGACTATTACTCGGTCGCAGGGCGCGACCGAGCTACCATAACCCTCTCACGGCCGGCGAGAGGGGGATTTATCCCGAAAGTTTCGTAATCTCATCTATTGTAGGAAAGAGTTGTTATAAAGTTGAGTTATATTATGATTGTCACATATCTTGACGAACTCAGACTTTGGAGAGATAAAATTCTGGATTGTGCAAGCTGAAGAGGGCTGTTCTAGGCTGTTGGAATCATCAAGGCAAGCTAGGAACTTTGAGGCAGGAGCAAACACGGTTTTATTGCAAAATCTCAACTCTTTAGTTCTTTTGTTTTAACCTTTTGATGAATCCCTTCATAAACCTTGTTTTATTGTTTTTCAAAACTATGATACTTGGCTAGATTTCCTTTTGTTGCCTAGGTTTGGATTGTTTATGAAATGAAAGTTTGAATTTTGTTTTAATTTGATTATGGTTTGAATGATGTTTAGTAAAGTTCACAACTTTAATAGTTTAGTTTAGTGTATTTGCATGATCGAAATTGGTTTTTGATTACTTATTTGTTTTACATAAATCTTGGTGGATGTTTTTATAAATTAGGTTTGTCTTGCTTTTTAGGGTCTTTAGGGGTTCGGGAAACAATCGTGAATTGGCCAATAAACCGGGAAAAGAAATAAATAAAATATAAAATTAGTTTTTATCATTATACCTAAATTAATTGTTAAGAAATAATAATTAGTTAGCTAAATTGATTAGATGAATTGTTAGGTTTAGGTTTTGAGAAAATCCCGGATCTTATTTACTTGTCATGTTCAAGTCAGTTAAACTAAACTAAAAGTTATTGTCAGGTCCAGGTTAATTATTGAGAAGTAGTTAACTAATATATACACTTTACTAAATAATAAGATAATTGAGAAGAAGTCTTTAAAACGGTGAACACAAAAAATAATTTTAGGGTATCATAGGCATCTTCCCGAGAAGGGTCAGGAGTCCTGTTCGGTAAACCTTAGAATTTAATATTTTATGATACCGGTTAATCATTCAACTTAATTAATTTATTATAAAACCAAATAAGTAGTAATATAAAACCCAACCTAGGTAACCGGTTTACTATTCTTGAATTAATTTCCAATTTCCAAAAGTTCGAAGTTGAGTTTATTTTAATTAGGCAATTTTAGTTCCATTAATATTTTAGAATTGTTAGAAACCCCCCCCCCCCCCCCAATTATATAAATAAGTGTCTTAATGAGTCTAGATTGAGTCGTCATCGTAATTAGAGAGTCTCGTGGGTTCGATAATCCGGACTTACTTAAACTATTCTACAATTGATCGGTCCACTTGCCGTTATTAGTTTAGTAAATTTAGGAGTCTAGAGTTTAATTTGAGTCTAGAATTAGGGTAATTTAATTGTTTTTAATTAACTCCTTTTAGAAAACATCAGGTCCTGATTGCTACTTTGTGCTAGAAGAGAGATAGTGGAGGCGTCATAAATGTTCGGGAGCTAACTTGCCTATATTACATCCTGAACCAAGAGCCTCTGAATGTCGCCTTGATGCTGCTAAAGAATATGGCTAACAATGCTAGAGCTACGACTCCCACACCCATATTCTTCGGCGGCTGGATAGCCCGGGTCTATTGGGCCTATGTTGGATGCATCCCACGAAGCTTCTCAAACGGGGTAAACGTCACCGGGCTGACATTGCACTTTTCCACGATCTGAACCTCATCGCCAAATGCGGCAATGGTCTCCTGCGCTTCAAAGATAAAAAGGGAGGGTTTGGAACCCAAATGACCCCGACTAGATCCTCGCAACCGAAGACGACCCGAACTGTCCGCGATAGAACTCCTATGACTATGCCCCAGGTTCCTCCTCTAAAGGTGGTGGTGATTTTCTAACATGCAAAACCTTTACAATCTTATGAGGTATCACACCAAATTTCCCACACTCACCACGGTCCAAGTCATGCACTCCGACATTTCATACATTCGGGAGCACATGGTGTACCGCGCGAGGATGAGGAGGAAGAGGAGATGGATTCGGACTAGGAGGTGGTGGCGAAGGTGATGTCAAAAAGGCGATTGACAGGTTAATCTTTCCTTCTTTAAAGAAACAATGATAGTTTGCGGGCTGCAACCCGTTTTGAACAGAACTTTCTGTCTTTATTTTTTCTATTTTTGGTTGTGTTGGATGATGAAACAAACAAACGGTCGTAGCATAGGATTTCCGTTTCTCGTATTTGTTTGTTGTTTTGGTGGTGTGTATAAGCTTACATGTACCTTGGGATGCTTGGAACCACCAAGCATATGACTCCTCGAACCCAACAAAAAACCCGGCACCCTACCAACTTTTTAAATTTTAACAGTAGCTTTACACGGGGGCGTGTCTAACTGATACGCCCCCGTGTCCCTCTTGTCGCTGTAACAAATATTTTCTAGAATTGACACACGGGGTCGTGCTCCTTAACACGCACTCGTGCCCATCTTCTGTAAATTTTCAAAAATTTTCTGATACTAGCACTTTTACCATAGGATTGTGCCTCTCTAACACGCCCCCAAGCCAAGCTACTGGTTTTTGAAAAATTTGTTGTTTTTATCTCACATATGCATATTTAATCAATTTTAACCAATTTTGAACACATTGAGGACAATGTGTAATTTAAGTGTGTGGTAAGCTTAAACTTGGTTCAAGCTTGTACGGAAGGCTTACTTTCACTAGAGCGGTGTTGGGCGCTTTACCTATTTACTACCTCTCCATGTTCAAGACTCCCAAGAAGACTATTGTGGAGATTGAAAAAATTAGAAGGAAATTTCTCTAGGGAGGTCTTGGTGACAAGTATCCTATAAATTGGGTTGCTTGGAATTAGGTGGTCTTGCCTAAGAAGCTTGGTGGCTTGGGAGTTGGATGCCTTGGTTTGATGAATATTGCCCTTCTCGCTAAATGGCAATGGAGATGGAGGCGAGAAAAGGATGCCCTTTGGATCAAATGCATTGGAGCTATGCACAATGGAAACAAACATCACGATGGAGTAAAAGCTAGTAGGTCATCTTCGGGCTCTTGGGCTCACGTTACCAGAATTGACAAAGAGGCTACAGAACTTGGATTGAGCCTCAACGATTTCGTTCCGTAGATCTGTGGGTGATGGAAGACACTAGGTTCTGCAAAGACTCCTGGCTAGGTAGGCACACTAGGTTGTCAGGTTTGAAGACACTAGGTTCAGGAAAGACTCCTTATGGGTTGCAAGTGGGACTTCACGGGTCTTTCTAGTTTTGATCAGCTTAGGTTGGAGGCGGATAAAGCAGCCTCACATTTTAAGAAGAAGGTTTTGACAAGTATCCTTTACTCCACTGTCTGGTTCATTTAGAAGAGAAGAAACAAGAGGATTTTTAAGGGTTTAAGAAGCTCTGTTGACTTTGTTCTAGAGGAGATCATCACCAATTTAATGGTTGGATCATTCACAGATCGAAGCACAAAGATGCTGTTGGTCCGATTGGATCTCGGATCCTTTATCTGCTCTGTAATGCTTTTTGTCTTTGTTTCTGTTGTTCTAGCTTTTCGCTGGAGTATGTATTCTCTCTTTTCCCTTTTGCTTCTATAATATTTATTCTCTTTGCTGTTAAAAAAATGTAATTGTATAGCTTTCTATTTATATTCATTGGTAGGATTTAAAATTTAAAATATTAAAAAAGAACAACAAAGAATAAAAGCATAAATAAATTGGGCCTGGCCCAGAAGAAAAACAAAAACACAATGAACAATTATAGAAAGAATCGAACTCGCACCATTAGGCTAACAAACAAAGTGCTAACCATGAAGACAGAGTGCAACTTTATTTAAATGTTGGCTAAACACGAAGAGATTGGTTGGTGACAAAAGCCACCGACCTTTCTTTTTAAGATAAATATATAATTAAATTTGATATTCAAAAGAGGTTGTAACATACTTATTGCATATTTACCTTTCATTGTTATATGTAATTTCTTGTATTTAAGTTTTACTGAATAAAAAAGTTTATAAGTTAATTACATTGCTTTGTGTTATTATTTTCTTATTGAGAGGAAATATTGTAGTCATAAACTAAATGTAATCAAAAAACAAAAGTTTATACAAATTTTATCATTATTTTATTTAATATTAATGAAAACTAGATTTAATCATTATTTTATCATTATTACTTAATCATTATTTTATTCAATCTTTTCGAGTTTAAAAGCAATAACATGGAACCAGCTAAAAACAAAATTTTTACAAATACGAACATATATAATACTCACCATGTGGACTAAAGTTTGAAACCGGAGAAGGTCAACCTAATGATGCCACCAAAACCAAAAGCAACCATCATCAACCCCTATGGTACTACGTGAATTGCATTTAAGTCCTCTTTTTATTCTTTTCGTGTATAAGCAAATGTGTGTTTCTTTTGAATTTTTAAGTTCTCAATCTTAGGCCTAGATGATAAACAGATGTTATTTTTTTCATAATATTGTAAAAACCAATTAGAGTTTGAAATAAGACATAAAAACCAATGTATAATTCCTTTACCATAGCAATTTTAGAACTCCCGGTTAGAATATCCTTATTTTCATGTGCTTTAAATTCTTTTATATATGTGAAACTTTTAGTAAATAGATGTGGTGATTACATACACATTGTGGTGCTATAAGAAAAGTATACGTGTTCTTTTGTAAGGTTATAATTTATGCTAACAAACATAATCAACAATTTTAGTTGATTATGTTGATGTGCTGATTAGAACAAACAAAACCAATACAAACAAGTTCGAAATTAACACAAATAATACTGAAACAAGCACAAAACAAGTTTGAAACTAGTACTTACATAACCAACACAATCAAAAATATTATATATATATATATATATATAGGGTAGGGGTATTGTAAAAGTGGAGAGTTCAAATGAGAAGAAATATTTTGTAAGAATAAAAAAGAATAACTTTTAAACCAATAAAAATTATTCATTTACTTCATTTAATGTGTGTATTTAATATTATGAAAAAGAGAATATAGGTAAATCTATAATTGTCATTAATTAGCTAATTAATTAAATTTGTAACTTATTTTTTTAACATATTTTTTCAAATAAAATAATTTATGATGAATGACAATTTTCGACATGAATAGGATAAATTTTAGTATGTGTAGGGCATTTTTACATGTGTGTATCGTAAATTCCGATAAGTATAAGATATACGTAGGATAAATTTTGAAATGTGTAGGATATAATTTTTTGTTTTATTAATAAGAGATAACATAATTAATGAGAGGAGTTATAAATTATTTAATGACTTACCATTATGCCCTTTCTTCTTTTTTTTCTCATATTAAATTTCTTCTCAAATGAACTTTCTCTATTGTAAAAAGGGTGTGTTTTGTGAGAAGTGTAAGAGAGAATCTACACGATCTATAATCTAATGGTTGAGATTATAATGGCAAAATTGTAAATAATGTTTACTCTTAAAATAATTAATTTTCTAGATTAAGGGTATAAAAGTAAATTTAACATTTTTAAATTCAAAAACCACATGCAATGCATATGCAACTTCCCCCTGTCTTTTTTAAACGTCAATAACTTTTTATACGTAATTTTTTTAAAAAATTATACCATAAAATGAGTGCTTTTTATATTTAATATAAGTACCATAATGCTATACTTATATAGAGAAAAAATTACATTTTGATCGGATGTTTTACTCCATGGTGTTTTGTCTATTTTGTTTTAGTTATATAGTGATTCTAGGTGTTTTACAGTAAAACATCATGAACGTATATAAGACACTATAACATTGCAAATACCATTGAATTCAGCAAACTACCATTTTCTTATACAGAAACACCATGAAACTAAAATAAAACACTATAGAAAATAAGACACCATACAAGTATACAAAGAACATTCCATTAGCAATAAAAAATATCATTAAATTCAACGATCTAATTTTTTCCTTTTACAAGAACCATAATCTGTTTTAGAATCCTAAAATAAAATACCATAGAAAATGAGATTGAAAGATTAAACGTAAATGATATTTGCAATGTTATGGTGTTTTATAACGTTCATGGTGTTTTACTGTAAAATACAATGCTTGAATCACTATACAATTAAAACAATATAGAGAAAACACCATGGACTAAAACATACGATCGAAACGTAATTTTTTTGCATATAAGTATAGCAATATGGTACTCATATCAAAGATAAAAAAAAACACTCGTTATTATGGTGTCATTTTTTTTTAAAAAAAGTTACGTATAAAAAGTTATTGACGTTTAAAAAAGACAGAAGAAAGTTGTATATGCATTGCATGTGGGTTTGTGTTTTTTGTTAAATTACTTAATTGCCCTTATCATAATAAATTAAATAATGACATGTGTCAACATCATGGTTTTTTCTTATCATTCTCACAAATTTCATCTTTTTTACATGATTCTAAACCTATATATATATAGGGTTAGGGTAAAATAAAAACTTATACGAGTTGTGAGAACTTAGAGAACTCGGCTTTACGAAAGGTTTTTTCAAAAAAAAAATTTATCAAGATTCTTAAAAAATCAACTTTTCCAAAAAATAAAAAATAACAAGTTTTTTTTTTCATTTGCGGCAGCCGTAAATGCTGTAAAAGGTCATGTCATGCTTATGTCATCACCTTTTTACAGCTGATGTAAGGGTCCGAAAAGCAACATTTCAATTTTTTACGGCAGTCTTTTCTAACATTTTAATCTTGGGGTGTGAAAAATTGGTGGCAAAATTCGCATGGAAAGACCGAGTTCTCTAAGCTCTCACAACTCGGGAGGTTTTTACCTTGATCTTAATTCTATATATATTACAATATTATACACATATTAAAGATTAAAAATACTTAACTTTATGGTGTATTTTAAGAAATAAATGATTATGTACACAAAATTTTATATTTATTTTTAAATATATCGGCGGAACTAGTTGGAAAAGGTTTACATAACTAAATTTTCTTTTGTTAAGTCTATTTCGTGATGGCAAAAATTAGTATTCAAGGACAATCGATATCATAGTTGGTTTGTTTTTAGATTAACAAAATTTTCACATGGTTTGTACATAACTTTTTTCCAAAGTCAAAGGTAGAGATGATTTAAATTGTTAACTATTATTAAATGGTAACCTTCTGGGTAGGATATCCAATGATATCCAATGTTGTCTACAATTAACTTTAGATATTTGTAATTGGTATTAATTGATTTCTAAATTGTAATGTAACTCTGCAAATTGACCTTTCATTGAACCTAAACAATAAATTTGTGATATGATTAAAGGGGGATGAAATCAAATTGGTTGCGGGTGTTCTTGCTACTAACAATGGTCTTCGATGAAACCCTAAACCTTTAAATTTGAAAATAGAAGACCGTCTCCAGCAACTTTCACCACCGCAATATCCACCCCTTTCCTTTTTGTAAAACCCCATCTTTAGCGGTCGTTTGTATCATTTGTGGGGGACACTAATTTAAGCGGCGGAGGGTAGATTGATGGTTTAGGTGAGCGTTCATAAAGACAAAGAGGAGAGAAAAGGGTTGGGTAATATATATGCTTTCTAATCTGTTTTATGTTTTTATTTTGTTTCTTTTTATTAAAAGGTTAATTTTGGTCAAATTACATGTATTTTAAGAATTTTAAGAAAATAGTTAGATAGGATAATGAGTTTAATAAAAAGAAAAGATTTTTTAATCACGAGGACTTAGATAGATTGGCAAATAAACATTTTGAATAAAAATGACAATGGTTATACCATTTTTTGCTACAACGAAGCACTTAACCTTGGTAGAGCCAAGGCTAAGTAGTATGAGTACAAATGGAAATGAACTACATATTTACAAAGAAAGGAAGAGTAACAAAAAATATAAAGGAGAAGTAAAGTAGGGATTGGTCTGCAAGTCTAGAGTTCCAGCCTTATAACTGAAGTGTGTTTCAATGTCTCATGGCTGAGTAGTTATAGGCGATCAAGAACCTTCCCTTATTCTTAAGCGGACCCGTGACATTTTCCGAGAGGAAGTGCAACAGAGTCCTTTCCGTTGTTACAGAGCTTTGTTCTTCTCTTCCATATCATATCGGATAATCCTTTGACTCCACTCTGGCTGATATCAACGAATCTTGAATTGTCTCTTTGAATCTTATTAATTGATCTTTTCTGTAACCTTTTATTTTCGACTTATCAGACTTCTGACTCACCTTGATGCTCGTGCCTCACAGTTGTATTGCTTACGAGGAGATGAATGACTTCCCCTTATTTGATTTTAGAGATGCTAAGTCTTATTGGCTGCTTTATGTTTATTCTTCTGGTGATAAAAAAGATGCCTCCTTCTTTCTAATATTATATAAATTAATTATTTATCTCCTTCAGTTAAGAAAGAAAGCCGGTTTTAATCCACCCCGTAATGAACCACATAGTCAAACATGACAGTTTACTTTAAAATTAATATACATATATGTAAACAAAATTGAACACCAAGACAAACTAATATAATCACATAAAGTTTTTGAAATAAGATAATGAAAGGGTTAAAGCTGTACAATTCCGAACTCATAGGTCCACCTTTAAAAATTAAAACCACTTCAAATTTCATAACCCTTTCAGCAAGTAAACCAAAAGAATCCCACAAAACATCATTCGTCACCGGAATCCTCATCATCCAGTCATTTTCACATCTCAGCCGGAGTAAAAAATGGCCGGAATCGTGGACCTTCTGCCGAAAGAATACGGCTACATCATCCTCACCCTCGTTGCATACTATTTTGTCAACCTCTACATGCAAATTCAAGTCGGCAAAGCAAGAAAAATGTAACAACAAAACAATTCCCACACACACTGTTTTTTTTTTTTTTTTTTATCCTCTTAAACATGTAACTAATGTAACTATATTATGTTATGAAGGTACAAAGTGTTTTATCCTAAACTATATGCTACTGAAGCTGATACTAAAGATTACCAAATCTTTAACTGTATACAGGTTTGTTGAATTGTGTGATTGTTTGTTTAAGGTTGTTGAGTAATTAATGTTCATGTGTTTGGTTGGTTGCAGAGGGGGCACCAGAATTCGCTGGAGAGTGTAGGGATATTCTTTGTTTTAATGGTGGTTGGAGGGCTTAAACATCCGGTTATATGTGCGGGTCTGGGATTAGGTTATACCGTTGCTCGGTTTTTCTATTTTACTGGTTACTCGTCCGGTGATCCCAAGGGTCGGCTTCCGATTGGGTATGTTATATTTCAACTTATAGCGCGTTAGCAAAAAAATCGGTTGTGACCCAAAGTAGAACTGGTTCCAACCCAAATCGGTTTGTGCAAAAAACCTGGTTTGTGTACCTCTACTATATACAAATACTAGTGACTTGTTATACAGGTTGTATGATGGGTTATATGGGATTGTATAAGTCTGTATTAATGGTTGGTCATACAAATCATATGGGTCATATGATGTGTTTGAACTAAGGATGAGCATTTGGTATTTGGTACCAGTGTTGTACCGGTACCTATTTTTTGGTATTTTCGGTATCGGTAACGGTTCGGTACGATACGATACCGGTAAAATACCGAATTTGACCTTCAAATACAAGTACCGTACCGTACCGAATATTTCGGTATCGGTACCAAATTTTAACAAATTTTGGTACTGATACCGGTACCACACTCATCCCTAGTTTGAACTGACATAGAAGTGATTGATGTGACAATTACAAGATAATATGGCTTGTATGATTTTCTATCGCCCACACACATGTATGGTCTAGTGGTGTACACTTTTAGAGTGGTAAACCTTTTCTTGACAGTTTTGAAAGTGATTTTACAATCTTAAATTAATTCGGATCCTAAAGCTTGGTTTGAGTTGGCTTTACGAGAGGTTGTTCATACACATCATACGGTATGATATGTGTAGGGGCGGACCCACCCTTTAGCAAAGGTGGGCGGCCGCACCCTTTGAAAAAAAAATTAGTGTATATTTAAGCAAAAAACCCGGCCGCACCCTTTAAAAATATGGTTGAACACCTCATCCACACTCTCAGCAAATAATTCTTAGGTCCGTCAATGGATATGTGCGAGCTGACATAGAAGTTATATTGCCTCTCTATATAACCTGTATGGGACATACGGTTCGTATGATGCAAATGGTCTCCTAATTTACACCACCTGGGGTGGTGTTTGTATAGCATCACCCTTTTCTTAACCGTCTTGATTGTGACTTGACGACTTTTTTTCAAAGCGGATCCGAAAGTTTTGGTTTGAGTTGTTTTTTTGTCGATAACAAGGTTTGATGATCATGATGATAACCACATGTGTTCTTGTTTGCAGGGGATTCAATGGTGTTGCACTGTTGGGGCTGGTGATCGTCAATATCTGGTTCGGGGTGAGTCTTCTAAAGGCATAAATAAGAACCATTGTTGATTCACTTTCATTTGTATTCTTCATGAGAAGATGTTAATGATGTAGACTTTAATTGTATTTTGTGCCATGAAGATGGTGGGTTGGAATGATGGTTCCAAACACTTTTCTGTTTCTATTTTAAACCTGAATAAATTGTGTATTTTTACAAGAAATGGTCTGGTCTGGTTTGATCTAGTTTTGGTAATAAAGTGTTATTGACAAGTATCCAACAAAGAAAGAATCTATATCTAAAAGTAGAGGATTTCTAGAATGGAGTAAATCAGTTTAGATACCTTTCTTTTTGTAAGAAATTTTTAACAAACTTAAGGGGTAAGCAATTTATTATTATCATATATATATACATATAATATATATAGTGAAGGTGTATTGTACAATTTTGCTTAACGAACGCTACATACGCTGATGAAATTATAACATGCGTGATTATGGTTTTCAACATGCGTGATTAGAGTTTTTGAGTTTTATAGCGTGAGTGATTTCATCTCGTCCACATCGTACGTTAAGGAATATTGTACGTTAACCAACCCCTATAAATATATATATATTTAACGGCAAACGCACCTCTCCTAAAATCCACCTAATGTCCACTTTGTGCGACTTGGACATGCACCATTTTTGTGGGGATCAACACCTGGTACAACTTGGCCAAGAGGCTATCGGTGCGAAGCGATTATCTAATATGGGTTGTATGAACCTGGATCCTTCTTTGCTAGAAATTTGGACTTGTTGATCTCTTTCAAATGTGGATGTTGTTGGAGATGATGATGCTTTCTTCTGCAATCAACCACATGATAAACCAACAATCTTTTTACTACCCAAAACAGAAGATTATTGTTCTAAGTTTGTGAGTCACAAAATTACTGAACCACCATGAATTGAAGGAAACAAACTGGATAGGAATTTGAAATTTTACCTTGATGAATGCACGCGATGGGAGCCTGGCAAAATGGTTTAGTTGGGTTGGGCTGGGTGGCTGGTCAAATCGGGATATGAGCTAAATGGGTTTGGGTTAAAACAAACCACTTTAAAAAGAATCAATTTGATTTGTGTCAAATCGAGTTCTTAACCAAGTGGGCCCGGGTTGAAAATAATTGTTTTAGTTAAAATGAAAAATCAAAATGGATTCCCCTAATATAATATTATGACAATGGGTGAAGGCGTCAACAATGGTATGGGTGGCGTCATGATAGTGTAAGCGGTGTAGCTGGCATTGTTGTAGTAATGGTGGTAAGGGGAGCGGTATTTATGGTGACAACATGGTCGTAGCGACGACAATTTATTGTAACATCCCAATTTTTTTTATATATTATAATGTAAACAATTTATCTTATCTAAAGATTGATAGATTGTGTGATTTCGGTTTTGTCATTCTAATAATCAAGCTAAAATGTAACAAGTACAAATGGCCCATCTTGTGGCTGAAGTCCAATTGAATCACACTTATGGGACTTGAGTTGGCACTATGACAAATTTAAAAATAACATGTTGTTTATAACTTGTTGGGTAAGTTCAATCCCAATTATATAGCTAGATCAAGAATAATGTGTTCTTGATAAGTTTTATGAAGTTTTTTTATTATAAATCTTAACTAATGATTCAGATGAGTTAGACTTGCTAGTTGAACCGTTTTAAATGAAAATCCATGATATAATTTGCAATCTTAGTGAAAATGATAATTTTAACTAGAATTAACATGAAATTGCAATTTGGTGAATTCATTGACAAAATCGACTAAAGAACTGGTTTAGAATTATAAACCTTACTTTCAAAAATATGTTTAACATCCATATAAAATATTTTCAAACTCATTTTTGATGATTTTGAAATAAATGGGTGAGGTCCGGTTGAAATTGAGCAAATAAAGCTCGAACCTACCGTGTGGTGTTACCATGACCAAAATGAAAACCAATTTATGGCAATTATTGCCAATTAAGTATGCTTATTAAATTTGGATTGACCATAACTTGGTGACTATAATTTGATATAGGTGAGTACATAGAGTTCTTCAAAAGCTGGTATACACATAAATTGTCTATTTTAAGGATATATATATCTAATTTACCAAATGAGTTAAATGTCTGGTTAGTCTCTGTGGTTGCAGACTTGTTCCTAGTGGTTCAATAATTACAGAGTTGGTCCCGGTAGTTGTAATTTTTGCATTCGAGTGGTACTTATCACTAACCTAAGTTAGATTTTTAGTTAAGTGTATGTGAAATGACATATTTGCCCCTTAACAATTAAAAAATAAAAAAATATATAAATTATATTATAATTTATTAATAAATTCAAGTGGGTCCTATTTTTTATTTAATATTAGTATAACTATTCTAAGATTTTTATTGTGTAACATACAAAATACCCTTAACGTAAGAAGTAAGAAGAGAAATTTTTTTTCTCTTCTTATTAAGCACGTATTTTAGTCCCAACATTGAAGAAAAAAAAGCATGATTTTACACTAGTAGAGTAATTGTAATTACCCTACAATAATTACTCTACTATTGTAAATCATTTTTTTTTACATTTTACAATTAAACATCATTCTTGTGTAGTAGGTGTCAAAAAACATGGTACATAGCACAATCACACTTCGGAATACCCAAACCAAAGACGATACCCTTTATTCAAAAGTATTCATAACCGATTACAAAGAACAAGAATCCACAATGTAGAATTCTCTCAACCCTCACTAACAGATATTATCAACGTGATAATCTCTTAATCAACACTAGAAGTATTCAAGATGAATCAAAGATTACAACTCAGAAACCCTTAGTGATTGTAGAAAAAGAAAACAAAAGATAACAATGTAAAACATCTATGAACTAACTCTCAATGTGAATGTGTGATGAGAGTTAGTTTATATATGAAAACAATAATGCGCATAAGCTAGCTGCCACGTCGAGTAAGCCCATGTCCAGTCAGTCAAAGCCTAGTAACACTCTTAAAGCCCAATCTCAACAGCTGAACTCTTAAGCCCAATTCAGTCCTTTTGCATACTTTGTAACTCAGCCCATAAGATCCTCACAAAATACAATATAAAATTAAGAGTTAACTGCTATTTTCGTCCCTATGGTTTGTTCACTTTTGTCATTTCGGGCCAATTTTAAAAATTGCAGCAGTTTCCTCCCTGACATACAAGAAACTTGTCATTTCAATCCAAAAATTAAAGCCAAGTTAAGTCTCTCAGTTAAATAAAGGATATGTTTGTCAATCCTATTTTTTTTTATTTCCCTTTATTTTTGTTGTCTGATAAAACCCAACCCATATAAAACCTCCCATTTCCCTCCAATAACCATCATACCCAGCCCTAATTCCCAGCTTCTCTGTCAATTAACACATAGGAACCACCTGCGTAATCAAACCGTTGCAACGATGGATCATGAAGACGACAACAAACCAAACTAGAGGGTTCAAGCTCCTAATTCAAATTTTAATCCCTAATTCGCATACGGTAGGTCTACATTTATCACATTTGGCTTTTTGTTATCAAATGTAGATTATCACTAATGTTGGTTGTTTAAACAACTGTTTCAGCATAAGAATCTAAGTTGTTTACCCTGGAAGTTCACCATGGAGGTGAGCTCACTTTATTCCCAGATATCACATGCTAGGAAGGGATAATCTCATATGTTGATAAGGTGAATGCAAACTATTTCTCGCGAATTATCCTTAATGACATGATGATTAAACTTGGTTTTGTGGATAAGGATCTAGATTTTCTAAAATGCCATTTTAGGGTTCCAGGTGAAGATATGGATATTGGGTTAAGGCCAATAGGTACTGATGCTGATATTCTTAAGTTAATCCAACATGCAACAATGACAAAGGTTGGAGATTTATATGTTGAGAAAGTCCCAAAAGCTCTTGTTCTTGGAGAGTTGGCACAGGAACCATTAAGTATGATATTGCCTGAACAGCCTCAACATGCTCAACATGATCCTAATTTAGGATATTTGACACAGGAACCAGGCGATGGTGGTTATGATAGTCCAGGTGGTGGTGATGATAGTCTAGGTGGTATTGATTATATCGAAGGTAACGGTGATGATAGTGAAGGTAATGATGATGACAATGAAGGTAATAGTGATGAGGAAGGTGATGGGGAGGGTAGCAGTCATGAGGTCTAGTGTGAGGGGTATAGTGATTCTGAAGATCCTGAACTTAATACTGATGATGAGGATAGTAAAGAGGATAATGAGGGTAGTCATGAGGCAAACGCTACTAAAAATAAAGCTTACAAAAAGAGGCAAACATAGGAGGATGATAATGATCCTAAATTCATTGTTGATAAGGAAAACTTAGTGGTGGACTATGATGATGACATGGATGAATTCAGGGCTGTTGTAGTCTTTGACATTAGTGAAGATGAAAACTCAGAGGAAGACAATGCAAATGAAGAAGATTTAGGAGATGTTTAGTTAAATTTAGATGACTTTGATAGTCTAAATAACCTTAAGATGAAACTAAACTGCAGAGGGTAGTGACGAAGAGTAGGAGAAGTAGGAGAAAAGGGAAACCAACATTTAATTACCCTTTTTATGTTGGTCAAACCTTCTATGATAGATCATCAACCAAGGATCTTGTGAAAAAGCATGCAGTGGAATCTATGAGGCAGTTCTTTGTAATGAAGAATGATAAAACAAGGTTCAGGGTAGTGTGTATGGGGAAAAATCCGAAATTAAGTAGTTATGATACTAATGAAGGTGGTTGTGATGTTGGGGGCAATTCTGGAATTTCATCAGGTACAAGAATGAATGCAAATACAAATGAGGTTAAGGAGTTTAATGCAAAGGCAAAAAGTAGTGGCAGGGCCCAACAGTCTTGTCCTACAAAAAGTATTGAAAAGAAGCCAAGGAAAAAGATTCCTTCTCCCACATACCCATGGGTACTTCATATCTCAAATCATTTTAAAAACAGGGACACATGGGTAGTGAAAACACTTCTCAAAGAACATCACTGCTTACAAACTAGGAATGTCGGCTTATGCACCATTTCTTGGTTGACTAATGAAGTGGAACTAGTAGTTCTGGTTAACCCTACTATCCCACTGGTTGTTCTTCAAGATCAACTCCAGAAAAAAAAACTGTAGGTACAAATCACTCTTAATCAACTTTCGAGAGCTAGGATGTTTACAATATAGAAGGTACATGGAGATTATAAGGCTCGGTATGGGTTACTTAGGCAGTATGCTGAAGAGTTAGTGAAATCAAATCTAGGAACAAGTGTTAGAATAGATGTAGAACCAACTTCTTGTAACCCTAAAAGTTCAACAAGGTAGTTTAAGAGAATTTACATATGTTATGGTGCATTTAAACAAGGTTTTAAGATCAATGGTAGAGATATGCTAGGTTTGTATGGATGCTTTATTAAGGGGCCCTATCCTGGTCAAATTTTAACATTTGTAGGGGTGAATGGGAACAAATGGGATTTATCTTGTTGCTTTTGTTGTGGTTGAGTCTGAAACAACTAGCACCTGGACTTGGTTTTTGCAACTACTAGCAGAAGATCTGGATCCGCCATCTAATGCTAAGTTCACTTTCATAAGTGAAAAAAAGGAATTCTTGTATTTGTATAACTTGTTTAATTAAATACTTCTGATTATCAACTATGTATACTTGATCTGGTATGGTCTTCATTTTGTATAGGGACTAATACTTGCAATTAGCAAAGTGTTGCCTAAAGCAGAGCATAGACATTGTATAAGGCGCATATATAAATATATATATATATATATATATATATATAGAGAGAGAGAGAGAGAGAGAGATTGGTTAAAATGAGAACCAGCTTGAGTTGTGAGAACCGTGAGAACTAGACCATCCAAAAGTTTTTCCGAATTTTTTTTCTCACAAGTCATAAAAAATCACTTGTTTCAGCAAAAAAAAGAATTAAAAAAATGCCGCATACCCACATTTACGTGAGGCGTAAAAAACATTTATTTTTATACAAAATTTACACCAACGCGTAAAAAAACTTGAATCAGTCAAAACTACTGATTCGACATTTTTTTTACTTTTTTTACTTTTTTTACAGATGTGTTTATAATATTTTCATTTACGTTTGTGCAAAAAAAAATTGGAACAACTCACGCGGGAAGAAAAAGTTCTCGCGGTTCTCACAACTGGTAGTGGTTCTCATTTGAGAAGATAAACAGCTTCATGCTTGGTTGAAGCAGATCCCATTGAAACATTGGACCAAGTCTCAGTTTAGTGATAAGACTTATTATATTGTAATATGTTTTGTAAGTTTGTTATGTTGTAATATGCTTAGTAAGTTTGTTATGTTGTAATTGTTTGCTAGTAACTGACATGTGTTCATTCAAACAGGTAGGGTAAAATATGACATTTTGCTAAATAACATTTGTGAAGTTTTCAATAAACAACTGATAAATGCAAGGGATAAACCAATCATTACTAGCCTAGAATACATTAGGGAATACCTAACGAAGAGGAATGTTGTGGTGCAAAGTTTGATTCCAAAGAGTCTAAGGGCCTCTTATCCCTTATGCAACAAAAACCCTAGACAAGATCAAACGAGAAGCTGTTGAATACACTGTTATTTTTAACTATATCAGCAAGTATTAGGTTAATGGGCCAAGAAATTTAAAAACAGTCAACTTGGAGCAGAGAACTTGCAGATGCAGAAATTGGGACTTGACTGGCATCCCTTGCAAGCATGCAGATGCTTGTATTTGGAACTTGGCCCTCCATGGCAAAGATGATGGTGTATTGGAAAAGTGGGTTGACAGATCATACCAGTTGCAGACTTGGAAGGATGTGTATTCCCATATGATTGGTCCCATCGATGGTCAAGACTTAACATCCCAACAACAACCCATAATCAAAACCCCAAGTGTGCATAACGAAACTTGTAATACTCAATCAAAAAACTTAGCAGTTAAGAAAACTTGACGGTTGATGAACCAACCCACACAAAAGTACCCTTACTAAACTCGCAATTAAAAACTGGACCATTTAGGATCAAGACCCGAGCATACGAGATAAGAACCTGCACGAAAATCGAGACAAACGCTCGATTGGACGAAAAAGGAGGCCATGACACGTGTCACGCCCATGCGCCACGCGTCAGACATATGCTGGACACGTAGCAGGTCTAGGCCAGACTGACCTCCCTGACGCCACGCGGGAGATGCCATGTCTCCTTTCGCAACGCGCAGGAGAGGTCCACCTCGCCTATATAAGGGCCAGGTCTGGGACAAAAACATTCGCACCTTTTTTACTTCTGAATTGATCCTCTAATCACTCGTTACTCTGTTTCCCTGTATTCTCGTGTATTAAACCCGAATCACTTAAACGATACCCTGTCCGATTGATCGATAAACTAATCAAACGAATGCCAAAGTGTTGCCTGTATAAGGTTATACTTTATTAACTACATTGAGATTTTGATCTTGCGATTATCGTTAAAGTTTGAGTTGGATTGGGTTTATACATTAAAACGGATTACATTCGGTGAAATTAGGGGTTAGAATCAGAAGGCTTAAAACCATAAATTCATTGATAACGTAGATGATTAATTATCAGAAGATTTGGAGCTATAAACTTACTACTAATCAAGATGCTTAGTATCAGAAAGCCTAGAATCAGGAGGTCTGCTAAATCAAAACTATAGACTTACAAAAACCTTAATTATCTGAATTGCTCAAGAACTACAAGCTAGCAAGGTGAGTTCCTCTGAACCTTTTCTAAAATGGGATGTGATGTTCTGTTAATTGGTAATAATTATATAATCGACTACTTATAGCATTTGTGATACGTGGCAATGATTGATAGGATGATTGAGGGCTGATTGTATGTATCTGATTTAGCCAGTAGAGTTTGTATCGCATAGCCTGGTTATGTGAACATATTGTGCTTACTCTGTTCTTATTTGTTTGCCATTATTATATCTGATTGATGTTATAGTTGATAAATATATGTTTTCAATAAGCTCTTTTTTGTTCATGAACCCACCAGCTTATGCTGAGTCCCAAATATTTTCGGGTACACATCCTAGGTGCCATGTGATTGAAGGAATCGAGGATATGAGGAGATAGAGGTCTAGGGGCCTGCTGAAGATTTAGATCTGCAGTATAGTTTAACTGATGAAAATGTTATTGTATAATAATACATGAATATAATACTCTTTAATATTTCATTAAAGTTTAAAAACTTTCGTTGTAAATTCTCTAGTTACTATGTGTTCTGTATATCTGATACGTAATACTCCCTAAAACTTATCCTGAAATGTAGATGTTACATTAAGTTAAGCTCAAATCCATTTCTTTGTTGGTGTGCTCACCAAATGAATACTAATAGTTGATTTGACTCGCTAGAAATTTAACTGTTCATAAAAACGGATTTAATTAAAAGTATTCGGTTATGATTTTTCGATATCCTAAATATGTGATTAGTGTTAACCTGCTCATTGGATTTGATCGCATAGGATCATGTGGTGCTAGAGTATTCACATCTCACTTTCCTTCTTGAACATAATTTAACTAACAAGCACACCTTTTTTTAAATTGTTTATTTTATAAAAACCTCACACATCTTGTTTTTTTATTATTTTTATCTTACTCATATATACTTATTTTATTAATTATTTTTTTATTCTTATACACTTAAAAAAAATATAGAAGCTTGAATTTGAGTCTCTAAATATAGAAAGTTACTTTTATATTCTCTAATTTTTTTTGGAACAAAATCTCGGTCAGGGGTATACATGACCAAAGCTCGGTTGAAGTAGGATTCGAACCTAAGCACCCCCAGACAGGAACCCGCTAGATAGTAAACATTCCCACCTCCATTGCAACCATTGGGCTATAATATCATTGACAATATTATCTAAATTGTTCGCTATTATGGAAAGTGAGATGTAATGTTATTTTGGATGATTTACTTGTGTTATTCTCTAAATATTTAAGATAAAATATGTATAGACAGTGAGATGGAATCCTGTTAGTTATGTTGTCATGTCTTTGCTTATTCCGACACTGAAATCAACAGAAATAGTTTAGAATTAATTTTGCTGTTAAAAAATAATAAACAAACTTTAAACTTTGAATTCTAGAAGATTTAAGATTCCACGTAATGACGACGCTAACATTAAAATGCATGTCCCCATTAATTTATTTTGGGAGACTTTTTATTGTATACATTTTTTAAATACCCATACACAAAATAAAATAAGCTACATGATCCAACTAATCTAAATATCAACAAAAATAATACGATAAAAAAATCTATTTGAGCTTCTAAATGAAACTTCCCTTTTATATATGTGAGTTGTTTTTTTAACGGCAAAATTCTTACGTATTGTCTTTGAACTTGAACCGAATACTTCTTTCAATAAAAGTGAGGTGTTGATTACATGGAGATAAAGAAAAGTAAAAAAAAAAAAAAGAAAAAAAGAAGGCTAGGGGGGACAAAATTAAATCGAGTGACTGATAGTCTTTTCATTTTGTCCATTTGGAAAATTGTAGAAGAGTTTCTTGTGACATAAATGAATAAGAAACAGAAAATGCCACATATGAAGACGAATATATCAAACATCAAACCCGCAATTGATGCAAAGATACTTACAAATCTATATACAAAAAAATGAAAAGGTGTTTCAACGTACAAACAAATATTTATGTACATGTAACAAAATTTAAAAAACAGTAAGAATTAATAGAAAAAACACTGAAAAGGTGAATATTTAGACAAATACCTTACGTTGTGTGATTTGACGAGATTTGTTCATTTTATGTATCCATTGATCCTTACACAAATCCCTTACGTTGTGTATTAGTTCCTCTTATTTCCTTAATATGTTCGTAAAAATATTAGTATAATGGGATACCTTTTATACTAATATTGTTGGTTTCTGTTTGTTTATATCAACTGTTTAATATGAACAAACATTACGATAACGGGAACAATTAAAATTAATATAAAACGTATTCCGAGATATATGTTCACTTTGAAGATGTTTAGATACTCAATTGATGTGAACAAAGAATTGTTTAATTATAATTCAATTTTCTCTTTGATTGAAGAAGTCGAATTACAAAAAAAAAAAAAAAAAACAAAGATCTAAGAGAACAGAAAACCTAATTGCTTAACTTTAGTTTATTTTCACACATAAGAGTAATCAAAATAAAGAGGGTATGGTGTAATTCACGCAAAATGTTCACTTAGTGGTGAGTGAAAGTCGTTCAATGCTAGTGTAGAAGATGATCGTGTGCGGTTTGTGTCAAGTAGCTAATTCTCCTAAGGTTGGTTGGTTTATGTCACATTAATTCTTTAGGTCGATTGGTTGATACAACTATTACATACAAGGGCTTTTGTTGACCTCTATTTTATGTATTTAGATGTTAATTCATAATCAAATTTACATCTATACAAGTTGTGAACTAGCAAATACATGAAAATTATTTTTATTTTATGTCAAAAAGGATCTAAAATGGTAATTTGAAGTACCATGTGATTAGATCAATCCTAGCTACTCTTGAGTTGCCATAGTGTTGGATCATCTTCAACAACATGTTCTTAGATTAGCTTATTAGGGGGCGCCCCGTTATACAAAAACCATCACGCGTTGTAACCCGTGATACACCGCCGCTAGCGCTACTCATCACGCGTGGACTTGAACACGCGTGGTAGCTATCACGCGTTGAAGATTTGTTGGGTTGTGGAAAGTGATGGACATTTTCACTAAAATCCATCAGCTCGATGATATGGCAGAACTTGATTGGATGTTGTGAGTTAGAACTCCATCACTAGTGGAGCGCCCCTACCACCTTATTATTTTAGCGACAGAATATTAATAACAATGATAATCCAAAACATGTTAATGAATCAAGAACACAAGAGTAATTTCAGACGTTAACCCTTCATTGGTAGTAAGATATCATCGATAGTAAGTAGATTGGTACAATATCGTAATATCAATCCCCAAAGGTGCATTTCGCAACATTAGCACAAAACACCTCAAAAGCAACTTAAGAAGCTTTTATTGTAAAAAATATGTTCTAGAAATCAAAACGTAGTTTGTTTAGTATGCTATTGTAAGGACCGATATGATGCTAACTTAATCAAAATGAAGTTTCGTTTGGTATACTATTGTAAGGACCGGTATATTGTATAAAATATGAAACACAAATGTCGATGGCTTTTGCCACCGACCACCACTCATTTGTATCATCTAGATTCTGCATACCAATTCAAGACAATTCCCAGAAAAATTGGTAGGTTCGTTACTTGAGTATCCATTGGGAAGAAAGGCAATCTGAAATCTTTCATGTCCAAGATTTATCCTGGTAGTTCGTGTTTACCTTCTTGATGTCATTTTTCCTGGTTATCCATGGGTATGTAACTCTTTCTATGGGTTGCCAAGTTACCAACTTAACTTTAAGATCATTCATCCCAAGACTTTGCAAACCAGCAATGTGCTCCTCATTCCACAACCCCGACAAAAGATAAACATGTAGTGGCAGTTGCCCATGGTGAATGTGAGATGGAGATGGAGTTTGTGGATCTTAATTTGAGTTGATAGGGACGTCAACTTGTGATGTTATTCAGGGTGCCGCTGTAACTGCCGATGTTGAGTAGGTTAGAGTTGCTGAAACCGAAAATCATCCGGGTATCGTTGCGTCAGAGGCGACTATTCACAGCGTTGATCAAACTACTGAGAATGTTAAGGAGATCGTTTTTGACCATATTTCACGTGGGGAAAAGTTGAGAAGAAAAAAGAAGGTGTTGTTGAGCGAGCCCCACAGGTGGAGACGCTAGTTGATGCTCCTGTTTCGGTAGGTTCAGCGTAAGGTCTATCTGTGGGTTATGTGGGTCCTTCTACGCGTGAAAACCTTTGGCTGCCGAACGTTTGGACCCGACACCTATCCTACAGGATGAGACCCCTGTCGATTATTATTACCGATCTTATGATGACCGACAAGCAGCCGAAGTGCATGCTCCTGTTTGGAAACGAAAACAAGGAGACACATTCAGCACCGTCGCGACTTGCCGTGAATGGTTTAAGGGTGCCTTCCCTCCAGTTGAAGTGAATCATCAGAAAAATCATTCTCATGACCAAGTGTATCATTCTCATATTTTTGCGCATGCCAATAACGTGTCAACGAGTAACCAAATTGTGCGTGAATGGTGCACCATACATCGCGAGAGGGTAGAGTTTGTTGAGACCAGAGCTCGGTTGTTTGTAGAGCATAAGGAAATTCTAGTTGCACAAGCGCAGTTGCTCGATGAGCGTGTGAAATCTGAGCAAGACAAAAAGTCTGAGGAATGGGGCGCTCTTGACGCGAAGAAAAAGGTTGAAGCTCTCGAGAAGCAGTTGTCAAAGGAGCGTAAGTGATGGGTTGAAGCTTGTGAAGGAGACAATGTGACGATGCGTAGGGTGTTTGTGATGAGAACATAAATTTGAAGGCGTAGGGGAGACGTTGCAGAAATAGAATGTTGAGTTGCAGGTTTTCATTGAGAAAGCTAAGTCGCACCATGAGAGTGCTTAGTAAAATCAGGTTGTAACTAGAGCTGCTCTTTTATCAAAAGAAAAAGAAATTGAGGATCTTATTGCTAGTTTGTTTGAGAAGGATAAGGCCAAGGAACGTCTGGCCGCGCGAGAGCGAGACTTAGTCAGTGAGGATGTCAAAATTGCGGAGCTGAAACGTCATCGTTTGTTTGAGAATCAAGACAAGTGTGAATCGTTGGAAATCGACTTGGGTGCCAAAAAAGAGTGTGCTGATGCTGCTGAGGAGGCACGAGATACTACGCAATCACATCTGGAAATTGCCCAAAACGGTCGAATGGATGCACATGTGATGCTAGAGACATTTATGGACAACTTTGTCTGGTTACAAGAACATGACATCATTCACGTTTGTATTGTACCTTAATTAATTATTGATTCTCCATTCGTGTGTATAACCCTTTGTTTTGTTGCGCAGGTTGCCAACGCAGTCATGAATTCCACTGAGTTGTACGAAACTGTTGCCAATCTTACGGTCTCTACACGTGCTGGGGGCCACCGAGATAGTTACAAGGAGTGTATCTTTCATGTCAACGAGGCCCTGAAAGTGTAGTGGGATGACCAGTTTTCTTCCATGCGCGGTAGGTCTACCGAAGATGAGCTCTTTGCTGCCCATTGATCACGGACCTTGTTGCAGATGCGCTGCAACACGAAGATTATGTTGATTGGTTTTCGAACTGCCGATGAAGGTGGAGATGAATGTGATGCTCCAGACGCGTGAGGCAAACGGGCTGCGTGCCATGGATGGGCACAAAGCCCCTGTAATAATTTCGTAGGTTTTGTCTCAAACCACCGCGGCCTCGGTTGGCAAAAAGAAAACTACATATTTCGAAAAACTACGAGACCTAAATAAAAAAATAAAATAAAAAACTTTATAAATAATGGTTGTTCTTTTTGCCTATTGCCGCCACTATTCTAGTTGATGTTAGATGTTATCATTAACTTTGACTATGTTGTTCTTGTGTGTGTGAGAGAGAGAGATGTTTAGACTTGGACTATAATCTACCATCAGTGGCTTAAAAAGTAGTTTAACATGGTTGAGGCGTCATTGGTTGAACATAAACGCCATACGACTAGGGGACTTAGGGAAAAAGTCGAGAGAGACAGAAAACTATTGCTATAAACAATTTGGGCAAATAGGGGAAATGAAAAAGAACTAAAAAGTTACCACTTCAATTAAAATTCATCCGAGATAACTATCATGGACCGAGTTTAACCAAGCTTTTCTAGAAACAATTCCAATAAGTTACAAACAGATATCTTTATCAAGTACTAATAAAAATCATTAAATTCTATAATATTAAATTAAAATCTGTTTCTTCCCAAATCTTACATATATTAAACTACATAATTGCATTGCATTACATAATTCAAATTCTATGCAACAGTTAAGAAGCATGTGACAAACTTCCTATAAAGTTTCACTTACCACCCTCCAACAAACCCCACTTATACAACGGCTCCTTTTCACTTCCCCCCACTAACAAAATTCAAAATCTTTCTTCTTTATTCTTTATCATCATTCCCTGAACCTTTTTCTTATCCCTCTTTCATCTTCATCTCTCTCATCAACCTCAAACAAAAATGGGTTCTTGTTGCAGCAAAACTGACACTACAATCACCTCTAAACCCGCCCCACCGGAACCGCAACCCGAGAAGAAGAAGAACAGCAACAACACAGCGGCCGCCGTTGTCGCTTCACCGAAAGATGTTTTCGTTGTGAAGCAACGAAAGAGTCATGAAGTTGAGATACACCCAGATCAAGAAACCCGTAAATCGGTAGATCGGAAAAAAAACCCCAATTCAAACCCTAATGTGGAGAGTTCCAAATCTCCGGTAACCGGCGACGGCGGTGTGTTGACCGGCGGTGCAGCAACGGTGAGGACGTCGAGTTGTACGAAGGAAGAGGTGGATGCGATTTTGATACAATGCGGGAGGTTGAGCCGGAGCTCGTCCGGGGTGAAACCCGAAACGCCTACACGAGGTAGGCGGTATTCGGGCTCGAAGAGGAGTTTTTGATTTTGATACGGAAATCAAGAATGACGGTGAGGAGGGGGATGGGGTCTCCCGGGAGCCCAGGGTCTCGTCCAGGTCTGCTTCTAGAAGAAGCAGTAGAGAGCGAGACCCACAACAACAAAGATCTGGAAGCAAAGAAAGAGGAAGTGGGGAAAGAAGAAGAGTGAGTAGATCCCCAAATAGAAGATCTGAATCACCAAACCCTAATTCGGTTGCTGCGGGTAGTGGTGGCAGTAATCGTCCCGGGAAGATGGTTTCGGTCCCTGCTACAGATAAGGGTAACAATGCTGGTGGGGCAGAGGTTGTTGCTGGAGTGAAGAAGGTTCAAGTGAAGCGAAATGCGGGTGAGGGGGCGGTGGCTGTTGGGTCACGGACCGCTGCATCTCCGCGTGCTAGATCCCCAGCTAATGTTAAAGTTTTGAATGAGAATCAGAACCCGCAGCCGTTGACACTAAGTCGAAGCAATTCGAAGAAGGCGGAACATTCCCCTTACCGGAGGAATCCGTTGGGTGAGATCGATACCAATGTTGTTGGATCCGAGCAACCGGGCAGCAAAGTAAGTGTCCCCCATTCCCCTGATTTCAAAATTGCATATATTCTGAGTTCTCTTGGTTTTTGATGATATATTGTTTGCAGAAACCAAATGGTAATCAAACTGTATCAAAAACCCGATCTTCTCGGCTGTCTCGGGAGCTAGACATCAACCCGGAAACTTTAACCAACCCGACCCCGACACCAAACCCACCATCCTATGCTAGTTTATTACTCGAAGACATCCAAAACTTCCACCAGAAGAACCCACCCACAGCATTGGTAGCTGACCTGAAAACCGCCACCAGCGTCAACGCTAGGCAATTCAAGAAAGACGATGTTGTGGAGTCCGAAAAAGTAGCTAGTGATGATCTGATGGAGAAGAGTTTACTAAAGTATGTGACGGTGAGACGGGGTGGTGGTGATGCAGATAGTGAAGAACAGGAATCATCAGGGAGCAATAGCTTTGCGGGTAGTCAGCAACTGAGTTGGATGTCGTCATCTTGGGAGCCGAATTCTGGTGATTCGTCGGATTGCTGGACTTCTAAATCGCGGTCGGATGTTAGAGATGTGGAGGTTGAGAAAAATGAGTATCCGAGGAATGGAATTGGGCGTGGGAGAGTAGGTGTTCATGGCAGAAGTGCGTACACGCTGCCAAACAATGCTACAGTTGGTTCTACCTAGTTGATCTATCGAGTTCTTTTGTTTGTTGCAACTTGCAACTGTGTAACGTATTTGATCCGTGTTTTTAATCTCAAAGAACCGTGATGATTCTTGTTTCTCACACTGCGTGTTGTTTATAGCATCGATTAGATTACTTTAATGGGCTTACTTGTTTGCCATGATCAATCATCTAAAATGTGTCAAACTTACTCTTGTTTCCCATATAGCGTGTTGTTTATAGCGTCGATTTGATTCCACTAACAGGCTTACTTGTTTGTCATGATCAACCGTCTAAAATGTGTCAAATTATGGCTCATCTACTGTGCCTGAAAAAGCTGATCCTTGTGGACCACTCGGGTGTCTCGTTCGACTTACCTTGATAACCCGAGTTTTACCTGACCTCTCAATTTTTCTAAAGTATTAATTTAACAATCTTCTTATGTGTATTATACATATCTATGGTATTAAGTTAGCGAATCTCTACATATAAGAGCCTGAAGTGATACCACCTGCAAAAGTGATTGGGTTTCGGATATACTAGTAGACACATTGTCGGTTGAAATTTGCAAAAATAAACATTATGCCATGACCTCAGGGCTCTCAATCACATGAAACCCGTAGCCATCTCTGGTATAGCTAAAATACACGAGCCCAAGGGTATTCGAATCTTGAGTAGGTGTACTGTGATGATGCTACACAACTATCATATACAAAATAGTGTCGCATATCATCCGAATCTGCATCATTGTTGAGAAAAGTCTAATATGCAAATGTCACAGGTTCATGTATTTAGCTGTTTGCGGGTATGAAATTGTTTTATAATAATGGTACAATTCCAAGAAAATGACCACAGAGAGCACCAGCCTATAAACTGTTTGTGGGTTTTGAAAAAACAAGTCAGCTTGGATACATAGCGGCTATATTTGGAAGGAACAAGTTAACATTAACCTTATTAATACTAGAACATGACCTATTGACTTGTCTATGGTCTATGCTGGCATCTTATACAAGATCACCCGACTCACCCATCAAATGACATATACAACTCACACCATCTGTTAGAACATCATCACAAACACCATCTTCATAACAAGAATTACTCATACATGTCATCATTTACAAGTTCAAACAAGAAATGCCACCAAACGCGTCACAAATTTACAATCTTTATCAGATAATAGAGAATGCCCGGATTCGACAAAAGTGAAGACTGCTTCCACACGCGCATCATAGTTACAATTAAGACATACCTGCCATCAAGGTTATATTGAAAGAGTCAGAGACCCAACAGCCAACATGGTTGAGTTATCAACTGACCAAGTACGTATTGTATAATTTTTAATCATTCAAAAGTTCAATAACCATAACCCACTTATTGTCTCATGCTATTCCAATTTAGTTTCAAACGAAATTAGTAAAGTAGATCAAAGTATTACTTATGAACAGCATGATGCCGCACGGGCTCCGTCAGCAGGTCTGTCCACGAGAACCATACCGGCCGGGTTCTGAGTAGGTTGAGCTCGAGGGAGTCTCTTTGCTGTTTCAAACAGTACAACAGTCTCATATCATATAATATGATAAAAACCAATACAAAAGTAACCATTATGGGCGTTCAACAATCTCTGAAACTGACCGAACCACCCAAACAGAAGCGAAACACCCGGTTTGAAAACTATACAGTTCAGTTTTGGCAGTTGAACAGTTTGGCCGACTGTTTGGAGCTTGAAAACAGGCCTTTAACTTCTATTATTTATTTATCTTTCACTTTCAGACGATACAATCCATTATATACATGAACCACCTTATATCATTTTAGAAGTTCTAACATAAATTAACGATTTTAAATATTAAAAATTAAAAAGTTAAAAACAGTTTAAACCGCCAAAACTGGCTGGTTCGACCGATCACCCAACCCAACCGGTTTAAATTTTCGTTTCCCGTTTCATCAAAACCGGCTGAACCAGATGAAAACACCCAGTGTGTGATGAAAGGATAGAATACTAAGCATGGCCAAACGAACTGAACTTAATTATAGCAATGGTTAAGATAATGTGATGTTTGTAGAATCTGGGTTAGTATTGAGAACTATAAAGTAAAAGGTGCAAGTTTACATGGCTTCCAAACAAAAAGGCATGCATACCTATTTCATGAAATATGTCATTGACATTAGCAGCAGTTTTGGCAGATGTCTCCATAAAGAAAAGACCATTTTCATCCGCATATGCACGAGCTTCCTGCATGGCAATTAATGCATGTGAATATTGGAGGTGTTAAGCCACTTACAGTACCATCATGAAAGTGGCTGTAATGCATTGGGTTCAAAGCATGTACCTTGATAGAAGTGTAGAAGATAGATATAAAAGTATTCTAGGGTGTGGTACAGTTAGACACATGGTTAGTAAAACTATTATAATTAAACTGTATACAATATCAAATGTTGGAATTATTATTGCGCTGATGGGTAGCTTTGTATGGTAGTTAAAACCAGCAATAAGTCTATTGATTGTGCAACTCAAAAGAAATAAATGGAAGCAACTTTGTTCAGCATAACAAGATATTGTTTATTCAAACTTCAAAGAATGTGAAATCTTGCCACTACACACCCATTTATAGATCTTCTATATTACAATTAGTTGTTTTTCTCCCACAATAAGCACTGACACTTTGAGAATCTAGCACCACAATTTAATTGTTCTGTTAAATGGCATATAATATTTGTACCTCAACTTTCAAATGGACGGAGTAATAGGATGTGGAATATATAAGTAGCTTGGATGATATATTTTTCATGTATCTATAATACATTATAATATGCAATACTTCCTAATTTGTCCATATATAATAAACTTCTCCTAATTAATACATTATTTAACGCAAATGAGATTATTTAATTCACTACATTAATTATTATCATATTTATAATACTTTAAGTTCAGATTTAAATTTACCTTTACTATTTATATATTGTTATAACAAACTCAATTAAAATTAAGTATTATCAAGATACTTCAGCATATAATTATTATTAATAATAGTAATACCCTTATATAATTAACTATTATCATTATTTAGATACTTGAGTATATAACTACTAGATATTTATAATAAAAATAATAATAAATATATAGTAATAATACTAACCAAGTATAAATGTGTTTAAGGCATGACGGGTTAGATTGCGCTCTCCAAAAGAGCCTTGGTGACACCCGCCCATCGTCTGGTACTATTTTATTTAAATACGTATCTAATTACTAAATATTTACATAGTTATAATAAGAATAATAATAACAACCATAATAATAATACACATATAATCAGTGTTTAGGGCATGTTGGGTTAGATTGCGCTCTCCAAAAGTGTTTCAGTGACATCCGCCACATCGCTCGAGCCAACCCACTAGCTTATTATATATAGCATATCATTGTGACATGACAACAAAGTGGAATGCCCAAACTAGGCATTTGCTGTCAAGGTTTGGATGCATATGCAAATGCAAATACCACTTTGGGAAAAGTTGTAATATACAAAGAATATATTATCTTAACAGTTGACAGGTCATATTTATTCATAGATAAATGGCATGCAAGTTTAGGCTCAGGGAGAATCTCTTATCATCTCATATATATTTCATAGAAAAACGTAAATGCAAAGAGAGTCTGCGAAATTATAGAACAAAACACAACTTAAAAGCGTTTCTACGTTGTATGTATGTGCCTGTTTGTTACACTTAACAACGCTGTGGAAACATACCAAATTGTCAACAGCTTGCGGGATGTAAAGACACGAAAAGTATAGAGGCAACAACCATTCTATTAGAATATCTCCTACCATGAACAATCATCAGAGTGAAATTCACACATGTAAAAATGGGAAAGAGATGTATACCTCTGGTGTCACTTTCCTCTTGTCTTCCAAATCTGCTTTGTTGCCGGCAAGTGCCATAACCATGTTAGGATTACCTGTACCAGCCACACAATAATATAAGAATTGGCAGGAGTAAAATCCAATTAAAACTTTTCTCATGGAACCCAAAATTAATGATCTTCACCTTGTTTTTGAAGCTCTTGGACCCACTTTTTAGCCCGTGTGAATGAATCCTAAAAATAGTCATATAAACAGCAAGTGAATTCAATTTTCAAACACACAAAAAAAAAAGAAAAAAAAAATTAACAAAGAAAAACAATCCAACTTGGAATACCATTAACCTTTTGATATTTAGAGATACTTAGTTAACTTTCATAACCTACAACAAAGAATCTAGGTGGTTGACCACTCAACAAGTAGCATACAATACTTAAGCCAATCTTGAAGGCAATCGTCGAATGCCAAAACCCAATTAGCATTCATCAGAAAATGAAAAACCCATTATATTTACGACTATCTGCCACAAGTGAGACACGATACGTTCAAATCACTACTAGGCAATTATCACATCCCCTCTAAGCCAAATTTTACTACCCAAAAATGATTCCAAATAAATAAAAACAGAAGCACTCCCATCCAATATCCCATTAAACTCGACCAGTACGTCTTGGTTAGCAATCTATACCACATCAACTAACACAAATCAAACCAGATCCTAATTCATCCACCTAAACTCTAACAACTAACTATAACTATAGTTTAAAAACAACATTCTAATAAAGCATAAACTTAAAAACACATAACCGTACCGCGCTAGTAATATCGTAGACTATAATCGCAGCGGCAGCACCCCGGTAATACATCGGAGCCAAACTATGATACCTCTCTTGCCCTGCAGTATCCCAGATCTCAAACTTCACCGTCGCATCATTCACCGCTAACGTCTGCGAAAAAAACGCCGCTCCAATCGTTGATTCCTGTCAAAATCATCAACAAAACTGATCAAACAATCCCCAAACTCAAACCCTAGAAAGTCAACGTCAAAATCAAAGACCTAAAACAGCAAAAAAGTCAAAATCCAACCTGAAATTCTAGAAATTGGCCTTTGACGAAGCGTAAAACGAGGCTTGACTTACCGGCGCCCATGTCTCCGAGCAAAACCTAGGAATTGTTGAAAATTAGGGTTCGAGTGAGATTGAAATTGATTAAGAAATTGAGAAATTGAATGTGTGATTGATGTTGATGAGTTGAATTACCAGTTTTGCATTGAGATTATTGTGTCCGGTTGTTGTCATATTGATTGATTTGTTGATCGGATCGAAGGTGAGGTTTTAGAATTTGGGGGTTTTTGGTTTGCTAAAGAGACGTGATGAATTGGGAGACTGTTGGGGGATGAAGAAATGTGGCGCAAAAACAATAAACCAACTTTACATGAAGAAGGTTAGTGTATATACACACGTGTTTTAAAAGAAGGAAATGGATTTATGATCTCGCGCTTTGTGCCGGGAATTAAATCGGTTCGTTAATATGGTGACATTTGTTATAGTATTCAAAAGAGAAATCAATGCTGATAATTTATTCGATAATACTAATATTGATACTGAAATGTTCGCTATATTGGTACGTTTGTCGACGTATCAATATGACGCCAGAACTTGCTATAATCAAATATAAAAAAGTAAATTTATGGTTTACCATTGGAATAAAAAAATCTATAAATATTATGTTTGACTTAGTTCGGTTTTGAATGAAATTTACATGTTAGGTTTCGTTTAGGTTGGTCGGTTGAATTGAGAACAACTTATGTTTTTATTTGTTAAAAGCTTAAACCCCTAACCCGGACACACTTAAAATCATGAAACCTAAACACATGATTCGTCTAACCTAATATATCTAAACGTGTTAAAAGGTTGACTTTGTAATATCAAGTTGTAAACATATTAATTAGGTTGATGAACTGTAAAAAAAGAATTAAAAGGGCCATAACCGAGGTAGTGGGTCAACATGTTTATCTAAACGGGTTAACATGTTGATTTGTCTAGTTAAATGGATAAAAATGCTAACCCAAATATGACCTATTATTGAATGAGTTAAATATGACTACCTAAAACTTGATTATTTTCGTGTCATGTGGGAAACTGAAACCTCTATACCACTATAATAACTTAACGTGAAGGCCCTAATAGTACTTCCTAGAAAAACGTTTATCCACGAATTTATTTTGATCTCTATACTCGATATTAATTTCATCACTTCAATCTTTCACGATATACTCGATGCTAGTTTCAACTCTTCAATCTTTCACGATTAAAAAGATGTCATATAAGTTGTTCCTTTGTCATTTTCCTCACACCTAATCAAGAGTTAAATACACCTAACACTTTATTAAAAAAATATATATATGAAATTGTGGTAAATACCTTGTAAACGTCTTTACTCTAAAAAGTATTTTGATAAATAGATAAAAGTGTGTATATATTATTATCGTAGTTTAGGCAGCAGCTGTAATTATATGTAATTATAATAAAATGATAATTATAGTTATATTATAATTATATAATCTAACATATAATAAAAGACTCCTAATAATGACACATGATATTCTCTCCTTTCAACCTCATAAATTTTATTTATATTTGCTTAATAAATTTCTTTTAATATCAATATTAATAACTAATATATAGATATCACTTATTTTTATCTAAAATTAATAAATAACTTCAATTTTGTAATTTTGATTTATTGTTTTTTACTTTTAACCCAAAGTTTTTCATCTTTTGCAAGTTAATTCCAACTCTTTTTTATTTTCAATTTTGGTCCACCATGCTTTTCATATTTTCCAAGTTTTTCGTAACGTTCTAAATTTTATGAGTTAACGCACTGCAACGTGCGTGTGGGGTTCAACATTTTTCGTATATTTTTTCCCGTTGCAACATATTTATTTTTTGAAAAGTTCGTCGAACGCGTGGGTCCTGGATTGACTTAGTTATTTTTTCTATGTTTTATGTTTCGGTTTAATTTCTCTGCAACGAGCGTGCGTGATTCAAAGATTTGGCATCTGCTTTTCGGTCAGCATTCTTTTTTCCATTTATATTTATTTTGTTGAATGAATTTCAAATTTTGTCATTTATCTTTATACTCAATTTCAGACGGCGTCCTTTGTCTTTAAATTTGATGAGTTTTGTACTTTATGTTTTAACATCTTGCACGTTCTGTCCTTTACCCCTGTTAAATCTGGTCATGTGACTTGCACATGAGGGCATATTTGTCTTTTCACCATTCAAAGACTATTGTGCAAATATTTAATATATATATATATATATATATATATATATATGAACTTAATGAATCTGTATCTCTCTCTCTCTCTCACTTAACCTACGCCCTCTTTCTCTTTCTAACCTACAAAGCACCACCACCACCATCACTCTTTAACCTACACCATCTCTCCTCTCTAAGTTACACTATCCCTACCGAGCACCACCACCTAAATTCAAACACCAATCTCATAATAAATCAAATCAAACACCACCACAATCACATGATGATCAAGCAACAGAAGCAAATTTGGATTCAAATCTCAAAATTAAATCACCAAATCTCACATCACAGCTAGATCCCAACCGCCACGCACATCACCTGCCACCACCACTGCCCTTCATCATCTACGACCAAAAATCAACAAACCAATTCCCCAACCCAACAACGAAAATCCCCAAATCAACTCAACAACCAAAAAATCCCCAAATCAAGTAAACAACCAAAAATCCCCTAAATTCCCCAAATAATTTTCCGAACTCACCTCTTTCCGGCTATTAACAGCGAGGGTTTAGAGATCTAATGATAGGTTTTCTAGTGCTTCCGGCTATTTCTGATGAGTAACGACAGTGAGTCTCTGAGATCTCATGCTAGAGTTTCGAGATCTCAGCTATTTCTCGCAATATCTCATTTATTTTTGGTTACTTAAACCGATTGTACATGTGTGTGTGTGTGTATATGGCGATGTTGAGAGCGTTGGAGGGTGGTGGTTGGAAGGTTGGAATAGTCGTGAGAGATAGAGAAAATGAAAGGTGGTTGTGTCACACTCCAGATTTTCATACACCGGTGGGCTCGGATGGGGAGTATCGTGACATCAATTGATAATCATCGTAGTCAATTAAACACGGCACAACGGAAGTCTTGGAGTAAAATTACTATTACAAACCAAATGTTCGAAATACAAAATATTATACAGGCTCGTAATAGAAGATCCACAGGTGGATCATAAATTGTACAAGAAAGAATATAAAACAGACTTTGGGCAGATCTAGGATTTGCAAGATCCTTTATCACTACCGAGCACTTCCAGCCTATTTTTCGTATTGTACCTGCAAGCTTAGTCTTTTGAAAATAGGTCAGCTTTCGCTGGTAAATACACCCAACTGACTCATTTTGAAATCATTTCAAAAATGTTTTAAGTGCGTTATCATCACAAAATCTTTTTATAACTTGTAAAAGTTGACCGTCCAACCTTGTTAACAGGTTTACATGTTTGTCCATACATACAGGGCCCGGTACGGAGACCGAGACATGATTAACGTACACACCACTTTGGACTCACGAAGGAGTCAATTCTTCCCAACCTTGTGGGAATGCATTTTTGAGCGTCTATCGGGTGTATGTCTACACCCGCGCTAAGGTCGTGGCCATTTCTATTGTAATGAGCCGAGGATATCCAGGACACGGTAGTTAACCCCCGATGTTTAAGTTATCAAACAAAACTGGTTAAAACAGAATATGCGGATTTACTAGCCGCACCCGGCATTCGATTGATCCCATTTCCGACCAATCGGTAATAATTTATCGTAACCCAAGCCCGTATAGGGGAAATAGGTCGAGAGTATTTACCTGAGCTAGTCTTCTTTTAATTTATAACTCAGCCGTACACAAAAGTACTAAGTGCAGATAGCATTTACCGGCAAGTCTCTAGTCTGGATTATGACATAAACTAACCAATTAAATACTAACGGTCTTATTTAAGTCATAGACTTAAACCGTGTAGTGTACAAGATCAAGATGTATAATGCTTGATTAAATGATGATTGGATAGAATGTAGTTTAAATCCAACAAGTACCTTGACTTGTGTAATATGGATAAACTATAAGCATTCTGGATTTTGAAACTTAAATGACAAGGTTAAACCCGTTTCGGTTAATTACGTAAACTAGTTCTATATACTTAACCATACGCTTATTAGCGATATCGGGTAACCGGATAAGTCATGGACAACTTATATATGCCATTATACTTTAAATAAGTTGTAATATCAGTAGGATATCAACTTATATGCCAGTTATGTTTTTAAAACGGAATTATGCCTTATAAGGGCATTTTGGTAATTTAATATCGTATAAAAGGAACTTGATTATAATTTAATGTTATAACCATAAGTATTATGGAAAAATGATTTATTTATGATATAATATCAGTAGGATATCAATTTATATGTGTAATTTATATTTTAAATTCATATGGATATCAATTATATGTGTAATTTATATTTTATGACCAAATTATATGTGTAATTTATATTTTATGACCAAATTATATGTGTCATTTTACACATAGTTTATAAATTACTTGGGATTTTGAGTTTGTAATATGTACCTACTATAAAAATATTTAAAATAAGTTTTAAATTCAGTAGGTAACAAGTCTTGGTCAAATAATATAGTTTAAAACCATACTATGCGCCGAAACGGCGCTTATGTCATAAAATGACGTCTTATGCGATGTTTAATGAAAACTGATGTTAAGGTCAGATTAAAATGTCTTAGATATGTTATTTAATATAACATATCAGTAAGTAAAATATTTACCTTGAAAATATTTGATTAAAACCGTTTTATGAGCCACAAGGGCTAAATCGTCATTTATCGACATAAATCAAGGACCTGCTTGTAAACTCAGTTTAAAATCTGGTTTAACATCCCAAATAATCCTACTTATAATATTATATCAGTAGGAAACTTGTTTTCAAGTTCATTATCATTAAAACCTTGATTTATGCAAAAAGGGCATTTTAGTAAAAAATGGCATAATTACGGAACTTGCGCATAAACTCAGATTCTGATTATGATCATGTAACATAACCTCGGAGGGTTATGCTACATTATATTATGATCATAATGTCACACCCCGACCCGCAGCGGAATAAGAGTCGGGGCATAATTGGGTTATCACCAAAGCTCATGATAATTACTAATATGTTTCATATTTATTAAAGTTAAAATTACATTCCCAATAATCCAAACATGTTCATACAAATACAAAGAAAAATAACCAACTAAACAATTTCAAGCTCTAAATCATTTTATTCTTCTAGGCCAATCCTATGTGTTTTCTTGCTGCAGCTGGTTCACCTGTATCATATGTAAAAATGGGGGTTTTTGGGTCAACATAAGTTGGCGAGTGAACCTTGTTAGATAAACATTTATTATTGATTTTCTTGTTATTTTATCAAGGAAAAATTGTGCATAATCATAAGTGAGCAAATGTAAATAATCAAACAGTAGCAATAGCAGTCACAACTATAACATACAATAACATATGATAACATACATTAACATACCAACATCATACAATAAATAACATGAATGAAACTGTGCGATCAAGGCTCAATCAAACGGAGCCGATCGTATTGCATGTACTGAAAATGATAAATGTCTGTGCGATCAAGGCTCAATCAAACGGAGCCGATCGTATGTTGGCACGCCAGGTTCACGCTCATAATGTAATGGGGAAAATGCTCAACGCTCATAATGTAATGGGGAGCGGCGGCCTATGAAATTGCATGTACTGAAAATAATAAATTAAATCTAACAATAATCACACAAACAGTTGAAACAAACTGAATACACATTTGTTCATGATATGATGTATGCACAATGATTTAAATATAATAAATAGCAAGACACATGATACACCCAAAAAACGTGATTAAAACGGGGAATTTGTAAAGATTCACTCACATTGGGTGCGTTTGATTGGAGATGGTGAGATGCGCACGAGTTGTAAGAGTGGAACAACGAGAATTAACTAACCTAAATAATAACGGAAAATATAGTAAATGAGTGGATTTTATTAAGGATTTTAATAGAATTTTTAGATATATTATTACGAGTTTAAGGCTATTTCCTATCTTTAAAAACATTATTTTTAAGTATTTTTAATTGATTTTTAAATTAAATTAAATAATTAAAAATATAAAAATATGTTGACTTTTTGGGTTGACCGTTGACTTTTTGACTTTGACTGTTTGACCGGTTTAATGTGTGACTGAAATGCGCTGGGTGAGGCTCGAACCCGAGACCTCCCGTTCGCGTGCACGCAGCTCTACCAACTGAGCTACGTGTCTAACCTAAAATAATTCTGTTTTTAATTATACTTATATACTAATTTAGTTTATTCAAAATTCTTTTATTTTCAAAAACATTTTAAATCCTCGAACGGGTGACACTAACAGGTCTCGAACCCGGGACCTGTGCTTTAACGTGACACACAGTCCACCGCTGGACTGTGTGTCTAACTTGGTTAATATACAACTTTTTATTATACTTAACAACTAACTTAAGTTAACCCGGTTCAGTTAGAAAAATAAAACGTTTTTATTACATTGAGGGTGCGTGTATCAGGGATCGAACTCGCGGCGTGTGCGTATTATTTGCACACAGTCCACCGCTGGACTGTGTGTCTAACCCGTTTAAAATACCAATTTTAATTAACCTTATATTGTTAGCACAGTTCGTCTTCCTCGTTAGTTTTTACAGACAGCGGATTACACCGTTATATCTTGTTTAATTCGATTGATAAACATTGCACAGACTAATATGAGATGGCAGAGACGATATTTAGAAATAAATATACCGGTGAACGATTTATTTCAGAATTCCGGCAAGGCGTCGGTCTCTGTTTTTATGAACTTCAACTGAGCAAGCCAATTAATCGTTTTGATTAGCTAATCGTGGAATTGAAGTGCTAAACAAACATTAACAAAGTGTTTGAAGGTCCTTACCGTTTCACAGATGTAAGTAAGGATTTCCAGAAGTTTTCCGGCGAACTGGAATTATCCGATAACAGCATCTGAATTCGATTTCAATTGATAGGTCCGAGTTAGAAATAGCTTAACAATTGATAGACTACGACGGTATTGAAAGACTTACCGTTTTGATGAAGAATACGGTTTTCTGGCGAACTTGCAGAATTTTCCGGCGAGTAAAATAAACTTTTCTGATGAACTGAAAGTATAACAAAAGTGAAATGGCAGGTTTGTGGAATGTTTCTGAGTCGCGAGAAAGATCTTTGATTGCAGTAATTCAGATTATGGGATATCTTCGGTTATAAAACCCATCATCATCAGAATTTAAGTCAATTCAAGTCTGAATTGATTAGAATCGTCGGTGCATCGGTTATAAACCAGAATTCGCGATTATTCAACCGTTTTAGACGGTTGAATAGCCGATTACGGTTTTCAGATGGCGCAACCGGTTAATTTATGTTTGTTTATAAGGTTTATTTGTTTCCTAGAGTTGACAGAAAACAAACAAGTGGCGGAGTGGTTATGCGTGTGAGTGTTAAGTCTTTGGAGTTTACAACCCGGCTGACCCGGGTTCGAGTCCCGGCAGCCACATTTTATTTTTACTTTTTATCAATTATAACTTTTATAGTTTAGTTTGTTTATTAATTATGTATCATTAAAAATCAAAATAAACATAAATACGCAACAACACATTTATAACTTGATATTCGATTACAAACGGAGCGGGTTTGGTAAAACCCGTTTTCGACAAATGTTACAGTATCCCCTACTTTTAGGAATTTCGTCCCAAAAGTAGTAGGAAAAAGATGCGGGTATTTTTCACGCATTGAGTCTTCACGTTCCCAAGTAAACTCAGGTCCCCGTTTCGACTCACAGCGTACCCTAACAATTGGAATGCGACTTCGTCGTAGACGTTTTTCTCCGAAATTCATGATCTCTACTGGTCTTTCAATAAAATGCATAGATTCATCAATCTGAATATCTTCCAGAGGAATGTGGAGGTTTTCATCAGCGAGGCACTTCTTCAAGTTTGATACGTGGAATGTGGGATGAATCCTGTTGAGGTCTTCTGGTAGATCAAGCTTGTAGGCTACAGGTCCTACTCTTTCGAGTATCTTGAAAGGTCCTACGTAGCGTGGTGCTAGCTTGCCTTTTTGACCAAAACGAACTACTCCCTTCCACGGTGATACTTTCAAAAGTACATGATCACCAATGTTAAACTCTAAAGGCTTCCGTCGTTTATCTGCATAACTCTTTTGACGACTCTGAGCCGCTAGAAGATTGTTTCGAATTTGATGGATCTTGTCTGTGGTTTCTTGAATCAATTCCGGACCAGTGATTTGAGCTTCCCAATTTCGTGCCAACATACTGGAGATCGGCACTTACGACCATATAAGGCTTCAAAAGGTGCCATGCCGATGCTTGAATGATAGTTGTTGTTATACGAAAATTCAACTAATGGTAGATGAGCGTCCCAATTTCCCTTGAAGTCTATGACACATGCTCGAAGCATATCTTCAAGAGTTTGAATGGTGCGTTCAGATTGACCATCAGTTTGAGGATGATAGGCGGTACTGAGATCTAATCGCGTACCCAAAACGGCTTGTACTGCTTGCCATGTTCGTGAAATGAAACGACCATCACGATCAGAAATAATGCTTAACGGTACACCATGTCGGCTTACAATTTCGCTGATATAAACACGAGCTAGCTTTTCGTTCTTGAAATCTTCACGGATAGGAATAAAGTGAGCTGATTTTGTAAGTCGGTCAATGATTACCCATATAGTGTCATACCCACCAGAAGTGCGAGGTAACCCGGTAATGAAGTCCATGGTTATGTTTTCCCACTTCCATACAGGTATTTCGGGTTGGACCAGAAGTCCTGAGGGTCTTTGGTGCTCAGCTTTCACCTTGGAACATGTAAGGCACTTAGAAACAAAAACAGCAATATCCTTTTTCATTCCAGGCCACCAATAGGTGTATCGAAGGTCTTGATACATCTTATCGGCTCCTGGGTGTATAGAGTATCGCGTTTTGTGAGCTTCATTCATAAGAATTTCACGAAGATTGTTGTGGTCAGGAATCCATATACGATCTAGATAATACAGAATACCGTCAGATTTAGTTTCAATTTTAAGTTCAGCTCCACTGGACAGCTCCTTTCGTACATCATCTTCCGTTACTGAAACATGCTTACTTCTCGGATTTGATCTTTGATGTCGCTTACGATTTTATGCATAATAGTTTTGAGGGAACTAATACGTTTGTAATGATAAGGTATGTATCATAAAACAAAAACTTCAACCATAACGATATTTAAACCTACACGGAACTTTTCATAACCTCCTGGTAATGCTTTTGATCCTTTGCCAATAATACTTATATATAGGAAGTACCAGCGGTGTATCCACCATATTCTTGTCAAATTTTCGTTGGCTTTATCAGTAAATCATGATCAGTTCTATGTGACTCTAAAACATAAACAACACAACGAACAAACTTGAGTCTCAATTCTGAAATGATACATGACTAAATGATGACAGTACCTCTCTCGTTGGTTATGATGAAGGGGTCAGTCTATGTAAAAGTGTGACACAACCCAACTTCTTTAAATGATGAGATTGAGATACGTCGAGATGTATGATGATATGAATGTTAAATCAATGAGTATAAAACAAAACTGTAATATCAAATCGCATTAAAATTCTTGGATACATAATTTCCAAATCTTACAACTGGGATACGGAAAGATTGAGATAACATAAAGAAAACATTAAAACTAGACGATTGGAGTTGAGTCTTGATTCTTGGTGAGGAAAAACTAGTTGGGTGATTCGTTTGGGCCGTTATTATTTTCAACAGTATTGGCGTTGATGTTGTAAGCTCTTCCTCTTGCAGGTGGTGGAGCTTGGTTAGCTTGATTCACCGGATTTTCTTGAGCTTGGCATGAATGATGTTCACCAAACGTGGACAAGTGTTTCTAAAGTGGTTTGGGTCTCCACAGTTGTAACAAGCCCGCATAGGTTGCACCATGGGATAGTTGGGTTGGTAGTATGATTGGGCTAAATGTTGGGTAGGTGGTAGTAGTAGGGGTTGTTGGGCTTGACCCATTATTTGTTGGTGGGTTTGGGTTGAAGGCTGGTGGCGGTTTGTTCGCTGAGGTATGCGACAGGTTTGAACAGTATGACCTTCGCGACCACAGCCAGTGCAATGTTGGCAGGGATGATCAGGAAAGTGATGGTATTGGCAACGGTTGCATATTTGGTAATGGGCCGGAGTATGGCTTTTTATATGGTGCAGGTGAAGGGGCAACTTGAGTGATGGGTGCAGTAGGGATAGGGAAATTTGCTTGTGTGACAGCAAAGTTTCTTGTGCTTCGATTCCTTTTACCAGTAAACTTCAAAGAGGAACCAGAATGGTTTGAAGTTTGAGCCTCAATGGGGGCTTTCTTTTTCTCCTCTTTGAATTTACCGTTTCGAATGCGATTTTCGGTGAGTTCGGTAGCTAGTTCCATCGCGGCTTCAAGTGTCGCAGGCGAAGTGCTTAGAACTGAGTCTTGAATTTTTGAGGGGAGACCTCGAATATAGTGTTCAACCAAGCGGTACACTGGGGTGAACAAGTTGGGGATCATTTGGTTCAACTCTAGAAACCTTTTGTTGTAGGAAGTATGATCTCCTTCCTTTTGTTTTAACGAGTGGAATTCATCTTCCAACTTCTTGATTTCGCTTCTTGGACAGAAGCGCCTTGTCATTATTTCCCTTAACTCTTCCCATGTTAAGGCCATAGCATCTTCGATTCCCCTTTTCCCCTTTTCAGTATTCCACCAGGTGAGAGCTACCCCAAATAGTCTCCCGGTGGCGTATCGAACCTTGCGATTCTCAGGACAATCGCATTGAGGAAGGTGTTTTCCATTTCCTCAAACCAGTGGAGGAGAGCAGTGACACCTTCGGTCCCTTCAAATTTAGGAGGATCGCAAGACTTGAAATGTTTGTATGAGCACTTGCTGGTAGGAGGGTTGCCGATGTTCTAGTCATGTTGTTGGGGATGATTAGTGGGATTTGTGGCGAGAGCTTGTTGTACTTGAACCACAATGTCGGGAAGTACCGCGGCCATTTGTTTCGCAATTTGTGTGGCCAAACGTTCGTGAGACCTTCCCGATCTTTTACCCCCTCGTTGTTGTCTAGCTGACATCTACAGGAACATACATAAGAAGATTGTGAGTTAATCGAGTCTTTTTAGGTGTCATGTGTCTTTAAGAAAATGAAAATAACATAAATATCAATAATGCAACTACATCCATAGGATGTCTTGGGTTTGCTCATGTTGGGCCTCAAATGTCCCCCATACCTTCACCTGTATAGTCATGTGGGCCCCCATGACTATTGGCTTGGTAGGATTCACATTAGTATTGGCGATTTAACACTCGCATCACCCGAATGCAAACCACAAAATATGTTTACGAGATGTATGGTCGGAATGTGTCCAGGTGTAGACACAATGACAACTCAAAGTGGGGTTAGCTCACACGACGTTTGATATAGCATGCTTTGGCCTAATAGGTACTTCGTACTCTCATCGTTAGTCCCCAGGTAGGCAAACTGGTCCTTTATCTTGGATTTATACGAATGCCAGCCTAGACAGGACGTTCCGACTACCGGTACTGGTACCCTTCCAGTTACTACATGCCCGTCACGAGAACTCACTTTGATGAGATTTGAAAAACACAAAAATCATTGTAAAAGCAATCATGAAAATGATGTGGTGTGTGCTTTCATGAATATGATATGTTATGAGAATATGATTCATGATAGGCATTATATGAATATATGTACTTATGAACATGCTTGCATAATATCGAATGTAACATTAAACATAAAACATATAAGCATCATGAAATTTGGCATGTAACACACAAAAATCTTAAAAATTTCTAATCGACTATAGTATAGGCTCTAAGGGTCTAATAACCTATCCTATATCCCTATAGTCATGGCTCTGATACCAATCTGTCACACCCCGACCCGCAGCGGAATAAGAGTCGGGGCATAATTGGGTTATCACCAAAGCTCATGATAATTACTAATATGTTTCATATTTATTAAAGTCAAAATTACATTCCCAATAATCCAAACATGTTCATACAAATACAAAGAAAAATAACCAACTAAACAATTTCAAGCTCTAAATCATTTTATTCTTCTAGGCCAATCCTATGTGTTTTCTTGCTGCAGCTGGTTCACCTGTATCATATGTAAAAATGGGGGTTTTTGGGTCAACATAAGTTGGTGAGTGAACCTTGTTAGATAAACATTTATTATTGATTTTCTTGTTATTTTATCAAGGAAAAATTGTGCATAATCATAAGTGAGCAAATGTAAATAATCAAACAGTAGCAATAGCAGTCACAACTATAACATACAATAACATATGATAACATACATTAACATACCAACATCATACAATAAATAACATGAATGAAACTGTGCGATCAAGGCTCAATCAAACGGAGCCGATCGTATTGCATGTACTGAAAATGATAAATGTCTGTGCGATTAAGGCTCAATCAAACGGAGCCGATCGTATGTTGGCACGCCAGGTTCACGCTCATAATGTAATGGGGAACATGCTCAACGCTCATAATGTAATGGGGAGCGGCGGCCTACGAAATTGCATGTACTGAAAATAATAAATTAAATCTAACAATAATCACACAAACAGTTGAAACAAACTGAATACACATTTGTTCATGATATGATGTATGCACAATGATTTAAATATAATAAATAGCAAGACACATGATACACCCCAAAAACGTGATTAAAACGGGAAATTTGTAAAGATTCACTCACATTGGGTGCGTTTGATTGAAGATGGTGAGATGCGCACGAGTTGTAAGAGTTGAACAACGAGAATTAACTAACCTAAATAATAACGGAAAATATAGTAAATGAGTGGATTTTATTAAGGATTTTAATAGAATTTTTAGATATATTTTTACGAGTTTAAGGCTATTTCCTATTTTTAAAAACATTATTTTTAAGTATTTTTAATTGATTTTTAAATTAAATTAAATAATTAAAAATATAAAAATATGTTGACTTTTTGGGTTGACCGTTGACTTTTTGACTTTGACTGTTTGACCGGTTTATTGTGTGACTGAAATGCGCTGGGTGAGGCTCGAACCCGAGACCTCCCGTTCGCGTGCACGCAGCTCTACCAACTGAGCTACGTGTCTAACCTGAAATAATTCTGTTTTTAATAATACTTATATACTAATTTAGTTTATTCAAAATTCTTTTATTTTCAAAAACATTTTAAATCCTCGAACGGGTGACACTAACAGGTCTCGAACCCGGGACCTGTGCTTTAACGTGACACACAGTCCACCGCTGGACTGTGTATCTAACTTGGTTAATATACAACTTTTTATTATACTTAACAACTAACTTAAGTTAACCCGGTTCAGTTAGAAAAATAAAACGTTTTTATTACATTGAGGGTGCGTGTATCAAGGATCGAACTCGCGGCGTGTGCGTATTATTTGCACACAGTCCACAGCCGGACTGTGTGTCTAACCCGTTTAAAATATCAATTTTAATTAACCTTATATTGTTAGCACAATTCGTCTTCCTCGTTAGTTTTTACAGACAGCGGATTACACCGTTATATCTTGTTTAATTCGATTGATAAACATTGCACAGACTAATATGAGATGGCAGAGACGATATTTAGAAATAAACATACCGGTGAACGATTTATTTCAGAATTCCGGCAAGGCGTCGGTCTCTGTTTTTATGAACTTCAACTGAGCAAGCCAATTAATCGTTTTGATTAGCTAATCGTGGAATTGAAGTGCTAAACAAACATTAACAAAGTGTTTGAAGGTCCTTACCGTTTCACAGATGGAAGTAAGGATTTCCAGAAGTTTTCCGGCGACTGGAATTATCCGATAACAGCATCTGAATTCGATTTCAATTGATAGGTCCGAGTTAGAAATAGCTTAACAATTGATAGACTACGACGGTATTGAAAGACTTACCGTTTTGATGAAGAATACGGTTTTCTGGCGAACTTGCAGAATTTTCCGGCGAGTAAAATAAACTTTTCTGATGAACTGAAAGTATGACGAAAGTGAAATGGCAGGTTTGTGGAATGTTTCTGAGTCGCGAGAAAGATCTTTGATTGCAGTAATTCAGATTATGGGATATCTTCGGTTATAAAACCCATCATCATCAGAATTTAAGTCAATTCAAGTCTGAATTGATTAGAATCGTCGGTGCATCGGTTATAAACCATAATTCGCGATTATTCAACCGTTTTAGACGGTTGAATAGCCGATTACGGTTTTCGAATGGCGCAACCGGTTAATTTATGTTTGTTTATAAGGTTTATTTGTTTCCTAGAGTTGACAGAAAACAAACAAGTGGCGGAGTGGTTATGCGTGTGAGTGTTAAGTCTTTGGAGTTTACAACCCGGCTGACCCGGGTTCGAGTCCCGGCAGCCACATTTTATTTTTAATTATTTTAATTTTACTTTTTATCAATTATAACTTTTATAGTTTAGTTTGTTTATTAATTATGTATCATTAAAAATCAAAATAAACATAAATACGCAACAACACATTTATAACTTGATATTCGATTACAAACGGAGCGGGTTTGGTAAAACCCGTTTTCGACAAATGTTACACATAATGCAACTTTAGATCAGTAGCTAACTAATCTAAATCGGGTCAGAATCGAAAGTCAAAGCATAAGTCAAACTTCGCGACTTTCGGTTGCGAACCGACCCTAGAACTGAAATTGACGAGCCGAACATGTTCCTACATGTTCTAATAATTATTACCAACTTGTTTAAGTGTCAAAACAGGTTTCATAACATATATAAGATCAATTTATGATTTTTTCAGAAAATGGCCTATTTGACTTTTTAATAACTTAACTTTGACCCGTCAATCGGTCTAGCAAACGTGATCTTCAGGAGGTGCCCTTTATAGGGACTAACACCTACCTTATTACGATCACTTAGCCATGTTTGTTACGAACAATGTCTGGACCATAATGGTCTTAACCGAAAGTCAAAGCGTTTTCCGTAAAACGCTTGACTTTTGGCTATAAAAGCCTATTAACGAAAATGCACAAGGAAGGAACACTTACAATAGGTTCCTAGAATGCAAGAGAACTAAAAGCTCCTTTCAGTTAGGAACTTTCAGAGGAGGGAGAAGAGTTATGAATAAGAAATGTGCAAGTTTAAATGGTGAACTTGGGCACCTATTTATAGTTGGAGAACTCAAAGGAGGTGATGCCAGGTGTTTTGGGGTGTAAGAGGGAGCTTACAAGTGTCGTAAAACGTGGCATAGGTGATTGAAAGTCCATAGTTTCAAAAAAAATGGTTTTTGGCAACATGTGTGGAGGCCAAGCAAAACTTTCTGCACACACATGCCTCTCGCCCCCCGCGAGCGCCCCATGTCAGTTTTCAAATTTTGCCACATTTAGCCCCTTAACTTATTAAACATCCTTAAAACCTTCTAAAACACCATTTGGCATATTTAGCCCTCCGTAGCCAATATCTGGCATACCCGGGATTATGCCCGGACATTGTCGAGATCTCGGTTGTTAAAAGGTCACTCAAAGGTATAAATTAACATGTTGACACTTTTAACCCCTCCCTTAACCAACTTTCACATATTTACAGAATTGAACCCTCTCGTCCAACAAATGGCACGGATAAGAGTTAGGACTTCGTAAAGGATCACTCAGAGGCCCATTATAAGCATGATGACTCCGATGTCACTCAGAGGCTGGGCATGTTGACATATTAGTCACTCAGAGGCCAATGTTTAAGCATGTTGACATATCAGTCACTCAGAGGCTGTTATTTATGCATATTGAAATCGGACAGTCACTCAGAGGTTTAGTTTGAGCATGTTGACACCTTTAGTCCTTGTTAGTCTTTAATAGACTAAAAAATAAAAATACGACACGTGTTACTATACTATTGGACACGATTTTACAGGGTGTTACATCCTCGCCCCCTTAAAAGAAATCTCTACCATGAGATTTTTATTCAAAAAGATGGGGGTATTTTTGTCGCATAGTGGACTCAACCTCCCATGTATATTCAGGACCTCTAAAGGCGTCCCACTTAACCTTTACTATAGGTATCATTTTCCTTCGGAGCTTCTTAACCTGTCGATCCTCGATTGAAATTGGTTTCTCAACGAACCTCAGGTTTTCATCTATTTGCGCATCATTGTGCGACATTTCTAGCAATTCATCGGCTAGACATTTCTTAAGGTTACTGGTGTGGAACACATCATGAATTACACTAAGCTCCTCTGGCAATCTGAGCTTATAAGCTACAGTCCCGACACATTCGACTATCTCAAATGGTCCGATATATCTTGGGCTTAACTTGCCCTTTTCCCAAAGCGCATCACCCTTTCCTGGGTGACACTTTCAGCATGACTTTGTCCCCTACTAGGAACTTAAGAGGTTTTCGCCTCTTGTCAGCATAGCTCTTTTGCCTATCTCTGACAGCTTTGAGACGATCACGGATCTGCATAATCTTTTCTGTGGTCTCCAGGAGAATCTCTGGTCCTGATAGTTGGGCTTCCCCAACTTCTGCCCAGAACACGGGCGTTCGACACTTTCTCCCATACAAGGCCTCGAAAGGAGCAGCCTTGATGCTTGTATGATAACTATTATTGTAGGAGAATTCTATTAGGGGTAAGTGGTCATCCCAACTTCCACCTAAATCAATCACATATGCCCTAAGCATGTCTTCCAATGTCTGGATAGTACGCTCACTTTGACCATCAGTCTGAGGATGGTATGCCGTACTAAAATTTAATCTTGTGCCTAAAGATTGTTGGAAACTTTTTCAAAATGGAGAGGTATATCTAGTATCTCTATCAGATACAATAGATATTGGCACACCATGTAGGGACACAATCTTGTCCACATACAACTTAGCGAATTTGTCTGAATTATACGTATCCTTTATTGGCAAGAAGTGTGTTGACTTAGTCAGCCTATCCACAATGACCCAAATAGTATCATTTCCACTTTTGGTCTTAGGTAACTTGGTAATCAAGTCCATAGTTACCATTTCCCATTTCCATGTAGGAATTTCCAATTGCTGTAGAAGTCCTGACGACTTCTGATGTTCGGCCTTAACTTGCGAACACGTCAGACACTTAGCTACATAAGTGGCTATGGATTTCTTCAAACCTATCCACCAATAATTCTTCTTCAGATCTTGATACATCTTGTCACCACCTGGGTGAACTGAGTATCTTGAGTTATGTGCTTCTTGGAGGATTAGATCTCTAAGTCCTCCAAAGATTGGAACCCAAATTCTATCATTAAATCTAAGGATTCCATCCTTTCTAGGCATTAACTGATCGACAGTTCCGCCCAATCCTTCATTAGGAGAATTATCTTCTAATAGGGCTTGCTTTTGCGCATCTAATAGCTTCTCATTCAAGCTATTTCTGAGCTCAATGCTCTTGGCGTTAATCCTTATAGGTTTAACCCGTTCTTTGTGACTTAAGGAATCAGCAACTACATTTGCCTTGCCTGGATGGTAGCGAATCTCGCAATCATAATCATTAAGCATATCCATCCATCGGCGTTGTCGTATGTTCAATTCCTTCTGATTGAATAGATGTTGGAGGCTTTTATGGTCTGTGTATATAATACACTTTGTACCATATAGGTAATGTCTCCATAACTTAAGTGCAAATACAACGGCACCCAATTCCAAATCATGGGTGGTGTAATTCCTTTCATGCACCTTTAATTGTCGTGATGCATAGGCAATTACTTATGCCTTTTTGCATTAGCACACAACCCATGCCAGTGTGCGAAGTATCACAGTAGACTACAAAATCCTCAATACCCTCAGGTAGAGATAACACATGAGCATTGCTCAACTTGTGTTTTAGAATCTCAAAGGATTCTTGTTGTTTCGGACCCCAAATGAATTTAACATTCTTGCGGGTCAGGGTAGTCAAAGGAGTGGCTATCCTTGAAAAGTTCTCAATGAACCTCCTATAATAACATGCCACTCCTAAGAAGCTACGAATCTCCGATGGGGTTTTGGGTACTTCCCAATTCATTATAGCCTCAATTTTGGCGGGATCCACTTGGATACGACGCTCGCTTACCATATGTCCAAGAAATTGGACTTCTTTAAGCCAAAACTCACACTTCGAGAATTTGGCATAAAGCTTCTCTTGTCTTAGAAATTCTAAGATGCACCTAAGATGTTTCTCGTGATCAACTTGATCACGAGAATATATAAGTATGTCGTCTATGAAGACAATGACAAACTTATCCAAATATGGTTTGCAGACTCTATTCATGATATCCATGAATGCTGCAGGTGCATTTCTGAGCCCAAAAGGCATCACCAAGGATTCAAAATGACCATATTGGGTCCTGATGGCGGTTTTAGGAACATCTTCACTTCTAACCTTCAGCTGATGATATCCAGATCTTAAATCAATCTTGGAGAAATAACTCGCCCCTTGAAGTTGGTCGAATAAATCGTCGATCCTGGGCAATGGATAACGGTTCTTGATTGTTATCTTGTTTAGTTCACGGTAATCAATGCACATCCGCATTGAACCATCTTTCTTCTTAACGAAAAGGATAGGAGCTCTCCAAGGTGAGGAACTTGGCTGAATAAAACCTTTCTCTAAGAGTTCATCCAATTTTTCTTCTCATTTGAACTCTCCACTATATATATATATATATATATATGTGTGTGTGTGTGTGTGCGTGTATATAGTGGAGAGTTCAATGAGAAGAAAAAAATTGTAAGTATCAAAAGAATAACTTTTAAGCAAATAGAAATTCTCCATTTACTTTATTTAATACGTGTATTTAATATTATGAAAAAGGGCATATAGGTAAATCTATAATTTCATTAATTAGCTAATTAATTAAATCTGTAACTCATTTTTTTTCATATGCTCTTTCAAGATAAAATAATTTATGGTGTAGGACAATTTTCGACATGTGTAGAATAAATTTAGTATGTGTAGGATAAATTTTGAAATATGTAGGGTAAATTTACATGTGTGTTGGGTAAATTCCGGTAAATGTAAGACATATGTAGGATAAATTTTAAAATATGTAGGATAAAATGTTTTTGCTTTATTAATGAGAAATAACATAATTAATGAGAGGAGTTATAAACTATTTAATGTTTTACCATTATGTCATTTCTTCTTTTTCTTCTCACACTAAATTTCTTCTCAAATGAACATTCCCCTGTATATATATATATATATATATATATATATATATATATATATATATATATATATATATATATATATATATATATATATATATAAGAGGGTTATCTTGAGAACGTTAAATATTACGAGAACTGTGAGAACGAATGAGAAAACCAATCAAAATCATTTTTTTAATACAATCATCATTTAAATTAAAATACAACATCAAAAAAGTAGTTCCAGCATTAAATAATTCATTTCTCCTCTCAAAATCACTCTTATTAGATTTTTTTTACACATGTGTAAATATAACAAATTTATACATGTGTAAATGGCAAACTTACATAAGTGTAAATTTTCTTTATTTCCGAATTCACGTAAATTTAAATGTGTAAATTAAATTTCTAGAATTGTATTCGAATAATAATGACAAGCCATTTCAAGGCTTCCACAGCTCCTTTCTCCCCATTAAAGTCTCGGGGCTTGCAGGAGACGAAATACTTATAGGGACACCCGTCTTTAAAAGAACGGGACCTATCATCGAAATCTATTTTCTTTGGTTCACTCTTCGCATTCGAACAGTGAACTGAGCTCCCCTTACGAGCTGAAGATGGGGTAATCAATAATAGTCTAGAGCGAGTAGCACTCGACTCTTTAAGCTTTTCTATGGCCTTTCCCATGGCCTTCTCAACAGCCGCATCAATGCGAGCTTGAAAATTATCATTATCAATATCTCTGTTTTCGGCTTTGTTAGAGTCAATATCCCGATGGCTACTTTGTGCCTCATCCGAGTTAGCCATCTTTGAGCTTTGGTTCTATACACCAATAAAATTTCCCTTAACCACAGTATAACAACCATGTTGTCTTTAAACATTGGATATAACAATCCATTCCTAAACTAGTGTGAATAACATCACAACTCTTAGGCTTAATATATCTATATTTGGCCTAGGTCTTAATAGGACCATCATAGGCAAATTACAATCTGGACGTAGTCCATATATTATTGGACAGTGGATCGTAAGGTCACAACTGTCATTGTCACAATTGACAATTATATAGCTCATAGGCTTGTCACTAATGGACATAGTAATTGGGCACATTGGCCGGTCACATTGGACATAATATATGGCATATCAGCCTGTCACTTAGGACATAATACATATGGCATATCAGCCTATCACCTTGGACATATATTGGGCACATTGGCCTACATCATAACAGATGTAAATTTATGGCATGTCAGCCTGTCACATTGGACATAAATTGGGCACCTTGGCCTGTCACATCGGACATAAATTGGGCATATTGGCCTACATCATAACAGATGTAATTAATGACATATCAGCCTGTCACATTGGACATATATTGGGCACCTTAACTTGTCACATTGGACATAAACTGGGCACCTTGGCCTGTCACTGATGGACATAAAATATGGCACATTGGCCTTTTACTAATGGACATAAAATATGGCACATTTGTCTGTCACTAATGGACATAAAATATGGCACATTGGCCTGTCACTAATGGACATAAAATATGGCACATTGGCCTGCATCACTAATGGATGCCTTTTATGGCCCGAAGGCATTACATCACTAATGGATGTTAATTATTAGCATCACATTGATGATACCAGCCGGGATCACATTGATCACAAAGGCTATATATTAGGTTTTTAGGACATAGTCCATTTACCTAGATGGTTAGTGTGGTTCCTCAAGTCACACTACCAGGAGTATGAACATTCCTGAATGTTAACATAAGAGTACCTTAATGGTTGATTAATAGTCCCGGTCGCATTAACCTTAACGACTTGAAGGCTTGCACTTAGTCCACCACCTCTGGATAGAAGGATAACTTCCCTTAACTATCATGATAGAAGACCCATTCGTCTTTAACTATCATTTATAAGTTGGCCAAATATGTGGTCTGTGCCACTTGGCTAATCAAAACCATTAAGATCTTTTTGGAATTATATCACAGAGCATAAATTTCGAGTAAAATCGAGACGCTCGTTTGAAGAGGATGAATACATATATATAATTCCAAAAATACTTCATTAAATTTCAAATAGAAATTACAATACTAGAAAAATGAAATAAACTATCCATGCAAGGACTTTAAAAAAAATAAAAATGCCCACACAGGGACTAAAGAAATAACAATGTCCTCGCAGGGACTACATATAATTAGAAGAGACTTCACTCGTCCTTCTTTCCCTTGACCAACTTAGAGAGTTTCTTGAAGAACTTGTTTGCCTTCTTCTCCGTTTTCTCCGCTTGCTGCTGCATTTCTTTCATCCGTTCCAAGGCCTCATTAATGGCCTCGAGTGGCGGCGGAGGTGGAGGTTGTGGTACACTAGAGTATTGATACCCATAACTTGGATATCCAGCATGTGGATAAGCAGGTGGCAAAGGAGACGGGTAAAGTGCGTTATGCATGACCGCTTGCATGTATGGGTCATGCGACCATGCGGTTTGGTAATTAATTGGTGTAGACGGGTTAAAAGGATCATATCCAGTATTATCTGGATATGTTGGAATTGGGTTATTATAACCCGATGGTGGTGGTTGAACCGTAGGTGTTGGTGTTGGCTCCACCACAGGTGAGGTGTTAGAGGGTCCACCCATTTGTGGGTCCTCTTGAATTGTGGGGTAGGAGTTGGGTAAAGGTGGCGGCGATCCTGACCTTTGACCTGCACGTACTGACATACGTGCTCCACGCTTCCTCCTTGGTGGTTCGGGTGGTGGTTGAGGTTGGTCCACCGGTTCCATGTGGACGTCTTCTCGTATAAGAGGTGTTTGGGAGCGATGGGAAGGAGTGTTGGCGAAGGTAAATTGACTCCAATATTGGTCCCATTCGTTAGGACCTTGGTATGGTGATCCGGCGTAAGAGTTCGAATCACTTGAGATTTCTATGGGATGCGTATGCGATCCCGACGGCGGCATCTCCGGGTCGGAGTCCTCGTCCATGGGGTTTGGTTGGTCCAACTGATTTTGATCGGCTGGAGGTGTTTTCACCCAAACAACTATGTGAGTCCGAAAACAGATTCGGATCACAGTGGTTGATTGTTTTCACCCAAACAACTATGGATTAGTTGTTTGAATGTGCAAATACTAAGAAAAACCAAGCAAAAAAGATGAAGAATCTTGTTTGGATCAAACAACTAGTGTTGTATATGAAATCCCAATAACATGTAATCAATAACAGCACCTGGATATTCGGATGAAAGCACAATAGCAAAAATCACAACACAAGAAGATCACCAAAATCTGTCCAAGAAACTTGGACATAACTTCATTGATCATCATATTTATATAGAATGACTACCCAGCGTATTTATTAAATACGCTGGGTTAGTAAATACGCCGCCATCAGCAAGTTTCACACAATTACACTTTTGACCCTTTAACTTTGTCTAACCATTACAAACTAGCTCAAACTATTGAATAATCAAGCACCAATGGTCTCAAAATTCTAACAATATCCCCCCTAGACTGTTGCGTGCTTGGGTTTCTTCAATGTTTCTTGCGAGCTTCTGGGTCTTCGGCGGGTCCTTCATCCTTGTCTTGTGCAGCTTGAAAGGTAGGTCGATCTGTGGTTGTTTCGATTGTTTCTTCAGAGCTTAGATTAACAATAACTTCACTTAAGGGTTGTTGTAACTCCGTAGTGGCTTCATATGTGGATGAAACCGGAGTTTGAGGGTGATATGCAGCTTGAGATGGTGAGGAGGCTTTCTGTTGTGATGATGACTTATGCTTTCTCTTTCTTTTTCTTGCCACCCCCTTTTCTGTCTGCTTCTGAATCCTGAGAACAATTTCCATCATCTCTATCTTCCTCTCTCGAGCTCGTTCCACAGCCCTTTGGAATAGCATTCCTTCTTCTCTGTACTCATTTCCGGCTCCAACGTGGATTTTGTGACCAAAGAGAATGTTGAGATCGGAGAGGCAGAACATGAAAACATCCATCGGTTCTAGAATTCGAATATCTTCGTTAGACACTAATCGGATCACTGCTTCTCCTATCTTCCCATCGTAGAACCATTTCTTGAAGTGTGTAAGCATGACAGGCTGTTCAGGTGGAATTTTGACTTTTGTTTTGACCTTAGCAGGATCTATTACCCATGTAACCACCCTTTTTCCTGTGATGGGATCTTTTGTAGTCTTTGACACTCTTCTTCGAGGTTGTTGCGGCTTGAAAACTGTGAAGCCCCGATTGCATTCTCTTAAAATGAGTCTTTCAAAGTCAGCTCCGATGCTGCTGTTGGTCGGGTTTATCAGGTCTAGCCTCCCCCATTCTCGAATGTCCCATCTTGGAAGGCTTTTCATGTCAGCTCCGGTCTTAAAATGCTGAATAACACCACCTCGTCTCTTTATGATGAACATCCCTTTGAGATTGCAGTACTTCCAGCTTATTATTCTATCAGTGACTTCAAATTTTTCAACGGTGACCACCTGATAGAAATCTGGAAGCTTTTCCCTTTCTTTTCTGAACCATTCAGGATGCATTGGAGTTACTGCGTCACCGTCCTCAGTTTCATAAATAGTATCATCTTCCAAACCCCACTCAACAAATCTCGATGGCATTTCATCTCTGTCTACCTCCTCCTCTTCACTTTCGTCATCCTCAGTGACGTTAACAGCCGATTCTAGGCGCTTTTTCTTCTTTTCTGCAGCCTCAGCTTTTTGCCTTTCCTCTTCAATCTTGAACTTCGCATAATCAAAAATATCAGTAGATGAGAACATCGGTGGTATGTCCACTTTGGTGCAAAGTTCTCTGATCATACGATACATCTTTTCCATCCCATCTTGCTGAAATCTCACAAATCTCGTCTGTTCTTTGACGTATGCATGAAGCTCTTTGTTTTTCTTTCTTTGTTCCCTCAGCATCTCACGAATAACATTAGTGTTGCTTACTTGATGTTTCAACAGACAGATTTCCTGAGCTGGACCTTTCCCGATGTCTTTTGCTAGCTTATCGTACAAATCCTGAAATGGACGAGGTCTTCGAGGAGCTTATTGCGGCATTTGTCTTGGTTGCTCCTCTGTCGAAGGTCCTTCCCCAGTTTTCTTACGCTTATGCGCGGGGAGATAGACTTGGGGCTTCCAGATCGATAATCAACTGATCTACAAACTCGTCTAACTGCTCTTCCTTGGTGGTGACCGTCACCGGTGTTTTGGATTCTGTCATATGACGTCTCTTTCTTCTAGTTTCTCTCTTCTCTCTTTCTTCGGCCTCATGAATCGCACGGAGATTCTCTATATGCTCGCGATGTTCTCAGGTGCCTCCGGCCCTGAAACTGCTTTCCATCAATCGTTCTTGAGGAGCACTATCTTTCCGTTTCTTCGAGGAGTCCCCTTTCTTCATGATTTTCTTTCCTTTATTCTTTCTAACCAGCTGCTCGGTTTCTTCTTCTTCCTCCTCCTCCACTTCCTCATCACCATCTCCTTGTCTCTTTTTCTTAACCCGTTCTCTGTATTTCTCATAGGTTGCTTTTACGACAGGGTATCTTTCCTCCCTATACATCAACTGATGCAACAGTACCCATTCCTCAGTCTTTAGCTCGGTAATCTGACGCCCTGTTGGCAGCTAGAACTTGTATAGGTTGCCATCATGAGGAAGATTTGGATGTTGGTCATTGATGAGGAGCTGAACAAAACGAGGGTACATGGCCCATGTGGAGGAACTTGCATTATCAACCATGCAGTAAAAAATGAGGCCAGAGATATTGAATGACTGCTTTGTGCAGAGGCTATGCATAGCAGTCGACCATTCCAAGTTCAAACCGTCATATCCTCCTTTCCTATGTGCCAAGCTCATAGCAAATACATGAAGAATGAATCTCTAGTCCTTGGTAAGCCCCTTTCTTTTGATCTCATTTTTCTCTCTGAAGTCTTCAATATACCTCATCCCTTTAAACCCATCTAGGATGTCGTCCTTCTTCATTCTGAGCAAATCACTGTTCTTGTCTCCAAGACTGAGGACTCTGCGTATGTTCTCCTCTGTAACTACGATCTTCTTATTTCTGACTGTAGCTGTGATTCTTTTAATTTCGTTTATGGTCGACACTTTAGTTGTCTTCCAAAACTCTTCGATGTGGATGCTGTAGATGATCGGATCGGCTTGTACAGCGTAGCTGATCCTACTTGAATTTATCCACTCTGCTACATCTTCAAAATTGATTGGAGGTGGGACCAGCTTGCATGGCTGATTGTGCTTTCGAGTTTTATCCCAAATAATCTCCTTCACCATTTCTGAAATTGAAAACGAACTAAGTTAGATTTATGTATATAGAAATATTTACTATATATATATATAAGTATAAATATATACAAAAATATAATAATAATAATGCAAAGATATATACACAAGATAACTGATAATTCCGCTAATATTTACGCCGGGCCAAAACAACTAAGTTCGCCGGATACATGACAGAGCAAGAGACTTAGACACACCTACACTGATTAAGTATTATTTACGCTGCAAACGACTAGCGGATTTAAACTTTGCACGAGAATGAATCCAGCGAAGATGATTATCTACGCTAGATTACCAGCGTAATTATCAATTACGCCAGTTGCTTGAACTCGCGTTCAAGACTTAAATCCGCTGGCTCTGGTTTGTGATAACTACGCCAATTTTAAATTATCTACGCTGCATTCATAGTAAATACACTGGCTTCAAAGATTTCTTGATAAACCCCTTAAAACCAGAAAATCCTGATTCAAATATACATGCATCAAGACAGTATTTTGAAATCAACACACTATATCAACAAACAATCCACATTATAAGACCTAGAACATACCGATATCGATCTAAACGAAATCTGATTGGATTATTCAGTGATGATTGAACAAGAGTTTTTGGGTTTTTAGGAATGGAAGAAGAAGATGATGAAGTGAATTTGAAAAAGTTTGCACAAAAACGAAACTGAAATATATATATACATGATTACCTTCCAGCGTATTTATTAAATACGCTGGAACAGCAAATACGCCGCGTTGATGCATTTGAGATATCTTCATCTTTAAGAAATCTTAGAAACAAATACGCTCGAAAATTTTAACTTTTCTCGAAAAACGTGCCCCCTTTTTGATTAAAAATAGTGCAAGAATTAAAAAATAAGCTTAAGAGGAATAAACAATTTGCAATCTGGATCCTGAAAGTGGTTTTTGGGTCCGGAAGCCTCCTTTTTCACACAAAATTTATGCTAACTGACTTGAATCCTGTGACTTTCCTGCAAAAGATCATACTGGTAACACTTTGTTCGTTTGAGATAAAATGTTAGATATATAAAATAATTAAGGCACAAGAAAAACTGTCAGTATGTTTGTCCTTTTAAATCCATGCGCCTATCTTTCAACATGCGATCGGAGAGCCTTTTTATCATGTTGCGGTAATATTGACAAGAACTTCAATGTTCCCCACTCATGCCGAAACAGTCAGAATGTTGTGCCCGTGAGTCCCACATCAGGACATACCCCCGCGATCAAGGTATGCACAAAGATTCCTCATAACAAGTGAATATACTGACTTCATTCGTTTTTGAGATTTCAACGTTAGACAGTTGGTGTTCAGGTTAGTACTTCCGTACAGCAGAGAAACCAAGGTCTAACGAGGGCTATGGCAGACACCAGATGCGGTATGATTTAAGCACTTGAATGATTCTCAATGAGAGCTTCAATTGTGTAGGGTTTTGGCCGCATAGGCTCTTTTTGACAAGATATCATAGCTGTGTCTAGGTCAGCATATATCTGGATGCAGCAGAAGAGCTATGATATCCCCGAATGATTAGCCAATATAAAGACCCGAAATCTTGGACTTTGCCAATCTATCAACGCAAGATTTAAGACCATTAAGTCATACGCCGCAACGTGTTACCCGCAAGATGCACAACATTGTGGGTATTCAGAATTCTTGTGTGATCATTAAGGTTTGTCTCCTTTTCGCAGTTTACTTCTAGGTATTGCTGAATCTACTGACACGTCATTGCTTGAGGCCTTAATCTTTTTCTGTTTTAAGATCAGAACAGAAGTGTTAGCAGTTTTTCTATCATTTCTCTTGCAGGTGCCAAAGAAAAGATTCAGTCTCAACAATATTTTCTGGAAAACTTCCCACCTTAAAATTTTATTTTCGAGAATCCATTTCTTGAAAAGAAATTTTAACCTTGCAGAAAATCTTTTTGTTGGGCACATTTTATGAGATTTGTTATTTATTATGAAAACTAATTTTTTTAGATGAAAAGTCAATTCCAGTTAAGGAAATTCACCATTTCCAACCAGGTTACCAACTGGTTGAATCGAGCTTTATCGAAGGCTTTCGTAAATATATCAGCTTTTTGTTGCACTGAATCCACTGGCACCACTTGGATGTATCCTTTCTCGTATGCATCTCTAATCGCATGAATGCGAATTTCGATGTGTTTTGTTCTTGAGTGGTGGATGGGATTCTTCACAATCCCCAGACACACTTCATTGTCGATGAATATCGGAGTCTTCATGATGTTGATCCCATAATCCAACAACTGATTCTGTATCCAAAGGACTTGTGAACAGCAACTGTAAGCTGCCGTGTATTCAGCCTGAGCGGTAGATGTAGAGACTGTTGTTTGCTTTTTGCTCTGCCATGGAATAAGACGATTTCCCATGAATTGGCAGCCTCCGGAGACAGATTTTCTGTCTACTTTGCAACCTGCATGATCACTGTCAGAGTAAGCTATTAGATCAAAATTACTATCTTTAGGATACCACAAACCAAGCTTTGGAGTTCCTTTGAGATAGCGAAAGATTCTCTTGACGGCAGCATCATGCGATTCTTTGGGATTCGTCTGAAAGCGGGCACAGAGATAGACAGCCCACATTATGTCAGGCCTACTAGCGGTCAGATACATTAACGAGCCAATCATTGAGCAATAGAGAGATTTGTTCACTGGCTTTCCTTGAAGATTTGAAGTGAGTTCCGTCTGAGCAGAAAAAGGAGTGCTTGCGGATTTGCAGTCATTCATGTTGTATTTGGAAAGAATATCTCTGATATACTTAGCCTGATGAATGAGAATACCATCCTTTCGTTGCTTCACTTCTAGTCCTAAGAAAAATGTGAGTTCTCCCATCATACTCATCTCGAACTTCGCTTTCATCACCTTCTCGAATTCTCTACAAAGGGCTTCATCTGTCGACCCAAAAATGATATCGTCTACATAGATTTGAACCAACATCACATCTTCTCCAATCCTTTTTTTGTGAAGAGAGTCATGTTAATTTTGCCTCTTGAGTATCCACACTCCAGAAGATATGTTGACAGGTGCAAAAACTTCCTCGTAGTCAATCCCCTCTTCTTGTTGAACCACTAATCTAGCCTTATTCTTGATAACTACACCACGATCATCCATCGTATTACGAAACACCCACTTGGTACCAGTTGGATACTTTCCGTCTGGTAGGTCAACGAGTTCCCAGACTTTAAGTTTCCAAAATTGTGCCAATTATTCCTACATAGCTTGTACCCAACTTGAATCTTGAATAGCTTCTTCGATATCACTTGGGACAGACTGGGAAAGAAAGGCTGCATACAGTCCAGTGTTGATGGTATATGTTTGACCACGTGTTTGAACTCCATCTTCAACAGAACCGATGACATTTTCAATTGGATGGTTTCGATTGGTCTTGTACCCTGCATTGGTGTGAGTTTCAACTTGTTGAGGCAGATTAGAAAAGTGTTCATCGATGTAGATGATTGGAGTTTCGTCTTCTTTGGGTGGTTCATCCACAGGTTGTTGTGAAGAAGAATCATCATGTGTAGATGCATTTTCAGCAGATGTGTCACCATTTACTTCGAACACCGGAAGAGTAGGAGAGGCAGAGGCAGGGGTGAAATGGGTTGTAAAAGGAGTAAAACCAATGTCTGAGGCATCAAACAAAGGTTCCAACGGAGCGGATTCTGCAGGTTCGGATTCAGTGATGGGTTCATTGATGCTGAAACTGTTGAATATAATATCCACGTCATAAAACCAGTTCGGAGCGCTTCCAGTGTTAGTGGAGTTTCCTTCTTGAAAATCAACGTAGTATGATTCAATCACCATCTTGGTCTGTTTGTTGTAGACTCGATATGCCTTTTGAGAAGATGAATAGCCCATGAAGTAGCACACGTCACCGACTGCTTCAAACTTGATGAGATTGTCTTCAGTGTTGAGAAGTGTGCATGAACACCCGAACGGTTTGAAGAAATCTATTAGATGCTTCCTTTTGAAAAGTAATTCATAGGCTGTCTTTCCGTGAGGTTTGACGATAAGAACACGATTCAAAACATAGCATGCTGTGTTGACTGCTTCAGCCCAGAAGATTATGGGAAGCTTAGAGTCGACAAGCATAGTTCTTGCAGCTTCGATGAGAGTTCTGTTTTTGCATTCTGCTACCCCGTTTTGCTGAGGAGTCCTGGCAGCGCTGTATTGGAGGCTAATTCCCTTATCTTCACAGAAGGAGACAAACGTATGATTTTTAAATTCAGTTCCGCTGTCGCTTCTGATGGAGTTGACTTTCAGCTTTATCACGTTTTCAATCATGGGAATGAAGCTCTTCAGAATGGATGCCGTTTTGCTTTTGGCTTCAAGAAAGAATACCCATGAAAATCGTGAGAAATCATCCGTAATCACCAAACAATAAGATCTTTTAGCTAAACTTTTAACGCTAATTGGGCCAAAAAGATCCATGTGAAGTAATTGCAGAGGAGCAGATATCATATTCACTGCTTTGGACTTATGAGGCTTTTTATGCTGCTTTCCTTGGGCACATGCGATGCACTTTTCTGAAAAAGGAAAATCTTTCATAGGTAAACCTCTTACTAGATTTAAAAAGTTTATTTATGTCCTTAAAATTCACATGCCCAAACGCCTGTGCCACAGCAGTGATTCCGATTCAGATGCTTTTGACATAAGACATGTCATTGGCTCATATGATTTGGCATTCTTCATATTTAGCACGTAGGTGTTGTTTTGACGGGGAGCTCTAAGCATGATCATCTCTTTTGGGACGGAGTAACCGGGTTTGAGGAATAAGCACTCCGTGTCATTAAACAGCACCGTGATTCCTTTGTCACAGACTTGTGAAACACTCATAAGACTGTAACACATTTCTGGAACATAGTTCACATTCTCCAAAGTGAGTGCTTCTGACACGACGTCACCCATTTCGATGATTTTCCTCCCTTTTCGTCTCCGGCAAAGGATACAAAGTCACCATCAATAACTCGAAAGTTGGTAAGCAGATCCTTTAGCCCGGTCATGTGCCTGGAGCAACCGCTGTCAACATGCCAGATATATTCCATGAGCATCCTAAGCCATTTCTGAATCATATTCTGTTATACAACAACAACAACAAAAAATATGTACAAATTAGCTAGTTTTTGGAACCCAGACTTGCTTTACATTAGTTCTATCAAGATTTTGAGCAAGAGTGTTGTCTTTTCATTTCCAAAAATAGGTTGAATCAACTATGCATTTTACTGATTTCTTTAAATTGTCAAATTGATCAGTAAAACTTTTAACTAGATCTTGACTAGGTTTAGAAAATTTCTTGCTTTTACAATGTTTCGTCGTATGTCCTAAATGACCACAACGAAAACATTGTTTTTGACTCGATCTTTTCTTCCTGGGTGCTGAGTGTGAAGATGATGTATGTGATGAGAGTCTGGAGCATCTTGAGGAGTTTGATGATGTAATGTGGCTTGAATCTTTAGCTTTCTTCAGTTTCTCTTCAGGATGATGTTTATCTTCAATGTCGACTTCACTGTGCTCACTGTCTGATGAGGAAATTGATTCTTGACTTTCATCTGACCTTTCTTCATCGCTTTCTAAAGTTGTTGTGCTTGAATCTTCAGTGAAATCTTTATCAGTCTCTGATGTACCTCCAACTGATGGAACAAATTCCATAATTTCCTCTGTAAGGAATTTTCCAAAACTGTTTTTCTTTAACTCTGGCACAAATACAGGAGATTCAAGCATAACATTTTCATCATTGAGAGCAAAGTTTAGGTGATGACCCTCAACCTTGGCAAACCCTTAGTTGTGAGCCTTAAGTGTAGGCACATTGCCATTACAGTCATCCTGAATTGTCAATTTAGGCATACAACCATTACAATCATCCATCCTAGATAAACTATTACAGTTATCTCGAATAGAAATTTTGTTCGTCTTATCACAATTCCAGGCGAACCAGTTAACAGTTGAATAACTGTCGCCTGAGTAGCCTATTCCTATTTTCATCCCTCCACAATCATCTTCCCCATCGCACACATCTTCCTTACTCTCGCACAGATCTGCATTACTTTCAGAAAGGTTAGTGTTGTTTTCGGATTTATAAAAAATACTTTGATCCAAAAGATCATTTTTATTGATTAAGTCATTCTTAGGATGAGGAGATGGCATAGGAACATAATTTTTGCCGTGCGAAGGAGGAAATAATTTTCTTTCGTTTCGGAATTTATCTTTATATCCAATTCCATCCTTTATAAATGTCTGTCGTTGGCAGTTTACAATGTCAACCAGTGCTTTTTGGCTAATTTTCCATTTATCAATAATGATTTGTAACTTATTGTTTTCGTTTTGAGATTTTTCTAGCTTTTTGGTCAAATCATTTATGATAAAATATTTTCAGAAAACAAATTCCTTTAGAGTCTGCATTTCAGCTATGGTTGAATTCAACTTTCGCTGAAATGCAGCCTCATTTTCTTTTAGTTCTTGATTTATTTTCAAAACTTTTTCTTTTTCTTTAATTATATCACGGTTGAGTGATTTGTAGTACGCCACGATGTTCAAACATGGTTTTGAGCACAACTTTGCTTTAAATTCATATGGAATGCTGTTTACCGAATCCTTATCTTCGGCTTCTGATTTCATGGCGGTAGAGGATGTTCCAACCGCTGCATTCTTGCTGGTACTGATGACTTCTTGAACAGCAGGCTTTAACTCATTCATTTCAGCTTTCTGTTGTCTCTTCTCTGAGGCAGGAGAGATGATGCTTTTCAAACCAGTGTCATCTTTTGGAATCTTGGAGGTTTGTTTTTCAACACCATTTGAAGCAGACGTGGCAGAGATAGTGGTAATGTTTGCCATGAGGGCCTTGTTTACTTCACCTTTTGCCTCAGCTATCTCCTCCGACCAATCATAATCTTCCACAACTAAAGCCTTATGATTATTTTCAGCAGCATTATTATTTCCTTCAATGGCAATCGGCCTCCTTGTCTGGTTGATTTCGGTATTCTCGTTCTTCAACAACGGACACTCTCTTTTGAAGTGGCCCAAGTCTTTGTAGTTATAACATCTAAGCTTGGATTTGTCAAATCCAGCTTTTCCAAGAGCCAACCTCTTTCCTATTTTATCTTGGAATTTCTTCAACCGTAGAGTGATCATTGCCATCTGCCACTTCAGATCCATCTCCTCCATGTCGTCTGGATCTACCTGATACATGTCCTCTACTGTTAGGAATTCTCTCTTCAACTCTCCTGACATAAGCGCCTCATAGCTACTTAAGAAAGTATTAAAAAAAGCTACGTGTTCTGTGGAAATTTTAACTGCTTGAGCGTCGCTGGCCACGGTGGTCTTCTCGGAGGATGACGAGGCCTTCATAGAGTTTGCGAAAGCATTTGAATAGGATTCGACAACACTTTGGGAATTTAATCCACATGAGGCGACAGGAGCAAGAAATGCCATATTCTTGGGGACCAAGGTTGCAACAGCTTGTTGAGACGTCTTCTGAGAATATCCAGTTTGATTCATCTCTCATTTTATGATGTCCATTTCAAAGGCTTTTAAAGTGTTAATCAATTCTGAGAGAGTAACTGGAGTTGTGCTGGTGAGGAAAGTTCTCTTAATCATCATGTATTGAAGACTCCATTCTTTTGGTAGAGAATCTAGCAGCTTCTTGATCGATGCATAATTTGCAACTGGGTTTCCCACCTTCTTCATCTTGGTCAACACCCCCAGAAATCTGCTTATGTGGTCGGACAAGCTTTCGCCACGAATACTTCCAAACATATAATATTCTTTATGCACCATGTCTCGTTTGTTCTCCCTGAGTTCCTCATTGCCTTCATAACGGTCGATTAGAGTCAACCACAGTTCATGTGCCGAGGTGTATTCTTCAAACAGATTGTTATCATCCTTTGACAGAGCCATAATGAGAGCAGCGTGAACCCTCCGATCACGTTGAATGAGTGTCCTATCTTCATATGTGAATGTTGAAGGATCTTCATTGACAGTACGGATGTCGTCACGTATTATCATGGGAACATGCGGGCCCATAATGACTGACATCCATTGAGTATAATCGGTATACTCAAAAAAAGACTTGATCCTGTTTTTCCAGCTGCTGAAATCTTCCGAACCTTTCAACTTTGGTGGCCTTGTAGCGGTTCCAGTTTCTAGTTCGGCTTGAGCAATCGGATTGAGTTGATTGAGAGACATGATGGATGAAAGATGATCAATTACGCTGAGATTTACTGAATCAGAGAACAATTACGTTCGCAAGGAGGTAAATACGCTGGACCAGAGATTAAATACACTGCACTTTGTCCTGCAAAATGCTAAATCCGCTGGATATATGAAAACAATCAAAGGTTTAGTTAATTTCGCTGAACACATGATAAAATTGCTGAGTATTAGTATCACTCATTTCGAAGTCGCCTTCGATTAAATTCGCTGGGGCAATTACGCTGACAATAATATAAATCCGCTGGTTTAAGAACCAGCGTATTTGATAACTACGCGAGATTCAAGTTAAATACGCCAGCTTCAAAGACAATTACGTTATCTTCAAGAATATCTACGCTGGCTTTAAGAATAATTACGCCAGAAGGGTTTTAGTACGAACAAAAATCCTCTAATCACCCAAAAACGACCCAAAATTCATGTTTCTTTGCAGCTAATTGACCAAAATGTTTACCAAACTACTGATTAACAACAACTCAAAGATTAAACGCACCAGATCAAGCCATTTTAATCCCAAAAATTTGAAAAACCACGAAACTTTGAGAACTTTTGTAAAACCTTCAAAAACTTGACAAATCTTAACAAAATTCAAACAATCAAGAGCACAAAGGCTCTGATACCAAATTGTGAGTCCCAAAACAGATTCGGATCGCAGTGGTTGATTGTTTTCACCCAAACAACTATGGGTTAGTTTTTTGAATGTGCAAATACTAAGAAAAACCAAGCAAAAAAGATGAAGAATCTTGTTTGGATCAAACAACTAGTGTTGTATATGAAATCCCAATAACATGTAATCAATAACAGCACATGGATATTCGGATGAAAGCACAATAGCAAAAATCACAACACAAGAAGATCACCAAAATCTATCCAAGAAACTTGGACATAACTTCATTGATCATCATATTTATACCGAATGACTACCTAGCGTATTTAATAAATACGCTGGGTTAGTAAATACGCCGCCATCAGCAAATTTTACACAATTACACTTTTGACCCTTTAACTTTGTCTAACCATTACAAACTAGCTCAAACTATTGAATAATCAAGCACCAACGGTCTCAAAAGTTCTAACAGAGGTGTCTTTAAATATTGGTTAGGATTAAACTCATCATGATAAGAATGATGAGAGTGATGGGAGTGGTGAGAGTGTGCGAATGGTATGAATGGTAAGAACTTTGAGTATGGGTAGGCGAATTTTGGGCAAATGGCCATGAATCTCCCGAGTCCTCATAGGGGTTCGGGTGATGGGGATGTGGTGGGATGTGTCCTGATGTTCCTCCCCTCATGGGTCCTTTTCCTCGTCCTCTCACTCTTGGCGGCATTTTCCTGTTAAATCAATTCAAAAACAATACTAATAACTTAATAATGAAATGAGTAATCCTAGGTCAATGCCTAGACTCGGAAAGTCTAAGAAATGTGCTCGTGTAAGTTTGAGAATAAACACATAAAGGATAGTGTTTAATTCTCTCAAACGTTGGCTCTGATACCAACCTGTCACACCCCGGATTTCCATCCCAAATCCTACACCGGTGGGCCCGGGTGGTGAGTATCGTGACGTCAGTTGATAATCATCATAGTCAATTAAACACGGCACAGCGGAAGTCTTGGAGTAAAATTACTATTACAAACCAAATGTTCGAAATACAAATATTATACAGGCTTGTAATAGAAGATCCACAAGCGGATCATAAATTGTACAAGAAAGAATATAAAACAGACTTTGGGCAGAACTAGGATTTGCAAGACCCTCTATCACTACCGAGCACTTCCAGCCTATATTCGTATTTATCTGCAAGCTTAGTCTTTTGAAAATACGTCAGCTTTCGCTTGTAAATACACCCAACTGACTCATTTTGAAATCATTTCAAAAATGTTTTAAGTGCGTTATCAACACAAATCTTTTTTATAACTTGGGAAAATTGACCGTCCAACCTTGTTAACAGGTTTACATGTTTGCCCATACATACAGGGTCCAGTACGGAGGCCGAGACATGATTAACGTACACACCACTTCTCACGAAGGAAGCAATTCTTCCCAACCTTGTGGGAATGCATTTTTGTGCGTCTATCGGTTGTATGCCTACACATGCGCTAAGGTCGTGGCCATTTTTATTGGAATGAGCTGAGGTTATCTAGGACACGGTAGTTAACCCCCGATGTTTAAGTTATCAAACAAAACTGGTTAAAACAGAATATGCGGATTTACTAGCCGCACCCGGCATTCGATTGATCCCATTTCCGACCAAGTGGTAATAATTTATCGTAACCCAAGCCCGTATAGGGGAAATAAGTCGAGAGTATTTACCTGAGCTAGTCTTCTTTTAATTTATAACTCAGCCGTACACAAAAGTACTAAGTGCAGATAGCATTTACCGTCAAGTCTCTAGTCTAGATTATGGCATAAACTAACCAATTAAATACTAACGGTCTTATTTAAGTCATAGACTTAGACCGTGTAGTGTACATGATCAAGACGTATAACGCTTGATTAAACGGTGATTGGATAGAATGTAGTTTAAATCCAACAAGTACCTTGAATTGTGTAATATGGATAAACTATAAGCATTCTGGATTTTGAGACTTAAATGACAAGGTTAAATCCGTTTCGGTTAATTCCGTAAACTAGTTACATATACTTAACCGTACGCTTATTAGCGATATCAGGTAATCGGATAAGTCATGGACAAGTTCTAAATGCCATTATACTTTAAATAAGTTGTAATATCAGTAGGATATCAACTTATATGCCAATTATGGTTTCAAAACGGAATTATGCCTTATAAGGGCATTTTGGTAATTTAACATCGTATAAAAGGAATTTGATTATAATTTAATGTTATAACCATAAGTATTATGGAAAAATGATTTATTTATGATATAATATCAGTAGGATATCAATTATATGTGTAATTTATATTTTATGACCAAACTATGCACCGAATGGGATTTTGGTCATTTTACACATAGTTTATAAATTATTTGGGATTTTGAGTTTGTAATATGTACCTACTGTAAAAATATTTAAAATATGTTTAAAATTAGTAGGCAACAAGTCTTGGTCAAATAATATGGTTTAAAACCATAATATGCGCCGAAACGGCGCTTATGTCGTAAAATGACGTCTTATGCGATGTTTAATGAAAACTGATGTTAAGGTCAGATTAAAATATCTTAGATATGTTATTTAATATAACATATCAGTAGGTAAAATATTTACCTTGAAAAGATTTGATTAAAACCGTTTTAATATAACTAAGTTGGATGCTCCTTTCAGTTAGGAACTTTCAGAGGAGGGAGAAGAGTTATGAATAAGAAAGGTGCAAGTTCAAATGATGAAATTTGGCACCTATTTATGTTGGGGAACTCAAAGGAGGTGATGCAAGTTGTTTTGGGGTGTAAGGGGGAGCTTACAAGTGTCCTAAAATGTGGCATAGCTGATTGAAAGTCCATAGTTTCGAAAAAAATGGTTTTTGGCAACATGTGTGGAGGCCAAGCAAAACTTTCTGCAGACACAGGCCTCTCACGCCCCATGAGAGGCCAAGGCCTTGCCTCTCGCGCCTCGCAAGCGCCCCATGTCAGTTTTCAAATTTTGCCACATTTAGCCCCTCAACTTATTAAACATCCTTAAAACCTTCTAAAACACCATTTTGGCATATTTAGCCCTCCGTAACCAATATTTGGCATACCCGGGATTATGCCCGGACATTGTCAAGCTCTCGGTTCGTTAAAAGGTCACTCAGAGGTATAAATTAACATGTTGACACTTTTAACCCCTCCCTTAACCAACTTTCACATATTTACAGAATTGAACCCTCTCGTCCAACAAATGGCACGTATGAGAGTTAGGACTTCATAAAGGATCACTCAGAGGCCCATTATAAGCATGTTGACTCCGATGTCACTCATAGGCTGGGCATGTTGACATATTAGTCACTCAGAGGCCAAGGTTTAAGCATGTTGACATATCCGTCACTCAGAGGCTAATGATTTAAGAATGTTGACATATTAGTCACTCAGAGGCTGTTATTTATGCATGTTGACATCGGACAATCACTCAGAGGTTTAGTTTAAGTATGTTGACACCTTTAGTCCTTGATAGTCTTTAATAGACTAAAAAATATAAATACGACACATGTCACTATACTATTGGACATGATTTTACAGGGTGTTAAAGGTTGAGAGTGTTGGAGGGTGGTGGTCGGAGGTGGTTGAGGGTGGTGGCCAGAGGTGGCTGTTGGTGGTGGCTGGAGAGAGTTAGAGAGAGAGAGAGGTAGAGAGATAGAGAACTGGATTTTATGTGTGTGTGTGTGTGTGTATATATATATATATATATATATAGGGTAGGGTTATTGTAAAAGGGTGTGTTTTGTGAGAAGTGTAAGAAATAATCTACACCCTTTGATCTATAATATAATGGTTGAGATTGTGACAAGCGGCAGTTTCTGGTCTTAATTAAGAGCTTAACGAACAAAAATACTGTCATAATTAGCGTAATTAGACATAAATTAACTCAATCAGGCCTTTGGAAAGCCTAGGAACGTCTACTTGCTTCACGTTACGCGATTTGGCGGCAATCAAGAACTTTAACGCGGATTTGAACGATAAGCGAACTAATGTCAAACAAATACTGACAACGCCTAAAAAATACGAATTTTGTACTTGTATTTATCATACGGTTATAATTATGTGATAAAATTTGATCGTTGAACGTCGCAAAGCACAACGCGGGAGTTACACGGAAAATCGGAACGCACCGACAACAAAACGGAAGCAACGGACTCGAGATACATCTAAATACTAATATATTATGATATCTTTGGCTTCATTTTCAAATTTTAACACCCACGGAAGAAACCAGAATGAAAAACGGATCAGAAACGACAAATAGGGCAAAATACGCAACTTTAACGCAACCGACGGTTTTACGGGTCAAACAACGACCCCCGATATAATTTTAAACGTCATCGAGTTTGAATAAATAAATTTCGATAAAACACAACTTTCGGGTTTTAAAAATGGGCTTTGGACACGTATTGGGCTTGAAACGCGTTAACGGGCTTTAAGCCCGACCCACTAGCGAAACCCTAAGTATAAATACTAGCTTAAAACCTAAATCTCTCATTTTTTTCACTTAAACTCAAACCCTAGCACACCACACTCTCTGCCTTCTCTCTCTCCTAATCCGGTCGCTGGATTTATCTCCGGCGAGTACTCCGGTGGCCTCCGGCTACATACGCACACCTCCTCTCATCTCCTCCGACCACCACACACGACCTGCGACACCATTGTCTCGTTATTCGCACACACACACCCGCGTACATACTGAGACAAAGAGGAGAGAGAGAGAGAGCGTAAAGAGAGAGAACAGTGAGAGAAAGAGGGGCGGCGGCGGCGCCAGGGCCAGCCAGCGGCGGCTCCGGTTTGGTTTCGATCGACGGCAGCAGTGGGTGGTGTCGGGTGGCGATTCAAGAGAAAGAGAGACAAATCGAATTGTGCGTTCAGCGGCGGCGGTTTTCCGGCAGTAGCCGGCGGCAGCGGTTCTGGTAGCGACAGCGGAGGTAGATCCGTTTCGGGTCAAGCTGGGTCTTGGCTCGGGTTATGTCTCGTTTAAGTTCTAGTTACGGCTCGGGTTCAGTCGTGGTTCGGGTTTGGTCAACGAAGTTTTCAGTTCTAGTTTAGTTAAGTGGTTCGGTTAGGTGATGGTTCGACGAGGGTTCAGTCAACGGCTCGGGTCTCCTGTCTCAGTTCAGTCCGGTTCAGGTGTCGGGTTCGACCTAGTTCAAGTTCGACACGGTTTTGCTATTTTATTCGATTCAAGTTTTACATCGTTTCGGTTCGGATGCATGTTTGTTTCAGGTTCAGTCTCGATTCGTTTCGGTTCGGTCAACGAAAGTCAACTCGGTCATTCGCGGTCAACTGGTCAAACCCGGTCAACGGGTCAACCCGAGACTCGGTAAAAATTAATTACGATGCGAAATTTAATTATATTTGTTTATAATTATTAGTAATAATTAGCACGCGAAACCGAGCTCAAACCGAACCGTAAACGATTATATATCGCCAAAGAAAATAAATAATATGTAACAATCGATCCGACTGCGTAACTCGTTTAGAAATACTAGTTAAAAACAGAACCGATATACTTATATAAATCGGAATTATAATCGGCGTTAAATATATAAAAACGGAAAATTATAATTGGCGAAAGTTATAATCAAAACACGACAAAAAATTATATATATTGTTTGTTTGCGTACATTGCAGGTTGCGTTTTGATAAATAAATCGACAAATAATATTGTCGGGATCGTCCGAAAGCAGAGGAAACTCTGCCCGATTTTCGTAAAAATACGCAATATAAAACGCGTTGTAATTCAAAGTCAAAACATCTGATTCAAACGATTGTTATAAAATAAATACATATATTTATCTTGACAACACTTACGAATCGATCCGATAACATTTCAACGCGCGCGACTACAATACAACAAGTTTCGGCAATCCGTTATAATCGAATATAATTATTTATATTATTTCAAATGTCAACGATTCGGGAATTAGTTTTCAAACATCGATAAATTATTCGAACGATGTTATAAAAAAATAAGTATATTGTTTATATTTATTTCGAAACGGCAATATTTCCGAACGCTTTTACAAGACGTATACAAGGCGCGTATTATTTCAAACGACAGAGATTCGAAAATCGTATAATGCAAATATAATTATATATATTCAAACGTCGAGATTTTGAATACTTTCGTAAAATAAATATAGTTATATTTATTTCAATTGTTGATGGCGCGAACACCTACGAATACTTTCGAATGATATTATAACAATAGTATATTGTTTATATTCGATTCAAACGTCTAACAAAGTGCGACACGATACCGCAAGACTATTGCGCGAACACGAAATGTATTATCTATACGGATATATTTTCGAGTATATATACATTATATTTTACGAAAACCACGGAGAGTCGTACTATTGTCCGTCGACGTACGTAATGACTAAATATGATTTCAAGAAATATAGTTATGTTTTATATAAACATATGTTTCAAATCACTCGAAAACAGAATCGATTCTAAGAAAACCATAGGTTGGTTAACCGAGTTAAGTCAATAATAATTTCATAGAATCGTATGAGTAACGATTCGGTAGAGCTCGGTATCACGTAGTTTAGCTACGTCATTCAATAGAAACTTACAAGTTATTCTGTTTTAGGAATACACTAGATTGCATGCTAGCGAGTCAAGTTGTGGAGACAACACTATGGAAATCACATTAAGCTAGCTTTGCACTGGATTATCCAGGTGACTTCATAACCCCCACTCATTATGGTTTTACATTCTTATAAATGTTTTCGAGGGTGAACGAAAACAAGAGATTTCTAAACCATGTTGCAAATGAATTTTGTCACACCCCGACCCGCAGCGGATAAGGTGATCGAGGCATGATTGGGTTATCATCAAAGCTCATGACATTTATTAAACGTTTCATATTCATTAATACAAATTAAATGGAAATTTACAATGATTGCTACAACATGATCTAACTACAAACTAAACTTCTTTGTTCTCTTCTAAGGCATATCCTATGTTTTCCTTGCTTCAACCTGTTCACCTGTATCATGTGTAAAAAGGTTTTTGGATCAACATAATGTTGGCGAGTGAATCCTATGGAAAACATTTGAATAATTTATTTAAATTGATTATGAAATATGTGCACAACCAAACATGAATAAAATTAGATGTAACTTGATCAACAATCATAAGATGTTAAATGAAACACTCCTGAATAATAATGGAAACAATTAAAGGCACGCGATGCTCAACTCGTCTCTCACGAGGAACTGAGGGGCCTGATGAATGAATTGCATAAACATGATAATATGAATAACACAACTACAAACAATATAAACTCAATGAAAACACACATGAACAATAATGAATTTGAATTGAAGCACGCGATGTTCTACTCGTTTCTTACGAGGAACTGATGGGCTTAATGTATGAATTGCATAAACATGATAATATGAATAACACAACTACAAACAATATAAACTCAATGAAAACACACATGAACAATAATGAATTTGAATTGAAGCACGCGATGTTCTACTCTTTTCTTACGAGGAACTGATGGGCTTAATGTATGAGTTTCATGTAATTTGACAAACGGAATATAAATAAATCACAACAATAAACCAATCTAAGTTTAGGTCATGATGTGGTATGGCACAAGTTTAAATAAATAATTTAATTAATTCATAACACATGACACACCCCAAAACGTGTAATTTAAAAGGGGGAATTGTAAGATTCACTCACAGTGGGTGCGTTCGGTTGATGATGATGAATGCACGCGAAGTGGTTTTAACCACGAGTGAGATTTAACCTAGATAAATCGCATTATGGTTTGGTGAGTAAACGGATTTTACTAAACTATTTTAGTAGGATTGTTGGGTGTATTTTTGTGAGTTTGAGGCTATTTTCTAATCTTAAAAATGTTATTTTTAAGTATTTATAATTGATTTTTAATTAAAATAATTAAATAAAAAATAATAAAAATATTTATTTTTTTCTGCTACAGTTGACCTTGACCAGTTGACTTTGACTGGTCGTTGACCGGTTTTGAGGCGTATTGTTGTGCGCTCGGTGAGGCTCGAACCCGAGACCTCCCGTACGCGTGCTCGCAGCTCTACCAACTGAGCTACGTGTCTAACCCGTTATATATCCGATTTTAATTATATATATATATTAATTAGATTAAATAGAAAATCATTTATTTTAAAAACAGTTTAAGGCGAAACGGTCATGCACACCACAGGTCTCGAACCCGGGACCTGTGGGTTAATATAACACACAGTCCACCGCTGGACTGTGTATTCAACATGTTATATAACTTGATTTTTATTATACTTAAAGACAATTTAGTTATTTCCTTTTCTGCCTTATTTAAAAAGAAAAGATAATTGTCCGAGTCGGTGCTGAAGACCGGACTCGAACTCGTGACCAGCGATATAAACAAACACACAGTCCACCGCTGGACTGTGTGTCTAACTTGGTTATTATTCCGGTTATTAATATACTTAACATATAACTAAGGCGACTCCGGTTCAGTAACAAAAAAATGCATTTTATTAAGGCAGCGTGTGTGAGACGGGAATCGAACTCGAGACGTTTTGCGTTTTATATGTGCACACAGTCCACCGCTGGACTGTGTGTCTAACCCGTTTAATTTCATGATTTATATTATACTTATAACATACTGAAATTCATCGTCTTCTTCATCTAGTTTGAACCAGAATCGGAAATCGACGGGTTTAAGATTCTTATCAGTTTATTAGCGTTTTACAGTTGATTAAGGTGAGATAAAAGTAAAAAGAGAAAGGAACTGGGCGGAGAAAGTATACCGACAAGACTCTCTGTTTTCCGGCAGAACTCCGGCGACAGAATTCTCCTCCGGCGATAGGTTCCTTGCAGCAGCAAGTCTCCGGAAAGTTTGGAAAAGGTAAGGGTATCTCCGGTATAAGCTTCAGAGGTTCAGAAAAGCTCGGAAATGGGGAAACCGGTTTTCCGGCGATTAACAGGAAAATTCCGGCGAGTGAAATTACGCCGTGAAAAGATGTGATTTTTAGCGAAAAGGTTTGCAGGCGATTGTGGTTGAATTTATAGGGAATAATCGAAATGTATTTGGTCTGATTTCGGACTATGTTCGATATTTAAATTTTTCCGGCGGTTTTGATTTTGGTCGCGGACTTCAAACATCGGTTATAACCGATATGTGATTAAAGGTTTACGTTATAACGTAAATTAGTGTTAAGGCTCGCGTATAATCCGGGATTCCGACGACTGAATCGTTTGGGCGCCGATTTTGAATTCGAAATGTTATTATATCAATTAAATGATTGAAACATATAACAAACAGAACAAGCGGCGCAGTGGTTTGTGTGTGAGTTGTTAATTCGTTGCCTGACTCGGTACAGACCCGGGTTCGAAACCCGGCTGTAACAATTCATTTTTATTTTTCGATTTTCAACAGTTTTTCAAAAACTAAATATATACCCCCGTATAATAATTGATTACGGATCGTTTAAAAATATTTTGGGCATTTAATTCGCAACGAAAATTTTGACTGACTGTTCGGTTGCTAAACGGAGCGGGTTTGGTAAATCCGTTTTTTGACGGATGTTACAGTATCCCCTGCTTTTTAGAAATTTCGTCCCGAAATTTAAATAATGATATATTTTGACTATAAGAATGATGATGTTTTGTTTGACAGTTGTATGCTTAGCAAAAATGAGGGTTTAAGTTTTTTGTTCGAGGCGGTAACGTTCCTTGTAAAGGTTAAGTACCCTATTCAGGAATCGCTTTTTGTTGCCTACTGTATGAATATTGTTAAACAGGAATGATTCTCTAAAAATGATATCATGCATAAGAGTTTAGATACGTTTGGGAAAAATATGGTTATATCCTAAGGCAAAACTTCTAACACTACAATCTACATGGAACATAAATAAAAACACAACAGCTGATATCCAAACATGAATGAACACATCAGCAAATATTGGAACATGAATAAACATAACAGCAAATATTCGAACATGAATGAACACATCAGCAAATATTTGAACATGAATAAACACAACAGCAAATATTTGAACATGAATAAACACATCAGCAATTATTTGAACATGAATAAACACAACAGCAAATATTTGAATCCACATTCAGATAACATATATGATGGAAGTTCCTCTCTCGTTTGTTATGATGGAGAGATTAATTTATGTAGAAATGGAACACAATCCAATCTCTTTAAATAACATGATGATATAAATGTATCACAAATTCCAACCAAGGCAATAATAAATCCTACATGGAACTTCTCATAACCGCCTGATAATGCCTCTGATCCTTTGGCAAGAATACTTATATATAGGAAGTACCAGCGGCGTATCCACCATATTCTTGCCAAATTTTCATTAGTTTTATCCACAAGTTATGATTGGTTACCAAGAAACTAATAAATCCTACATAGAACTTCTCATAACCGTCCGATAAGGCCTCTGATCCTTTAACAAGAATACTTATATATAGGAAGTACCAGCGGCGTATCCACCATATTCTTGTCAAATTTTCATTGGTTTTATCAGTGAATTATGGTTAGTCCTATAACTCTACAATCAATACAACAAACATAAATTACTGAAATGAAACATATCTGTGCGATCAAGGCTCAATCGAACGGAGCCGATCGTATTGCATGTACTGAAAATGAAATTGTGTGCTCAAGGCTCAATCAAACGGAGCCGAACATATTGAATGTACTGAAATTGAAATTGTGTGCTCAAGGCTCAATCAAACGGAGCCGAACATATTGCATGTACTGTATATGAATAACTTAACCACACAAACAGCCTATGCATGGAACCTCTCATAACCGCCTGATAATGCCTCCGATTATTTGACAAGAATACTTATATATAGGAAATACCATCGGCGTATCCACCATATCCTTGTCAAATTTTCATTGACTTTATCCGCAAGTTATGGTTAGTTCGATGCGACTCTACTACAAACACCACAACCACAAGATACTGATAATGAAATTGTATGTGTGCTCAAGGCTCAATCAAACGGAGCCGAGCGTATTGCATGAACTGGAAATGTAAATAAATCTGTGTACTCAAGGCTCAATCAAACGGAGCCGAGCATATTGCATGAACTGGAAATGAGAATAAATCTGTGTACTCAAGGCTCAACCAAACGGAGCCGAGCATATTGCATGTATTGAAATGTAATATTACGTAACCGATCAAGGCTCAACAAACGGAGCCGATCGTGCGGGCACGCCAAGATCAACCACATAATAAAATGGGGATCCAACTCAACCTCGATGGATGGGGAGCCACGGCCTCGGTAAAATCGTATACTGAAAACAATATATAATATATAATATACCATGATTACTCTAACAGTCTACACATGTGATAAAGAAAACTAAACAATAGGAGTTGAATCTGGATCTTCGGCGAACAGGACTAGCTGAGTATCTTCGTTTGGGCCGTCATTATCTTCGACAGGGTTGGCGTTGATATTGAAGACTCTTCCTCTTGCTGGTGGCATAGTGGTTGGGTTTTCTTGGTTTACTTGGTTAACTGGGTTTGATTGGGCTTGAGTGTTGATAACGTTTACCAATTGAGGGCATGTGTTTCTAAAGTGGGTAGGGTCGCCACAATTGAAGCAAGCTCGAGCATATGGGAACATGGGGTGTTGGGGTTGGTGATAAGTTTGGGCCATGTTTTGAGTAGGGGAAAAGGTTTGGTCTTGAAAGGTGCGACAAACATTGCTCAAATGACCATAACGTCCACAAGTTGTACATAGCCGGCAAGGTAAAGTAAGGGAATGGTGATAAAAGCAGTTGTTGCATCGAGGGTGAGGTCCAAGATATGGTTTCTTATTTGGGTAAGCTGAGTTGGGTGCCACTTGGGTGATTGGGATAGCTCGGATGGGTATAGCGTGAAAAACTGGTTGATTTCGTTGGGTCGCAGCGAAAAGTCGCCTGACTCTTCTTCTCTTAGGTTTGGGTTGAGAAGGGGATTCGGGTTGAGAAGGGGATTCGGGTTGAGAAGGGGATTCAGTTTGACTGGAGTCGGAGGTTTCAGTCGATTCTTTATCCTTCTTCTTCTCCTCCTTGAAGTCTTTGTTTCGGATTCGGTTCTCGGTGAGCTCTGTTGCTAGCTCCATTGCTGCTTCCAAAGTTGCAGGCTTGGTACTTATCACAGGGTCTTGAATCTTTGACGGAAGACCACGAATGTAGTGCTCGATCAAACGGTAAAGGGGAGTAAACATGTTGGGAACCATTTGATGTAATTCGAGGAACCTTTTGTTGTAGGTGGTGTGGTCTCCTTCCACTTGCTTCAATGAGTAAAATTCATCTTCTAGCTTCTTGATTTCGCTCCTTGGACAAAATCGTCTGGTCATGATTTCCTTCAATTCGTTCCAAGTTAAAGACATAGCATCTTCCACACCTTGTTTTGCCTTCTCTGTATTCCACCAAGTAAGTGCTATCCCATATAGTCGACCGGTAGCATAACGCACTTTGCGATCATCAGGGCAATCGCAATTTAGGAAAGTATTCTCCATTTCTTCAAACCAATGGAGAAGAGCAGTGACGCCTTCAGTCCCTTTGTATTTCGGAGGGTCACATGATTTGAAATGCTCGTAGGTGCATTTAGTGGCATTTGGGGAAGAGTTAGAAATGTTTTGGTTTGCTTGATTGACAGAATTATGGGTAAGTGCTTGTTGAACTTGGATTACAATGTTGGGTATTACGGCAGCCATTTGTTGAGTGATTAAGGTAGCCAAACGATCGCGGGCTTTTCTTGCTCTCGTCTTCCTACGGGCGAGGTTAGAAGACATCTACAATGGATACATGACAAGGGTATGAGTTGGATGCTTTTGAGATCATGGGTCGCATTCAAGAATGAACATTCATAAAATAATTATACCAAAAATACTACATCCATAGGATGTCTTGGGCTTTGCTCGCTGTTAGGCCCGTCATGCCGCCATACTTTACCTTATGTAATCATGTGGGCCCCCATGAATTACTGGTTTTTCATATGGTTCGCACGGTTTCTGCCTGGTTGCGTACACAAAACCCGGAGAAAATCGAGAAATATGTATACAACGTGTGATGTTCGGAATGTGTCCAGGTGTAGACACGGTGACACCTCAAAGTAGGGTTAGTTCGAACGACGTTTGGTGTGGCATGCTTTGGCCTAATAGGTCCTTCGTACTCTCATCGTTGGTCCCCAGGTAGGCAAACTGGTCCGTTATATTGGATTTATACGAATGCCAGCCTAGACAGGACGTTCCGACTACCGGTACTCGTACCCTTCCAGTTACTACATGCCCGTCGCAGAACTTACTTTGATGAGATTTGAAAATTGCATAAAATCTTTGGATAACGAGAGTATGAAAATAAATTGAACACATGAACATCGATATATGTATAATGAATATGTATATATGTATAATGAATATGTATATGAGCATGTATGTTTGACTGAAATGTAAACAAATATGAAACAAATAAATATCACAAGTTTGTATGTAACCACTTAATCAATTTAAAATTTTAGGCAGACTATAGTATAGGCTCTAAGGGTCTAATAACCTATCCTATATCCCTATAGTCATGGCTCTGATACCAATCTGTCACACCCCGACCCGCAGCGGATAAGGTGATCGAGGCATGATTGGGTTATCATCAAAGCTCATGACATTTATTAAACGTTTCATATTCATTAATACAAATTAAATGGAAATTTACAATGATTGCTACAACATGATCTAACTACAAACTAAACTTCTTTGTTCTCTTCTAAGGCATATCCTATGTTTTCCTTGCTTCAACCTGTTCACCTGTATCATGTGTAAAAAGGTTTTTGGATCAACATAATGTTGGCGAGTGAATCCTATGGAAAACATTTGAATAATTTATTTAAATTGATTATGAAATATGTGCACAACCAAACATGAATAAAATTAGATGTAACTTGATCAACAATCATAAGATGTTAAATGAAACACTCCTGAATAATAATGGAAACAATTAAAGGCACGCGATGCTCAACTCGTCTCTCACGAGGAACTGAGGGGCCTGATGAATGAATTGCATAAACATGATAATATGAATAACACAACTACAAACAATATAAACTCAATGAAAACACACATGAACAATAATGAATTTGAATTGAAGCACGCGATGTTCTACTCGTTTCTTACGAGGAACTGATGGGCTTAATGTATGAATTGCATAAACATGATAATATGAATAACACAACTACAAACAATATAAACTCAATGAAAACACACATGAACAATAATGAATTTGAATTGAAGCACGCGATGTTCTACTCTTTTCTTACGAGGAACTGATGGGCTTAATGTATGAGTTTCATGTAATTTGACAAACGGAATATAAATAAATCACAACAATAAACCAATCTAAGTTTAGGTCATGATGTGGTATGGCACAAGTTTAAATAAATAATTTAATTAATTCATAACACATGACACACCCCAAAACGTGTAATTTAAAAGGGGGAATTGTAAGATTCACTCACAGTGGGTGCGTTCGGTTGATGATGATGAATGCACGCGAAGTGGTTTTAACCACGAGTGAGATTTAACCTAGATAAATCGCATTATGGTTTGGTGAGTAAACGGATTTTACTAAACTATTTTAGTAGGATTGTTGGGTGTATTTTTGTGAGTTTGAGGCTATTTTCTAATCTTAAAAATGTTATTTTTAAGTATTTATAATTGATTTTTAATTAAAATAATTAAATAAAAAATAATAAAAATATTTATTTTTTTCTGCTACAGTTGACCTTGACCAGTTGACTTTGACTGGTCGTTGACCGGTTTTGAGGCGTATTGTTGTGCGCTCGGTGAGGCTCGAACCCGAGACCTCCCGTACGCGTGCACGCAGCTCTACCAACTGAGCTACGTGTCTAACCCGTTATATATCCGATTTTAATTATATATATATATTAATTAGATTAAATAGAAAATCATTTATTTTAAAAACAGTTTAAGGCGAAACGGTCATGCACACCACAGGTCTCGAACCCGGGACCTGTGGGTTAATATAACACACAGTCCACCGCTGGACTGTGTATTCAACATGTTATATAACTTGATTTTTATTATACTTAAAGACAATTTAGTTATTTCCTTTTCTGCCTTATTTAAAAAGAAAAGATAATTGTCCGAGTCGGTGCTGAAGACCGGACTCGAACTCGTGACCAGCGATATAAACAAACACACAGTCCACCGCTGGACTGTGTGTCTAACTTGGTTATTATTCCGGTTATTAATATACTTAACATATAACTAAGGCGACTCCGGTTCAGTAACAAAAAAATGCATTTTATTAAGGCAGCGTGTGTGAGACGGGAATCGAACTCGAGACGTTTTGCGTTTTATATGTGCACACAGTCCACCGCTGGACTGTGTGTCTAACCCGTTTAATTTCATGATTTATATTATACTTATAACATACTGAAATTCATCGTCTTCTTCATCTAGTTTGAACCAGAATCGGAAATCGACGGGTTTAAGATTCTTATCAGTTTATTAGCGTTTTACAGTTGATTAAGGTGAGATAAAAGTAAAAAGGAAAAGGAACTGGGCGGAGAAAGTATACCGACAAGACTCTCTGTTTTCCGGCAGAACTCCGGCGACAGAATTCTCCTCCGGCGATAGGTTCCTTGCAGCAGCAAGTCTCCGGAAAGTTTGGAAAAGGTAAGGGTATCTCCGGTATAAGCTTCAGAGGTTCAGAAAAGCTCGGAAATGGGGAAACCGGTTTTCCGGCGATTAACAGGAAAATTCCGGCGAGTGAAATTACGCCGTGAAAAGATGTGATTTTTAGCGAAAAGGTTTGCAGGCGATTGTGGTTGAATTTATAGGGAATAATCGAAATGTATTTGGTCTGATTTCGGACTATGTTCGATATTTAAATTTTTCCGGCGGTTTTGATTTTGGTCGCGGACTTCAAACATCGGTTATAACCGATATGTGATTAAAGGTTTACGTTATAACGTAAATTAGTGTTAAGGCTCGCGTATAATCCGGGATTCCGACGACTGAATCGTTTGGGCGCCGATTTTGAATTCGAAATGTTATTATATCAATTAAATGATTGAAACATATAACAAACAGAACAAGCGGCGCAGTGGTTTGTGTGTGAGTTGTTAATTCGTTGCCTGACTCGGTATAGACCCGGGTTCGAAACCCGGCTGTAACAATTCATTTTTATTTTTCGATTTTCAACAGTTTTTCAAAAACTAAATATATACCCCCGTATAATAATTGATTACGGATCGTTTAAAAATATTTTGGGCATTTAATTCGCAACGAAAATTTTGACTGACTGTTCGGTTGCTAAACGGAGCGGGTTTGGTAAATCCGTTTTTTGACGGATGTTACAAATTTCAATAAACTCAAATGGTTTACGAAAGGGTTATGCCAAACATACCGGTTTTACAAAACACTCGCGTATTTTCGAAACGTGCATGAGTTACATAACTAGTGACGGGAAGGTCCTAGTTACAATGGGACTGGTTTGTCCTGCATACAAATAAGGGGACTGGTTAGTCCTGCTTACAAACTCAAATGGGCTAGGCCCATTCTCATTTGTGCGAGGCACAAAGACTCGAGTGGGTTAGACCCACCTATATGTAACACCCCTGCCCCTCGTTATCACCAATATTGTCCGCTTTGCCCTTGATGGGTGGCCCATCCAGGAACTCACGGCTTTGTTTTTGGTTGCCCTGGTGGAGACTTCCCAGGAGGTCACCCATCCTAGTACTACTCCCACTTGAGCACGCTTAACTGTGGAGTTCTCCTCTCATCCACTAGCATTAAGCCCAAAACGCGTTGGTGATTTTAGAGGTAGGGCATTACTTATGAACCAGGAATCTCTCCTGTCCACGGACGATGTTGAGAGGTATGCCATTAGGTGTTATAATCACCCCCCCTAAGGGACTCATCGTCCTCGATGAGGTTTTGCCCCAACATGTAGGAGGTTGCCATTATCCTCGATGAGGTTTTTTGCCCCACATTTGGGAGGTTGCCATTAGGTGTTACAATCACCCCCCCTAAGGGACTCATCGTCCTCGATGAGGTTTTGCCCCAACATCCCGAACGGCACAGGAGTGGCTCTGATACCTAATGGCATACCTCTCAACATCGTCCGTGGACAGGAGAGATTCCTGGTTCATAAGTAATGCCCTACCTCTAAAATCACCAACGCGTTTTGGGCTTAATGCTAGTGGATGAGAGGAGAACTCCACAGTTAAGCGTGCTCAAGTGGGAGTAGTACTAGGATGGGTGACCTCCTGGGAAGTCTCCACCAGGGCAACCAAAAACAAAGCCGTGAGTTCCTGGATGGGCCACCCATCAAGGGCAAAGCGGACAATATTGGTGATAACGAGGGGCAGGGGTGTTACAGAGTGGTATCAGAGCCATGACTATAGGGATATAGGATAGGTTATTAGACCCTTAGAGCCTATACTATAGTCTGCCTAAAATTTAACTTGATTAGGTGGTTACATACAAACTTGTGATATTTATTTGTTTCATATTTGTTTACATTTCAGTCAAACATACATGCTCATATACATATTCATTATACATATATACATATTCATTATACATATATCGATGTTCATGTATTCAATTTATTTTCATACTCTCAATATCCAAAGATTTTGTGCAATTTTCAATTCTCATCAAAGTAAGTTCTGCGACGGGCATGTAGTAACTGGAAGGGTACAAGTACCGGTAGTCGGAACGTCCTGTCTAGGTTGGCATTCGTATAAATCCAAAATAACGGACCAGTTTGCCTACCTGGGGACTAACGATGAGAGTACGACGGACCTATTAGGCCAAAGCATGCCACACCAAACGTCGTTCGAACTAACCTCACTTTGAGATGTCACCGTGTCCATGCCTGGACACATTCCGAATATCACACGTTGTATACATATTTCTCGATTTTCTTCGGGTTTTGTGTACGCAACCAGGCAGAAACCGTGCGAACCATATGAAAAACCGGTATTCATGGGGGCCCACATGATTACACAGGTAAAGTATGGCGGCATGACGGGCCTAACAGCGAGCAAAGCCCAAGACATCCTATGGATGTAGTAGATTTATTTTCTATATTTACTTTATGAACATTCAATCCCAAACACGACCCACGATCCCAAAGGCATCCAACTCATACTCTTGACATGTATTCCTTGTAGATGTCTTCTAACCTCGCCCGTAGGAAGATGAGAGCAGAAAAAGGCCGTGAACGCATGGCTACCCAAATCGCTCAGCAAATGGCGACCGTAATACCCAACATCGTAGTTCAAGTTCAACAAGCCCTTACCGCTAATTCCGTTAACCCAACCCAACAAGAGGATCAAAACACTGTCAACCTTCCAGTCACTAAATGCACCTACAAACATTTCAAATCCTGCGATCCTCCAAAATACGAAGGAACTGAAGGTGTCACCGCTCTCCTCCATTGGTTCGAAGAAATGGAGAACACTTTTCTAAATTGCGATTGCCCCGATGATCGCAAAGTGCGTTATGCTACTGGTCGTTTACTTGGAACAGCACTCACATGGTGGAATACAGAAAAGACCAAACGAGGTGTTGAAGAAACTATGACCTTGACTTGGGAAGAATTGAAGGGAATCATGACAAGACGGTTTTGCCCAAGAAGTGAAATCAAGAAATTGGAGGATGAGTTCCATGCTTTGAAACAAAAGGAAGGCGACCACACCACATACAACAAGAGATTCCTTGAGTTAAATCAAATGGTTCCCAACTTGTTCACTCCCCTCTACCGTTTGATCGAGCACTACATTCGTGGTCTTCCATCAAAGATTCAAGACCCTGTAATAAGCACCTCGCCTGCAACTTTGGAAGCAGCAATGGAGCTAGCAACCGCGCTCACCGAGAACCGAATTCGGAACAAAGATTTCAAAGAGGAGAAGAAGAAGGATAAAACATCAACGGAAACCTCAAACCCCACCCGAACCGAATCCTCTACACCACCTACATCTAAGAGAAAGCGTGATGGGCAAGTCTTCGCCGTCACCCAACGCAAACAACCAGCTTCACAAGTTGTACCTCCTCAAACTATCCCAAACGCTCAAGTAGCACCCAACTCAACTTACCCAAATAAGAAACCTTACATTGGACCTCACCCTCAATGCAACACCTGTTTCTATCACCATCCAACTACTTCACCCTGTCGACTATGTGCGAATTGTGGACGCTACGGTCATTTGAGCAAAGTTTGCCGCACCGCTCAAAACCAAACCTCAACCCCTACTCAACCCATGACCCAAACATATCAACAACCTCAATACCCCATGAACCCATATGTTCGAGCTTGTTTCAATTGTGGCGACCCTACCCATTTTAGAAACACGTGTCCTCGTTTGGTTAATATCATAAACGCCCAAGCTCAAGCAAACCCAGTTAACCAAACAAACCAAGCAAACCCAGCTCCACCACCAGCAAGAGGAAGAGTTTATAACATCAACGCCAATCCTGTTGAAGATGTTAACGGTCCAAACCAACCACTTAACTAGCCTTCTCTCACCAAGAATCAAGATTCAACTCTAATCACTTAGTTTTTATGTTTTTCTTTAGGTTATCTCAATTTTCACGTATCTCAATTGGAATTTTATCCAAGAATTTTAATGCAAATTACTAGTTCAGTTGGTTTTATACTCATTGATTTAATATTCATATCATCATACTTCATGACATATCTCAGTCTTATCATTTAAAGAAGTTGAGTGTGTCTCACATGCAATACATTTCATTTCATTTTACATTTCAATACATGCAATACGCTCGGCTCCGTTGATTGAGCCTTGAGCACACAGTTCAATTTACATTTCAATACATGCAATACGCTCGGCTCCGTTTGATTGAGCCTTGAGCACACAGATCAATTTACATTTCCAGTTCATGCAATACGTTCGGCTCCGTTTGATTGAGCCTTGAACGCACATACATTTTCATTATCAGTATCTTGTGGTTGTGGTGTTTGTTGTAGAGTCGCATAGAACTAATCATAACTGGCGGATGAAGCCAATGAAAATTTGACAAGAATATGGTGGATACGCCGCTGGTACTTCCTATATATAAGTATTCTTGTCAAAGGATCAGAGGCGTTATCAGGCGGTTATGAGATGTTCCATGTAGGATTTAGTATTGCCTTGGTTGAAATTGTGTTACATTTATATCATCTCACTATTTAAAGAAATTGGATTGTGATCCATTTCTATATAGACTAACCTCTCCATCATAACAAACGAGAGAGGAACCATCACCATTCAAACATATATGCTATCGGAATGTGGATACAATTGTTAGTTGTTGTGTTTATTTGTGTAGATTGTAGAATTTCTGCCTTAGGATATAACCCCAAGCATATTCAAACTTTTATGTGTGATATCATTTTAGCGAATCATTCCTGCTTAGCAATACTTATACAGTAGGCAACAAAAAGCGATTCCTGTATTAGGATACTTAACCTTTACAAGGAACGTTACCGCCTCAAGCAAAAACTTAAACCCTTATTTCTTCTAAGTATGTAACTGTCAAAACTAAACACCATCATTCTTTTAGTCAATTATATCCCTGTTTAAATTTCGGGACGAAATTTCTAAAAGCAGGGGATACTGTAACATCCGTCAAAAAAAAAAAAACGGATTTACCAAACCCGCTCCGTTTATCAACCGATCAGTCAGTTAAAATTTTAGTTGCGAATTAAATGCCCAAAATAATTTTAAACGATCCGTAATCAAATATTATACGGGGATATGTATTTAGTTTTTGAAAATCTGTCAAAAATATCAAAATAAAAATGGTTTACTTTTGCCGGGTTTCGAACTCGGGTCTGTACCGGGTAAACCAAAGACTTAACTCTCAGCCGACAAACCACTCCGCCATCTTGATTTTCTGGTAATAACAGAAAACAATTAATTCAAATAATCAATTTCAGAAGTTAATTTATTGCGCCCAAAATAACAGTCGTCGGAAATCCCGACGACTTCGCCGTTTAATTACGTTATTACTCAAAGTAACCGAAAACTTAACTCTTACGACGGTTATAACCGACGTCTGAACCGCGACATCAGCCATAACCGCCGGAGTACGGTTGACTTCGAATTAAGACCGAATTCAGACCCCATTCAATCCCAATACTACCCTATAAATACACCCTCAACTCGCCAGAAGTCTTTCACACTCAAATCGCACTCTTTCTCAGCGAAAAATCACCTGCCGGAAATTCTTGATACTTCGCCGGAAAACCGTATCAGTAATCTTTGAGTTTACTGAACCCCCTAAATCTTCAACGAAGTCACCCACAACCTTTGCAAGCCTTCGGAAGACTTTCTGCTGCAAAATACTTGTCGCCGGAAAAAGAGTTCTGTCGCCGGAGTTTTGCCGGAAAACAGAGTAAAACCAGTCGGTACATCTCACGCCTATTTTCCTTCCCTTTTTACTTTTATATCATTTGTAATTGATCATTAAACGCTAAATAAACTTGAATCAACATTCGAATCCAGTCCGTCGTCACTTCCGGTTAAAACCGGTGAAGAAGACGAAGTTCAGTAATGGTTAAGTATAATTAAAATCAAGATAATTACCGGGTTAGACACACAGTCCAGCGGTGGACTGTGTGCACTTTTAACGCTAAGGTCACGAGTTCGATTCCGGTTTCACACACGCCGCCTTGATAAAAATTCTCTTTTTCGCAAAACAGAACCGGAGTGTTTTGTGATATGTTAAGTATATTGATAATTGAGTTTATAACCAAGTGAGACACACGGTCCAGCGGTGGAGTGTGTGTCCGCTAACCCACAGGTCCCGGGTTCGAGACCTGTGGAGCACACCGGTTCTGAGATTTATTTCGTTTTTAATAATAAAGGATTTCTGTTAAATCTAATTAATATATATATATAATTAAAATCGGATATATAACGGGTTAGACACGTAGCTCAGTTGGTAGAGCTGCGTGCACGCGTACGGGAGGTCTCGGGTTCGAGCCTCACCCGGCGCACAACAAAATGCCTATGAACCGGTCAACGATAGTCAAGTCAACGGTCAACGTGTACTGTAGCAATAAAATAAAATATTTTTTTTATTATTTTTATTTAATTATTTTAATTAAAAATCAATTATAAATACTTAAAAATAACATTTTTAAGGTTAGAAAATAGCCTCAAACTCACAAAAATACACCCAACAATCCTACTAAAATAGATTCATAAAACCCGTTTACTTACCGAACCATTATGCGATTTATCTAGGATTAATTTCACTCGTGGTTAACACCATTTCGCGTGCATTCAACCTCATCAAACCGAACGCACCCAATGTGAGTGGATTCTTACAAACTCCCCTTTTTATTCATGTTTTGGGGTGTATCATGTGTCGCTTAAACAAATTTTCTTATGCAAATTCGTGCTATACCATTATATGAACTAAACTAGAATGTAACTATGGTTTGGTTGTGATGTATTACATATTGTCAATGTTGTATGCAAATTATTTAGGCCCATCAGTTCCTCGTGGGAGACGAGAACATCGCGTGCCTCAAAACTCATTCATTAAGGCCCATCAGTTCGTAAGAACAACGCGTGCCTCAAAACTCATTTATTAGGCCCATCAGTTCGTGGAACAACGCGTGCCTCAAAACTCATTCATTAGGCCCATCAGTTCCTCGTGGGAGACGAGTCGAACATCGCGTGCCTCAAAACAATCATTTGGTGTATGTGAGTTTAATATTCAATATTATGTGTTGTGTGAATAAATTTACATCTACATTTACTCATATGTGGTATGCACATTATTTATAATCAATTGGTTAAACTTGTTCAAATGTTTTTCCATAGGATTCACTCGCCAACTTTATGTTGATCCAAAACCTTTTTACACATGATACAGGTGAACAGGTTGAAGCAAGGAAAACATAGGATATGCCTTAGAAGAGAACCAAGAAGCTTAGACAGATAGTTAGATTATGGTGTATCATTTATTTCCATTAAATTGTATTAATGAATATGAAACATATAATAAATGTCATGAGCTTTGATGATAACCCAATTATGCCCCGATCACCTTTTCCGCTGCGGGTCGGGGTGTGACACTATACTCGTGCGAGGCACGAAGACACAAGGACTGGATTGTCCTCTACTCAACAATAAGGGCCGTATGGTCGCTTAAAACTGTACAGTGAAGTCCTCGCTACATATCGGAAACTATAACCGCCTGCTAGACTACCGTCTTGAGTAAACGATTTGGCGAGGCACTTACTAGCTTGGGGTGGGTTATAGGCTCATGCGGGCATGTTGTCTTTGTCGTACGCGGACATCGACAGTTATTCAAATATTACAAAAACAAGGTTTTTAATTGACATGCCGAGAAAAATGGTTTTATTACGCTTTTTCAACAACACTTCAATACCAGTTTACAAGGATAACAGAAAACATTTCAATACCGGTTTATTTACAGTTACGATTGAAAACATTTTATCACCGATTGATAAACATAACAGTCATATGCATGGATTTGCAAACAGCATGGAAAACATTTCAATACTGTTATACAGACATGACATTTCCAATGCTTTGGGATATTATGATCCCACAAACCGGTTTTTTCGAATGCAAAACTTTCAAATGTTTTATGATTCATTTGAAACAAAAACATACAAACTATGAACTCGCAAACTTTATGTTGATTTTTCGCATGTTACTTTCTCAGGTTACAAATTTTAAAGTATTGCACGGTCGGAATAGGAGAACTCATGGGGATTCGAGTACTTAGCGGGCGTTCACTTACTAGAAACCTTAGCACTCACGTTACTTCCGCTTTGCATTGAGGATACCATTAAGTTAAGGTCACGCCCCGGCTCTGATGTGAAATGGATAACACGGGGGTGTGACAGATTGGTATCAGAGCTATAGGTTTCAGCGAATTAGGTTTCTGTGGAGATACCTAGGCTTTAACCTCACGTTCCTTTGGAGACATTAGATCAATAAGACTTGGATACATACAGAACGCCTAGCACTCGAATATGGGTTCCAACCGTGGCCGAAAACATTAAGTCAACATTTTGATTTTTAAGCATACACTAGTGTTGTATATGATACACTGTACACGAAAACATTACATACCATAAGCAAAACCTGGAGGGTTTTGGCGATATGCATTTAAGACCTTTGGAAACTTATGTCAATATTCATTAAAGGTCGTTACGTAGGAACCACGATTATTAGCTCGGACAAACACATTACATATATTGTCGCTACTATTTTATTTACCCGAGCATGTAGCCTACGTAAAACGAAACACTAGTGCGCAAAAATATACGTGAAACTTAAACGATACGACAATGGATGTTGGAGTACATCACATACGACATTCGAGGCACGACCTTGAGAAAGCACAACATTACGACAACAATGCTAATCCCGTCAGCGGGAGAACTACCGACCAGAATGCTGGCAGTTTGTCACGTGGTCCTGTAAGCGACACGAACCACGCTGAAGTACGTTCAAACGAGAATTCATAACAGTCGGTACTTATTAAATGGTAAATCACAACAATTGGCGCTGCAAAAGAAGTCACATGTCTTCGCATTCCCCTACTTTATTATTGGCGATTACGCCATATTCCACATTCGGTGATAATGTCACGAAAACAATAAGTCATCACAAGAAATACCAGGTAAAGTCATAACGTGTAAAATTTTAAAATATTAAGAACAAAGTATATCAAATTTAAAAACAACGGACACCGCTTGAAATTGAGTATAAAAATAAAGAACAAAATTTGAAATTCACTCTATTTTGTTTTTACGAGCTTTTCCGATATTGGTAATCGCTGATAGTGATATAACGTTGATACTACTTGACACAGTTTTACGTCAACCACTACACACAAATACTTAATAGTAGTAAATAATATTAAAATACATCTTGATTTTCACTGTAGAACACCGTTCTTGTTTTTTCAATGATCATGTGACTCCTCACCTTCTTACAATTTGGTCCACATGATTCAGAAGAAATATAAGCGGTTCACCATTTAATTCAGTAGAGTTCATATATTAACATTATTACTCAATATTTTTTTGTACTTCTAAGTAGAGTTGATATATATATATATATATATATATATATATATATATATATATATATATATTTATTGTTAACGAAAGAGATAAATAGTAACTTTATTTTTATAATAATATATAGTTTTTATTATTACTTTTCTTTAATAGTTTATTATTATATTTACTTTTAATAACATTTTTTAAATTTTTTCCTCTTCTAAAACCATATATTTCCTTTATCATTTTTTTAATAATTCTTTTTTCTTTTTTTACATATATTAATTTATCGATTATTATATATATTGTTAACGAAAGACGATAAATAGAAACCTTATTTTTATAACAATATATAGTTTTTTATTATTACTTTTATTTAATATATTATAATACCTTATTATTATATTTACTTTTAATAACATTTTTTTAATTTTTTCCCACTTCTAAAACCATATATTTCCTTTATCATATTTTTTAATAATTCTTTTTTCTTTTTGTTAACATATATTAATTTATCGATTAATTTGATGCATCTTTAATAATTTATGTTCATAACTTTTTTTTCTAAAAACTTAAGTACGTAGTTGTTCTTAAGTTTTTCCTAACACCCCGTTATAAGTTTTGTTAAAACCGTATTGTTGACGAAAGAGGATGAATAGTAACTTTATTTTTATAATAATATATAGTTTATTATTATTAATTTTTTATAATATATTATAATAGTTTATTATTATATTTACTTTTAAAAACATATTTATTATTTTAAACTTTTCTAAAACCATATATTTCCTTTACCATTTTTTAGTATTTTTTTCTTTTTTTGAACGTATATTAATTTATTGATTATTTAATACTTCTTTAATAATTTACGTTCATAACTTTTTTTAAAACTGTACGTAGTTATGCTTAATTTTTCCCTGACATCCCGTTATAACTTTTGTTAAAACCGAAGTTGTACTAAAAAAAGTATTTTATTTGATATCATAAAACGGTATGATCATAAACTAAATGGTTCTAATGGTTTAGCTTTCTAAACAAAATGCTTTATTTTCAAGTCACATTTGTTTTACATTATTATTTGTTCGGTTTCTACGCGACGCATGAATTAAAAAAAAAACTAGTTAACATTATTACTCATTACTCAATAGATTTGCACATTGAGTGAAAAGAAAACCATCCTGCGCATATTGTTAAATAAAATTTATGGTCGATAAGACATTTTGTTACAGTTAGATTATATTTACTTATATATACTCTAACGGTCATCCGTATCATTTTAGAAACTAAAAATATAATACATAGATATTGGTATCGTTGTTCTTTTTTTATCGTTTTGTTGTTTTACCGAGTACCTGTATTATATCGGTATCACAGTTATAATGAACTGAGCTGATACCAATTAGATTCCCGTAACGTAGCGCGGGGGAATACCACTGGTTTTTTTTATATATATATATAACAAAACATGAAAGGTCTTATGAACGGTAGTTTTTTTTTGTTTTTCTTTCTTTTGCCTTTTATGGCTTTTGACTTTTAGTGTTTATTTTTTATAGATACTATGGGAATAGGTATTTGTATTGGTATTTGTTTTTATCGATCATCATTTTTATGGTTTCCCATGAGTAGAGCTTCATAACGACCACAGTTATGCTGCGTAGCAGGGGGAAGAAACGACCACTCCCGTCACGTAGTGCGAGAAAAAAACCCGGTATCGATATTCGCTTTTATAGTTTCCGATGAATGAAGCCGATAACGACCAAAGTCACACCGTATAGCATGGGAAAAACGATTAAAACTCCCACCACGTAGCGAGGGGGACCTTTTTTTCATTGGTATTATCAGAACCAATATCGGTATTTGCATTTATCGATGTTTGCTTTTATGGTTTTCGATGAGTCAATCCCATAACGACCAAAGTTACGCCGCATACAATAGGAAAAACAATCAAGCTCCCGCCACACAGTGTGGGAGAAAAACCTAGTTTTAAATAAACAAGAAAAAGATAATCCGATTTCGATTTGAATAATATATAATTTGTTTATTAAACATATAAATTTGAACATGACTCCTTCAATAAACCAGTTAACATTAAGTTAAAGGTTTTAAAAAAAGAAAAGTATTTCTAATTTCTGAGGGGTTATAAAAAAAAATACTACAAGCATTTAAAGTGTAAAGTTTGATACTTTTATTTTTAATTTCTCACTTACAATTAATTTATACAGAAGAGTTCGCGTACTATACACAAATTTTGCACGAAGGATACGGGACAAAGATAACCATTGATGTAGCTACAAATAAATCAGTGAAATTTTGGTAAATATGAAGTTCAGACAAACAATTGAAAAAATAAATTAGAGAAATGGTATTCTGGTCTTTTCTCAATTAAACTTCTTATCTCTTTGATCTTTAAACGACTATAACTTTTTCATAAATTAATATGTTTTAAAAAAATATAGACCGTATTAACGAGCATATTATTCTCTTTAATTCGAGCAGACTATTGCTAGTTTTCTTAAAAAAATTATAGGATTTTGAATATCCATAACATGATTTTCAATACCCAGTACGTGATTTTAAATACCCATTATGGATTACACATTAATAATAAACCATTACGTGATTATATTTTCAATTGTTGATGTTTCTTATACCAATAAAACATTTTCGATTGCATTCGCGTTTATGAACAAAGAAAAGGCAACCAACTATATATGGGCATTAACTCGTTTGAAATTAACTATTAGTGATTCTTTTTTCCCTCGTGTTATCGTCACGGATAGAGACTTGGCTTTAAGGAAAGCATTTATGGAAGTGTTTCCATGAAGTAATCATTTACTTTGTAGATGGCGTATCCAAAATGATATCATGAAGCATTGCGGACCACGTATTAGGTCGCAACAGACCTGGGTTCATTTTCTTTGGATGTGGATACATTAGTTGCATCTCCAACGAACACTACCTACATGCAAAACTATGCAGACCTTCAAGCTTTATTGTTTAAATATCCAGGCATTATCATATGTATTTTGAAATCTACTATTTAACAAGTGCTTATTCAATTTAAATTGTTTATATTTTTCTACACTTTTTAGGCGTTCTTCATTATCTGCATACTACCTGGCTGGATATATATGCAGAAAGGTTTGTCTCACTATGGACAGACAAGCATATCGACTTTGGAAATTCAACAACTAACAGAGTTGAGAGCCAACACGCTAAACTAAAAAAACACTTAGATACATCAAAATGACAAATTCATACACGTTATTGAAGACATTGTGAAATCACAAGAAACTGCTATTAAATACAGTATTGAAAGAAGCAGAAATATCCGCAAGAAAAAAAAATATATATAACTACCCAATATTTCAACAATTGCACCATGTTGTTTCACACCATGCCATGAAGATCCATCTACAAATTTGATTCTTGAACCTGTGGTTAAGAAAAATAACCGTGGACGACCAAAAAAGAAACATGTTAAGCCTCCGACTCGAGTTCCTCATAGACACACTTTTCCAAATTTTGGGGGGTTAAATTTTGAAGACATAAAACAAGAACCAGCAAGACATAGTTCATTTTTTATGGACTTAAAGGAGGAACCATCGAAGCAATGTTAATACAAGTGGGACATGAATGAGGAGCCACTTGACAACATCCCACATTCAAGCTTTCAATCATTTTTATATGCGTCCGTTAATGGAAGGAAGAAATTCCTAAAATCTTTCACCTTTGTGTCACACATATACAAGATGTTGTGGGTGATGAAAATTGTAGGTTTAGAGCATTAGCTGCTTGTCGTGGGTATGGTGAGACCAGTGGCTCTACGTTAGAGAACAATTGTTACACAGGTTGTTAGATGCATACATTGGCTATGAGACTGGTATCTTGATTGCCAACAAATTTGGTGTGGTCCTCAATTACATAAGCAATCAAGGTTGTATAACTTGCTTTCCTATTTGGAAAGGTCCAGAACATTTTCAGCACCATAAGATGATAACAATTGCACATGCGTATGGTAACCATCGATGGTACAGCTAGAAGGAGAGTACCCTATGCCTCGCATTTTGGCATATTGGATTCGTCATAGAGCCCTGTCTGCAGTTGGATGGCAACACATGTATATGCAACGTCTACAACTTTATGATCAACTCAATCCTTATAATCGCGATAATACGTTTATACACATTGAGGATAGTTGTTAGTATTTTTTATGATATATTTTTATTTTATCAACGATTTTATGTAAAAATATCATTTCGTTTGTGTTAATGTTATATATAAATTATTCTTTCTTATATTTATTATATAAAATTTATAGAAACAATTTGGAGTAAAAATAAATATTATAATTCTAAATGAACATTAACGTTCATAAGAAAACAGAAAACAAAACCTGAAATACTTAAAAAAAATAGATTCTAGTGCTCTCATAGAAAAATTAATTAAATATCAGTTAATAATTAAGTAATAACTAGGATTAAGTACCCCTGTGTTGCAGCCAGGCGAACAACAATGACACACTACTGCCAATGACCACCAACATTGAAATGGCGGCTTGTTAATGCGAAAAATTAAACCAAAATGTAAAACATATAAAACAATAACTAAGTCGATCTAGGACCTGCGCATTATGATGAACCTGTCAAATGGAAAAAAAATAGATAACGTAAAAACATTTAACCACACACGCACGTTACGTCGTGTTAACTCGCAAAATTTAGAACGGAACATAAAAGGACAATTTTGCGAAAAATGAAAAGCATAGAGGACCAAGTTTGAAAGTAAAAAAGTTTGTGAGGTTAAATTATAAAAGATGAAAAGTTTTGAGGTTAAAGTGAAAAACTCAAATAGTTTTGGGTTAAAAGTAAAGATCAAAAGTTTGGGGGTTAAAAGAAAAAATCAAATGGTTTTTAGTTAAAAGTAAAAAACCAATTTTTTTAAGAACTCCCAAAGCATAAGGTAACACACATCTATGCTTGAAATGTTACAAATTATAGTATTGGGTAATGAGTAATATAAAACATGTAGTGTTTGTACATCATTGTACAATACTATTAAGCATAAAAACAATTAAGCATGATGTACAAAAGCTTAATGCATACAAGTGTTACAAATTATATCTATATTAAGAGCCACATGTTGGATAATGCCTAAGGGAGGGGCTTGAAGTTCAATCCCCACTACACATGTGTGACAATCGGCATTTTTTTGGTAACATCCGTACATTTATAACCCTCCTATATTATTCAATTATATGTTTAAACGTTAATTTGCATGCTTACATGTCATATATTTAGAAATATTGTGGAATAACATTTTAACGATGCATGTTTTATATTTTAAATTGTCACGACTCGAAACAGTTAAAATAGCGCACCGAAACAACTAGTGCACTTACCGATTATACGAACAGTGCTGACACAGTCTCAGTACTCAGCAAACCGATAGACTTAGGACCTAGATTTAAGTCCGATATCAAAAATTATACCAAACCCTAAGTGGAAAGATGTCACACCCCGACCCGCAGCGGAATAAGAGTCGGGGCATAATTGGGTTATCACCAAAGCTCATGATATTTACTAATATGTTTCATATTTATTAAAGTCAAAATTACATCCTCAATATTCCAAACATGTTCATACAAATACAAAGAAAGATAATCAACTAAACAATCCAAAGTCTAATCCAGTTTATTCTTCTAAGCCATCCTATGTGTTTCTCGTTGCAGCTGAATCACCTGTATCATGTGTAAAAATGGGGGTTTTTGGGTCAACATAAGTTGGCGAGTGAACCTTGTTAGAAAAACATTTATTATTGATCTCTGGTTATTTTTATCAGGAAAAATTGTGCAATAATCATATGTGAGCAAACGTAATTAAATCATACAATAACAATAACATCAACAAACAATAACTTACAATAACATACAATAACAAACCAACTTGCATGAATATAACACATGAATGAAACTGTATATGTTGGCAACGTCACGTTCACGCTCATAATGTAATGGGGAACGGACGGCTTATGATGAATGTCTGTGCGATCAAGGCTCAATCAAACGGAGCCGATCGTATGTTGGCAACGCCTGGTTCACGCTCATAATGTAATGGGGAACAGCTCAACGCTCATAATGTAATGGGGAGCGGCGGCCTATGATAATGTATGTACTGAAAAATGATAAATATAATCTAAACAATAACCACACAAACAGTTGATACATGTTGAGTACACATTTGTTCATGGATATGATAGATGCACAATAGTTTAAATGTGATAAATAATAAGACACATGATACACCCCAAAAACGTGATTAAAACGGGGAATTTGTAGAGATTCACTCACATTGGGTGCGTTCGGTTGAAGATGATGAAATGCGCACGAGTTTAGAGGATTGATTGACGAGAATTAACTAACCTAAATAATAACGAAAGGTATGGTAAATGAGTGGATTTTATTAATAATTTTAATAGGATTTTTAGATGTATTTTTGTGAGTTTATGGCTATTTTCTAACTTTTTAAAACATTATTTTTAAGTATTTTTAATTAATTTTTTAAATTAAATAAATAAACAAAAATAAAAAAATTGTTGACTTTTGCGTTGACCATTGACCGTTGACCGTGATTGTTGACTGTTTGACCGGTTCGCTAATGTGCATATGTGCGCCGGGTAAGGCTCGAACCTGAGACCTCCCGTACGCGTGCACGCAGCTCTACCAACTGAGCTACGTGTCTAACCCGAAATAATTCTGTTTTTAATTATATTTATATACTGTTTTAGTTTATTCAAAATTCTTTTATTTTCAAAAAGGGTTTTAATCATCGAACCGGAGTGTGTAACAGGTCTCGAACCCGGGACCTGTAGGTTAGTGTTGCACACAGTCCACCGCTGGACTGTGTGTCTAACCTGGTTAATATACCGATTTTTATTATACTTAACATCATCCGTGAGTTAATCCGGTTCAGTTAAAAAGGAAAACATCTTTATTACAGAGCATACGATTTTGTCAAGGATCGAACTCGCGGCGTGTGATATATGTGCGCACACAGTCCACCGCTGGACTGTGTGTCTAACCCGAGATAATATCCAATTTATATTAAACTTATAAACAAACTAACTTCATCTTCTTCGTTACAAAATCACAGACAACGATTACCCTACTGTTTCTTGTTTAATTCGATTGACAAACATTCAAATGATTAAAAATGAAATGGCAGAGAAGATTTTGGAAGTAAACATACCGGAGAAGTGATCTTTCTCAGAATTCCGGCGAAGTCGTCGGCTCTGTTTTTATGGACTTTGTCTGAGCGGACCAATTAACAATTTTGATTAGCTGGATGCGGAATTGAAGTACTGAACAAGAGTTATCAGAATGTTTAAAGGTTTATACCGTTTAACAGCGAGTTCTAGAAATTCTCAGAGATTTTCCGGCGAATGATGATTATCCGATATCGTCGCCTGGAACTGATTCTGATTGAAGGGTTTGAGTTAGCAAAAGCTTAACAACTGATAGACGATGAAAGAATTGAGAAACTTACTGATTTGATGGAAGACACGGTTTTCCGGTGAAAGTCCGGCGAGTTCAAAAAGCTTTTCCGACGAACTGAAAGTAGAGCGAAAGTGAAATTGGTGGTTCTGCGGATGAGTTTGAGTCGCGAGAGGGTGTTATTGTTGGAGTAATTCAGGAAGTGAAGATTTTCGGTTATTAAAACCGATCATCACATGAATTCAAGTCCATTCAAGACTAAATTGATTAAAATTGCCGGTTTATCAGTTATAATCAGAAATCCGTGATCACTCAAACGTCCTGGACGTTTGGAAGCCGATAACGGTTTCAGTTAGCGTAAACAGATCGATTCATAGTTGAACATATGATTTAATTGTTTCCTAGAACTCACAAAAACATCAAGTGGCGGAGTGGTTATATGAGCGCGAGTTAAGTTGTTGAGCCTTTCCGGCTGACCCGGGTTCGAGTCCCGGCAGCCTGTTTTTCATTTTATTTATTTTATTTTTACTTTTTATCAATTATAGCTTTTAAATTCTAGTTTGTTTATTAGTTATGCATCGTTCAAAATTAAAATCAACATAAATACGCAACGAAACATTTATAACTTGATATTCGATTACAAACGAAGCGGGTTTGGAAAAACCCGTTTTTGACAAATGTTACAGTATCCCCTACTTTTAGGAATTTCGTCCCGAAATTTAAGTAGTAGTAGTAGGAAAAAGATGCGGGTATTTTTTGCGCATTGAGTCTTCACGTTCCCAAGTAAACTCAGGTCCCCGTTTCGACTCCCAGCGTACCCTAACAATTGGAATACGACTCCGTCTTAAACGTTTTTCTCCGAAGTCCATGATCTCTACTGGTCTTTCAATGAAATGCATAGATTCATCAATCTGAATATCTTCCAGAGGAATATGGAGGTTCTCATCAGCGAGGCACTTCTTCAAGTTTGATACCTGGAATGTGGGGTGAATTCTATTGAGTTCTTCAGATAGATCAAGTTTGTATGCTACAGGTCCTACTCTTTCGAGTATCTTGAAAGGTCCCACGTAGCGTGGTGCTAGCTTGCCTTTCTGTCCAAAACGAACTACTCCCTTCCACGGTGATACTTTTAAAAGTACATGATCACCAATGTTAAACTCCAAAGGCTTTCGTCGTTTATCTGCATAACTCTTTTGACGACTTTGAGCCGCTAAAAGATTGTTTCGAATTTGATGGATCTTGTCTGTGGTTTCTTGAATCAATTCCGGACCAGTGATTTGAGCTTCCCCAATTTCGTGCCAACATACCGGAGATCGGCACTTACGACCATATAAGGCTTCGAAAGGTGCCATGCCGATACTTGAATGATAGCTTTTGTTGTACGAAAATTCAACTAATGGTAGATGAGCGTCCCAATTTCCCTTGAAGTCTATGACACATGCTCGAAGCATATCTTCAAGAGTTTGAATGGTGCGTTCAGATTGTCCATCAGTTTGAGGATGATAAGCGGTACTGAGGTCTAATCGTGTACCCAAAGTGGCTTGTACGGCCTGCCATGTTCGTGAAGTGAAACGACCATCACGATCTGAAATAATGCTTAACGGTACACCATGTCGGCTCACGATTTCGCTGATGTAGATACGAGCTAGCTTCTCGTTCTTGAAATCTTCGCGGATTGGGATAAAGTGAGCTGATTTTGTAAGACGATCAATGATTACCCATATAGTGTCATACCCACCAGAAGTGCGAGGTAACCCGGTAATGAAGTCCATGGTTATGTTTTCCCACTTCCATACAAGTATTTCAGGTTGGACCAGAAGTCCTGAGGGTCTTTGATGTTCAGCTTTCACCTTGGAACATGTAAGGCACTTGGAAACAAAAACAGCAATATCCTTTGTCATTCCAGGCCACCAGTAGGTGTATCGAAGGTCTTGATACATCTTGTCGGCTCCTGGGTGTATAGAGTATCGTGTTTTGTGTGCCTCATTCATAAGGAATTCACGAAGGTTGTTGTGGTCAGGAATCCATATGCGATCTAGATAGTACAGAATACCGTCAGATTTAGTTTCAATTTTAAGTTCAGCTCCACCGGACAGCTCCTTTCGTACGTCGTCTTCTGTTATTGAAACATGTTGGGCTTCTCGAATTTGATCTTTGATGTCGGTTGTGATTTGCGAACATAGAAGACGAATGGAGTTCGCATAACCCTTTCGACTGAGTGCATCGGCCACCACATTGCCTTGCCAGGGTGATACCGAATTTCACAGTCGTAGTCATTAAGAAGTTCGACCCATCTTCGTTGCCTCATGTTTAACTCCTTTTGGTTGAAGATATGTTGAAGACTCTTGTGGTCAGTGTATATTTCACACTTAGTACCGTAGAGATAATGTCTCCATATCTTAAGAGCGAACACAACGGCTCCAAGTTCTAGGTCGTGGGTGGTGTAGTTCTTCTCATGAGTTTTGAGTTGTCAAGAAGCATAAGCTATCACCTTTCCTCTTTGCATTAGAACACAGCCTTGTCCTTGCCCTGATGCGTCGCAATAAACCACGAAGTCATCACAACCTTCAGAAGAGTGAGGATAGGTGCATCACAGAGTTTTTGTTTAAGGGTCTGGAAGGCTTCTTCTTGTTTGGGTCCCCATATGAAGGGTTTCCCTTTATGAGTTAACGCCGTGAGTGGTACAGCAATGCGGGAGAAATTTGAAATGAAACGGCGATAATAACCAGCCAAACCAAGGAATGATCTTACTTCGGTTGGTGTACGTGGCGCTTGCCATTCTTGTACTGCTTTGATCTTTGAGGGTCGACATGTATTCCCTTGTCATTGACGACATGTCCAAGGAATTGTACCTCTTTTAACCAGAATTGCATTTGGAGAATTTGGCGTAGAGCTTTTCATTCTCTAAGAGTGTAAGTATGAGTCGAAGGTGCCGTTCATGATCAGACTTAGACTTTGAGTAAATGAGGATGTCGTCGATGAAGACTATAACAAAGCGATCGAGATAGGGTTTGCAGACTCTGTTCATTAGATCCATGAAGACAGCTGGAGCGTTGGTTAAATCAAATGGCATGACCATGAATTCATAATGACCATAACGAGTTCGGAAGGCGGTCTTTGGGACGTCTTCTTCATGTACTCTGAGTTGATGATAACCAGAACGAAGGTCGATTTTTGAAAAACAGCTGGCGCCTTGAAGTTGGTCAAGAAGATCATCAATGCGAGGTAATGGATAGCGGTTCTTGACCGTTAACTTGTTGAGTTCTCTGTAGTCAATGCACATGCGAAACGTTCCATCTTTCTTCTTCACAAAAAGGACAGGTGCACCCCAAGGCGAGGAGCTAGGACGTATGAATCCTTTGTCAGTCAACTCTTGCAATTGACTGGCTAGCTCTTGCATTTCGGAGGGGGCTAACCTATAAGGAGACTTTGCAACTGGTGTAGCACCAGGTATAAGATCAATGCGGAATTCGACTTCTCTCAAGGGAGGAAGTCCTGAAATGTCGTCAGGAAAAACTTGCGGGAAATCTTTTACTACTGGGATGTCTTCAAGTTTCTTCTCCATGGTTCCCTTTTTGACGACATGAGTTAAAAATGCGACATAATTCTTGCGGAGATATTTTCGAGCTTGAAGACTGGACATTAATCTGAGCCCTTTCGATGGGGTTTCTCCAAAAATTCGTAGAGTCTGACCGTTTGTAAGAGGAATGCGTATAAACTTTTCGCGGCATACAACTTCAGCCTGATGTTGGCTGAGCCAGTCCATACCAATTATAATGTCAAAGCTTCCCAATTTCATAGGAATGAGGTCAACTGGAAAATTGTGATCGTTTAAGGTGAGAGTACAATTGCGTATAATAGAGTTTAATAAGACCGGTTTTCCGTCAGCAACTTCTACTGTTATGGATTCCATGAGCTTATCACGAACTTGGTTGAGGATGGGTTCAAACTCTAAGGACACAAAACTTTTATCCACGCCAGTATCAAACAACATGGATGCATAACTACCATTTATACGAAACGTACCGTTAACCACATTGCTGTCAGCTCTAGCCTGATTAGCGTTGATGTTGAAAGCTCTTCATCTTGCAGGTGGAGGAGCTTGGTTAGCCTGATTCACCGGATTTGCTTGGGCTTGAGCATGTATAATGTTCACCAAACGTGGACAAGTGTTTCTAAAGTGGCTTGGGTCTCCACAATTGTAGCAAGCCCGCATAGGTTGCACCATGGGGTAGTTGGGTTGGTAGTAGGATTGGGCTAAATGTTGGGTAGGTGGTAGTAGTAGAGGTTGTTGGGCTTGACCCATTATTTGATGGTGGGTTTGGGTTGAGGGCTGGTGGCGGTTCGTCCGCTGAGGTATGCGACAGGTTTGAACAGTGTGACCTGCGCGACCACAGCTGGTGCAATGTTGGCAGGGATGATCAGGAAAGTGATGGTATTGGCAACGGTTGCATTTTGGGAATGGGCCAGAGTATGGCCTTTTATATGGTGCAGGTGAGGGGGCAGGGATAGGGAAATTTGTTTGTGTGACAGCAAAGTTTCTGGTGTTACGCTTCCTCTTGTTAGCAAACTTAGAGGAGGAGGTGGAATGGTTTGAAGTTTGACCCTCAATGGGGGCTTTCTTTTTCTCCTCTTTAAATTTACCGTTGCGAATTCGATTCTCAGTAAGCTCAGTAGCTAGTTCCATAGCAGCTTCAAATGTTGCTGGCGAAGTGCTGAGAACTGAGTCTTGAATTTTCGAGGGAAGCCCTCGAATATAATGTTCGACTAAGCGGTAAACTGGGGTGAACAAGTCAGGGACCATTTGGTTCAACTCTAAAAACCTCTTGTTGTAGGAAGTATGATCTCCCTCCTTTTGCTTCAACGAATGAAATTCATCCTCTAACTTTTTAATCTCACTTCTATGACAGAATCGTCTCGTCATGATTTCCCTTAACTCCTCCCACGTTAAGGCCATTGCATCTTCGATTCCTCTCTTACCCTTTTCAGTATTCCACCAGGTAAGAGCTACCCCAAATAGTCTCCCGGTTGCGTATCGTACCTTGCGATCCTCGGGACAATCGCAGTTGAGGAAGGTGTTTTCCATTTCCTCAAACCAGTGGAGGAGAGCAGTGACACCTTCGGTCCCTTCAAAATTCAGAGGATCGCAAGACTTGAAATGTTTATATGAGCACTTGCTGGTAGGAGGGTTGCCGATGTTCTGGTCTTCTTGCTGGGGAGGATTGGTGGGATTTGTGGCGAGAGCTTGTTGTACTTGAACCACAATGTCAGGAAGCACCGCGGCCATTTGTTTTGCGATTTGAGTGGCCAAGCGTTCGTGTGACCTTCCTGATCTTCTACCCCCTCGTTGTTGCCTAGCCGACATCTACAGGAACATACATAAGAAGATTGTGAGTTTATGGAGTCTTTTTAGGTGTCATGTGTCTTTAAAGAAAATAAAAACAACATAAATATCAATAATGCAACTACATCCATAGGATGTCTTGGGTTTGCTCATGTTGGGCCTCAAATGTCCCCCATACCTTCACCTGTATAGTCATGTGGGCCGCCATGACTATAGGCTTGGTAGGATTCACATTAGTATTGGCGGTTTAACACTCGCATCACCCGAATGAAAACCATGAAATATGTTTACGAGATGTATGGTCGGAAGGTGTCCAGGTGTAGACACAATGACAACTCAAAGTGGGGTTAGCTCACACGACGTTTGGTATAGTATGCTTTGGCCTAATAGGTACTTCGTACTCTCATCGTTAGTCCCCAGGTAGGCAAACTGGTCCTTTATTTTGGATTTATACGAATGCCAAGCCTAGACAGAGCGTTCCGACTACCGGTACTTGTACCCTTCCAGTTACTACATGCCCGTCATGAGAACTCACTTTGATGTGATTTGAAAATACAAAAATCATTGTAAAAACAATCATGAAAATGATGTGGTGTGTGCTCTCATTGATATGATATGTTATGAGAATATGATTCATGATAGGCATTATAATATAATACGTACTTATGAACATGCTTGCATAACATTGAATGTAACATTAAACATAAAACATAAAAACATCATGAATTTTGCATGTAACACACAAAAATTTTAAAAATTCTAATCAACTATAGTATAGGCTCTATGGGTCTAATAACCTATCCTATATCCCTATAGTCATGGCTCTGATACCAATCTGTCACACCCCGACCCGCAGCGGAATAAGAGTCGGGGCATAATTGGGTTATCACCAAAGCTCATGATATTTACTAATATGTTTCATATTTATTAAAGTCAAAATTTCATCCTCAATATTCCAAACATGTTCATACAAATACAAAGAAAGATAATCAACTAAACAATCCAAAGTCTAATCCAGTTTATTCTTCTAAGCCATCCTATGTGTTTCTCGCTGCAGCTGGATCACCTGTATCATGTGTAAAAATGGGGGTTTTTGGGTCAACATAAGTTGGCGAGTGAACCTTGTTAGAAAAACATTTATTATTGATCTCTGGTTATTTTTATCAGGAAAAATTGTGCAATAATCATATGTGAGCAAACGTAATTAAATCATACAATAACAATAACATCAACAAACAATAACTTACAATAACATACAATAACAAACCAACTTGCATGAATATAACACATGAATGAAACTGTATATGTTGGCAACGTCACGTTCACGCTCATAATGTAATGGGGAACGGACGGCCTATGATGAATGTCTGTGCGATCAAGGCTCAATCAAACGGAGCCGATCGTATGTTGGCAACGCCTGGTTCACGCTCATAATGTAATGGGGAACAGCTCAACGCTCATAATGTAATGGGGAGCGGCGGCCTATGACAATGTATGTACTGAAAAATGATAAATATAATCTAAACAATAACCACACAAACAGTTGATACATGTTGAGTACACATTTGTTCATGGATATGATAGATGCACAATAGTTTAAATGTGATAAATAATAAGACACATGATACACCCCAAAAACGTGATTAAAACGGGGAATTTGTAGAGATTCACTCACATTGGGTGCGTTCGGTTGAAGATGATGAAATGCGCACGAGTTTAGTGGTTAGTATACCGATTTTTATTATACTTAACATCATCCGTGAGTTAATCCGGTTCAGTTAAAAAGGAAAACATCTTTATTACAGAGCATACGATTTTGTCAAGGATCGAACTCGCGGCGTGTGATATATGTGCGCACACAGTCCACCGCTGGACTGTGTGTCTAACCCGAGATAATATCCAATTTATATTAAACTTATAAACAAACTAACTTCATCTTCTTCGTTACAAAATCACAGACAACGATTACCCTACTGTTTCTTGTTTAATTCGATTGACAAACATTCAAATGATTAAAAATGAAATGGCAGAGAAGATTTTGGAAGTAAACATACCGGAGAAGTGATCTTTCTCAGAATTCCGGCGAAGTCGTCGGCTCTGTTTTTATGGACTTTGTCTGAGCGGACCAATTAACAATTTTGATTAGCTGGATGCGGAATTGAAGTACTGAACAAGATTTATCAGAATGTTTAAGGTTTATACCGTTTAACAGCGAGTTCTAGAAATTCTCAGAGATTTTCCGGCGAATGATGATTATCCGATATCGTCGCCTGGAACTGATTCTGATTGAAGGGTTTGAGTTAGCAAAAGCTTAACAACTGATAGACGATGAAAGAATTAAGAAACTTACTGATTTGATGGAAGACACGATTTTCCGGCGAAAGTCCGGCGAGTTCAAAAAGCTTTTCCGACGAACTGAAAGTAGAGCGAAAGTGAAATTGGTGGTTCTGCGGATGAGTTTGAGTCGCGAGAGGGTGTTATTGTTGGAGTAATTCAGGAAGTGAAGATTTTCGGTTATTAAAACCGATCATCACATGAATTCAAGTCCATTCAAGACTAAATTGATTAAAATTGCCGGTTTATCAGTTATAATCAGAAATCCGTGATCACTCAAACGTCCTGGACGTTTGGAAGCCGATAACGGTTTCAGTTAGCGTAAACAGATCGATTCATAGTTGAACATATGATTTAATTGTTTCCTAGAACTCACAAAAACATCAAGTGGCGGAGTGGTTATATGAGCGCGAGTTAAGTTGTTGAGCCTTTCCGGCTGACCCGGGTTCGAGTCCCGGCAGCCTGTTTTTCATTTTATTTATTTTATTTTTACTTTTTATCAATTATAGCTTTTAAATTCTAGTTTGTTTATTACTTATGCATCGTTCAAAATTAAAATCAACATAAATACGCAACAAAACATTTATAACTTGATATTCGATTACAAACGAAGCGGGTTTGGAAAAACCCGTTTTTGACAAATGTTACAAAAGATAAGGGTACATGTCAACATCTTCCGAGAGGTAAACAAGCACCAAAACTGTCCGAACCGAGCAATAAATAATAAAATTCAGCAAGAAATCAACATTTAGTAGTTTATACAATGTTCAGAAATGATGTTAAGTAACATGAACAACTTAAAAAGTATTGGGGCTATCATCTAAATGAATAAGCACACTATATCCTACATATCACATAAGTTACATCCTTATAATCCTTAACAATATTAACACCCTAACAAGCATCCGAACTAGACACATTCTATGAACTATTTAACATTACACAATTCAAAACACTTCAAATCCCTAAATAACAAAAACACCCTAACTAAATATTACATCTTATAACCATTAAACACTTCACATTTTTTTAAAAACTCAAGACCCTCCCCCCCTTCATGTAGCCATCCCCAAGGGGACCCACACCTCTCTCTTTTCTTCATCTAACCACATACTTAACCTCCAAGGTTAAACAAGTCAAAGATACCATATGAGTAATTAAGCACATGTTTTGTTAGTAAGCGTAGATCCTACACTAATCCTAGACTTAGTTGGAAGATTTGATGTTAATGGCATCTTTGAAAAGAATACTAACAACCTTAAAAACAATCTTTCTAATCTCAACATCCAAACCCATTACAAAGTTCAAACACCACCCTCTCTTCCTCTTCCCCATTTGTGGCCGCCACCACCACCACCCTACTCCATTTTCTTTCATTTTTTTGAAGATCAAGTTGTACTTCCATGGAGTTCATGATGATCTAAAGCACTTCCAAGTTGAAGCAATCCATTTCACGCACTTTGGAGCTCTTATCCACCATCATCTTCATCAACTTACCTTCTTTTTTTCTTCTTGATCTTCCCTAGCCACTAGTGCTAGTAGTAAGTCATCTTACACTTGTTTAAGCTTCACATTATATATTGTTTATGAAATACAATAAGAACCATCTTAAAGCTAATCATAAAAGACTTGGTAAACTTAAAATAACACTAAAAATATACAAGTTGTTTACTAGATTGTTGAGTTGTTTATGTGATAGACCATGTATTATTTGTGATGAACTAGTGATCTTGCTAATAGTATGATAAGATTAGCAAGGTCCACCAACTTGATGTCATGAACTTGAAAACACTATAAACATGATTTAAAAGTTGTGACAAGTAAATACATGTGAAGATCTTGCTAGTAAACTTTGTTCTTGAAAAAGTAGACTTTTACCGTCTAATATAAACTAGTGAAAGTTTTGTTGATGAACTTTGTTCTTGAAAGATCATGTTTTCAAAGTTAACATAAACTTGATTAAAATGATGATAATCATAAAAAAAGCATAGATTTAAAAGTTGATATGTTATTACAAGTTCATGCACATATGTTGGAATTCTATTAGATAAAAGTCTTGTAAATTATTGTGGATGAAATGTTGAGTTTTGAAACATATTAACATATGTTTTTATACATGGGAAAAGTCCATATTACAAAGGGAACTATGGCAAAATTTTTGTAAAAGCCCAATACCTAGAAAATATATTTTTGTTAAGAGTTTTCACTAAGAAGAGATTAAACATGATTTCTTCCCAATTTTTATACAAATATAACTTAAGAAATAAGAGTTTTCTTAAAGATAAAAAGTTGATATAAATATATATAATTAGGGCAAAATATATATATATATTTAGTGGTCACCTAAAAATTGTGTGATTATGTGTATATTATGTGTATTATGTATTAGTATACATGTAGGGGTTCCTAATTCACTAAATACTCTCAAAGAGTACAAGTATAAAATACACTTAAAAATACAAATATAATGATACACATGACTACCCATACTTGGGCATACAAACAAGGATACAAAATATATATTTATGTATAACTACTCATAAAAGAATTCATGGACATTTCGAATTAATGAACAAACTATATACCTATTCCGGATTAAAAATATAAGTTACGTCAAAGCTTGGTAAAGCATATTTGTAAACCAAACAAGTGATAAAAATCGTGTTTTTTCGTAAGTGTAAAAGATATATAATTTTTTTCCAAACTTTAAATTGTATTATTTTGATGACAACCAAAAATATATTTGTCACATCTTAAAATATATATTTATAGAAGAATTCACAAACATGTATTTTCTACTTAGAGACTTGTGTTCAAGACTACTTTTAAAACATACAAAATACTTATATTTTACCAAGCGGAAGAACTACAAACCTTTACACAAACCAAATCTTAATACTAAACACATAGGTATCTATACCTAAATACTTCCACACTTGCCTAAGTGTATACATACTGAAAATACAAGATATTCAAGTATTTATGCAAGTATATTTATACTAAAATAATATTTAAATATTATTTAACAAAAGGTGTACAGCCTCTTTGACTTGGTCAAGGGTAACCCAAGACAAGTATACGTATACAAAAACAAGTTAAAAATATATTATTTTTAACACCCATCGATCTCGAATTATATATATATATATATATATATATATATATAAAACTAAATATATATAGACATACACATTAAATATAATTAAAAATTGCATTGAACAACATTATATATTTTAAGGAAAATAAAATATAACCACTAACGACATCATTGAGACAAACGTATAAGACTCAACTACGAGATGTCGAGGACACGTACATATTACTCGTGTGAGGCACGAAGTCACAAGAGGGCTAGGCCCGTTTATACAACTCACGAATATAAAAAGATATATATTTTAGGAAAATATATATTATTAACTTATAAATTATTCATCTAAAACACAAATCAATAAACATTAATTCTATACAACTTAATACAAAGTCCTAATACATATTAATTACATAGACCAAAGTGTCTAACGAAATTTAGGACGCTTGTAGGGTACGTTGCGAGACAAGGAGGCAACCGGTGATTTTAGTACGCTTACGAAACGCAAATAGTGAGTTCATGACCCCTCTTTTAAATGCTTTCTAGTTTTAAACATTCGGGGGAGATACATGTACGAGTGGTATGATAAGCTAGGAAATGGAAAAACATAGATCATGTGCGAATAGGGTTGTATATAAGCACCATTAATCATCATTAGACCGAGGAACAGAAGGGGGTAAATCTATCGGGTTTTGGCGAGCCCCACTTTTGGTTATTAGACCCACACAGAAGAGTGATTTGGTGTCCCAGTCGAGGGTAATCGGCACAAAAATCGTCAAGGCTTAGGTTGCTTCCTATGTCATCATAGATATTAATATCCTAGCTATACATTAATGATCAACGATTTCATTGACGTTTTAACATACCGGTGTTTTACAAATACATCTCACATTTTATGGATTCAAATTATTTAAAAACAACATGAACTCACCAAATTTGTTTGACGTTTATAGAACTTACATGTATTTCAGGCAAATAGTGGACCATGCGCATGAACAAGACATGAATCAAGAATCGGAACTCGATGCCACTTTTGAGGGATTTGTCTATTATATATCGCCTCCTCCCGGTGATATAATGGGCAAAACCTTGATCTATGAACTTTTATTTTATTAAATGATGTCTTGTTAAACTTGTAATCTTTTGAAGAAGATGTAAACTATACTTTAACGTTGTATGGTCTTTTAAAACTACCTATCACATTTGGCATTCGAGTTATTTATTTCATTTAGTATGTTGACTTATATCGTATGCAATGAGAATCAATCACGATCGTGCTTCTGCCTATGAGCGGGTGTGACAACATGGTCTTATGCTTAGTGGTGCACAAAAAACCCTAACCCAGATCCGAAAAAAAACCTGGAACCGGGTATTATAAAACCCGGGTTTTAATACCCGAACCCGACCCCACCCATAGGATAGGGGTCGGGTATGCATTTCTATTGTAAAACCCGAACCCGAAACAAGGTTTTTTTATACCCGATTTCAACCAGGGTTTTACGAGTACCCGGTTTCAACCCGAACCCGGAACCGGATTTTTTCAATACCCGGTCTAGGTTTTCCAATACCCTATTCAAGTTTTTTGGTTTTTTTTGGTAGTTTTTTCGAGTTTTGTACTTTGGTAACGGCTATATAGCCGTTAGAAAGTGTATTTTGGCCATTTTTTTGGTTTACATAGTATCTCTATACCCTATAAAAGTGGTATTTGATGTTTGGTTTAACCGCAAGTGTTATCCTCGAGACGAACAATAAACGAAGACGATCAAGTTATTCGAAGCTATCTATGTTCATCATATTATTCGACTCGGTTCTATGATTTTTTAGGTGTCATATATTTCTATGTTTTATGAAATAAAAAGGGTTTGCATCTTATATTTATATGTTTTATGCAAAAAAAAAAAACTGAATATCGAGGCATACCCAAACCCAACCCGATCCATACCCGAACCCGAAAATAGGGTATTATAATATCCGGGTATTGTCACACCCCGACCCGCAGCGGAATAAGAGTCGGGGCATAATTGGGTTATCACCAAAGCTCATGATGTTTACTCATATGTTTCATATTTATTAAATCCAAATTACATTTCAAAGTTCCAAGTCAAATTCATACAATACAAGGAAAGGAAAAATTAACTAAACAAATCCATAATCTAAACTGGTTTATTCTTCTAAGCCGCCCTATATGTTTCTTGCTTCAACTTGATCACCTGTATCATGTGTAAAAATGGGAAATTTTGGGTCAACAAAAGTTGGCGAGTGAACCTTGTTTAAAACATTTGTTATTGATTTATTATTGTAATTTAATTTGGGAAAATTGTGCAATAATCATATATGAACAAATGTATGTAAACATAACAATCACAAATCACCTTGCTTAAGCATAAAATAAGAATGACAATGTATATGTTGGCAACGTCCCGTTCACGCTCATAGGTAATGGGGAACGGACGGCCTATGCTAATGTATGTGAGATCAAGGCTCAATCAAACGGAGCCGATCTTATGTTGGCAACGCTTGGTTCACGCTCATAGGTAATGGGAACAGCTCACGCTCATAGTAATGGGGAGCGGCGGCCTATGAAATGTATGTACTGAAATGATAAATTAAATCTAAACTTCAACCACACAAACAACGGATACATATTGAATACACATGATCATGAATATGATGGATGCACAGGTGTTTAATTAAATTAAATAAATAGCGACACATGATACACCCCAAAATGTGATTAAAACGAGGAATTGGTAGAGGTTCACTCACATTGGGTGCGTTTGTTTGAAGGTGTTGAATCCGCACGAGTTTAGAGGATTGATCGACGAGAGATAACTAACCAAATAAAATAACAAAAAGGTACAGTAAGTATGTGGATTTATTAACTATTTTAATAGGATTTTTGGGTATATTTTTGTGAGTTTAAGGCTACTTTCTATCTTTAAAAACGTTATTTTTAAGTATTTTTAATTGATTTTTAAATTAAATAAATAAAAATAATAAAAAAATATTGATTTTTGACCGTTGACCAAAGCCCGTTGACCGTTGACCGGTCCGGTCGATTATATATGCGCGCTGGATGAGACTCGAACCCGTGACCTCCCGTACGCGTGCACGCAGCTCTACCAACTGAGCTACGTGTCTAACCCGAAATAATTCTGTTTTTAATTATACTTATATACTATTTAGATTTATCCAGAAATTAATTATTTTTAAAAATGGTTTTAAATGTATCGAACCGGTGCTGACCACAGGTCTCGAACCCGGGACCTGTGGGTTAGCGTGCACACAGTCCACCGTTGGACTGTGTGTCTAACTTGGTTAATAACTCGGTTTTTATTATACTTAACATGATTTTGGGAGTTAACCCGGTTCAGTTAAAAAGGCATTTTTTTTATAACAAGAGAGTAAAGCTAGGACAGGATTCGAACTCGCGCCGTATGTGTATATGTTTGCACACAGTCCACCGCTGGACTGTGTGTCTAACTTGTTCATTAAACCGATTTTAATTAGCCTTATATTATACCGCGTCTTCGTCTTCTTCGTTAACTTTACCCAGAAAACGAAGTCCGACTATTTTGACTGATTTATGCCTAATCTGGTTTTCAAACTTTATAAGTAATTTAAAGATAACGAATGGAGAGAGTTTGGGGGATAGGATGTACCGATCAGTGATTTTCACAGAATTCCGGCAGAGGTCCGTCGGCTCTGATAGTGAACTCTGGCTGTTGAAATCAATTAACAGTTCTGTTCGATTATTTATGATGTTGAGGTACGTAATCAAAGTTTAACAGAAGTTTGAAAGATCATACCAGCTCTCAGTGTGTTTCCGAAGTTTCAGAAATTTTCCGGCGAAGGTAGGAATTTCGACAAACGTTGACTGGGATTGATTCTGATGGTGGAGTTGTGTTAGAGACAGATTAATCAAATGATTGAAACAGAAAGAGTCGAAGGAATTACCGTGTGGATGTGAGTCTCGGTTTTCCGGCGACTTGCAGATATTTTCAGGCGAGTGAATTTTCGTCGAGAAAATGTGCGATTCTGAGCGAAAAGGCTACCAGTGGATTGTGGGTGAATTTATAGGGAGAAATCGAGATGTATGGGGTCTGAATTCAGTCTCGATTCAAGGTCAGCCGTTCTCCGGCGGTTACGACTGATGTCGCGGGTTCAGACGTCGGTTATAACCGTTGTTAAAGTTAATTCTTCGGTTAAATTGGAAGAAAACGTTAATTATCGGCGAAGTCGTCGGGATTTCCGACGACTGCTAATTGGGCGCGATTTTGACTGAGTTTGACTTCCGTGTTTTATTATTTGAATTAATTGATTCGATATGATATCAAAAAATTAAAGTGGCGGAGTGGTTGATTGTGTGAACGTTAAGTCTTTGGGGATTTCCGGCTGACCCGGGTTCGACTCCCGGCAGCCGGTTTTCCTTTTTAATTAATTTATTTTTATTTTTTTACAATTATAATTTATATCTTCTAATTTGTTTATTAATTATGTATCGTTTAAAATTAAAATAAGTCATAAATAAACAACAAAAATTTAAAACTGGTTGTTCGGTTATTAAACGAAGCGGGTTTCGAAAACCCGTTTTTCGACGGATGTTACAGTATCCCCTACTTTTAGAAATTTCGTCCCGAAATTTAAGTAGTGGTAGTTACAGGAAAAAGGTGTGGGTATTTCTCGCGTATTGAGTCTTCACGTTCCCAAGTAAACTCAGGTCCTCGTTTCGACTCCCAGCGTACCCTGACAATTGGGATGCGGCTTCTTCTTAAACGTTTTTCCCCGAAGTCCATAATTTCTACTGGTCTTTCAATAAAATGCATAGATCATCGACTTAAATGTCTTCTAGAGGAATATGGAGATTTTCATCGGCGAGGCACTTCTTCAAGTTCGATACGTGGAATGTGGGATGAATTCTGTTGAGTTCCTCCGGTAGGTCAAGCTTGTATGCTACAGGTCCTACTCTTTCAAGTATCTTGAAAGGACCTACGTAGCGTGGTGCTAGCTTGCCTTTTTGGCCAAAACGAACTACTCCCTTCCACGGCGATACTTTTAAAAGTACTTGGTTACCAATGTTAAATTCCAAGGGCTTTCGTCGCTTGTCAGCATAGCTCTTTTGACGACTTTGTGCCGCTAAAAGTTTGTTTCGGATTTGATGAATCTTGTCGGTTGTTTCTTGTATTAATTCTGGACCGTTGATTTGAGCTTCTCCAATTTCGTGCCAACATATTGGTGATCGGCACTTACGACCATATAACGCTTTGAAAGGTGCCATGCTGATACTTGAATGATAGCTGTTGTTGTACGAAAATTCAACTAACGGTAGATGAGCGGCCCAATTCCCTTTGAAGTCTATAACACATGCTCGAAGCATGTCTTCAAGAGTTTGAATGGTGCATTCAGATTGACCATCAGTTTGGGGATGATAAGCGGTACTGAGATCCAATCATGTACCCAAAGCGGCTTGCACCGCTTGCCATGTTCGTGAAGTGAAACGACCATCACAATCTGAAATAATGCTTAACGGTACACCATGACGGCTTACGATTTCGCTGATGTAGATACGAGCTAGCTTCTCATTCTTGAAGTCCTCGCGAATCGGAATGAAATGGGCTGATTTTGTAAGACAATCAATGATTACCCATATAGTGTCATACCCACCAGAAGTGCGAGGTAACCCGGTAATGAAGTCCATGGTTATGTTTTCCCACTTCCATACAGGTATTTCAGGTTGGACTAGAAGTCCTGAGGGTCTTTGATGTTCAGCTTTCACTTTAGAACAGGTGAGGCACTTGGAAACAAAAACAGCAATATCCTTTTTCATGCCAGGCCACCAGTAGGTGTATCGAAGGTCTTGATACATCTTGTCGGCTCCTGGGTGTACAGAGTATCGTGTTTTGTGCGCCTCTTTCATAAGGGTATCGCGAAGGTTATTGTGATCGGGAATCCATATGCGATCTAGGTAATACAGAATGCCGTCAGATTTTGTTTCGAGTTTAAGTTCTTCTCCACAAGATAACTCATTGCGTATGTCGTATTCTGTTATGGAGACATGTTGAGCTTCTCGGATTTGATCTTTGATATCGGTTATGATTTGCGAACATAGAAGACGAATGGAGTTCGCATATCCCTTTCGACTGAGTGCACCGGCCACCACATTTGCCTTGCCGGGATGATACCGAATTTCGCAGTCGTAGTCATTAAGAAGTTCGACCCATCTTCGTTGCCTCATATTCAACTCCTTTTGGTTAAAGATATGTTGGAGGCTCTTGTGGTCAGTGTAAATTTCACACTTGGTACCATAGAGGTAATGTCTCCATATCTTAAGAGCGAACACAACGGCTCCAAGTTCTAGGTGGTGAGTAGTGTAGTTCTTCTCATGAGTTTTGAGCTGCCTAGAAGCATAGGCTATCACTTTTCCCCTTTTCATTAAAACACAGCCTAGTCCCTGCCCTGATGCGTCGCAATAAACTACAAAGTCATCGCAACCTTCGGGGAGTGTGAGGATAGGTTCGTCACAAAGCTTTTGCTTAAGGGTTTGGAAGGCTTCTTCCTGTTTAGGTCCCCATATGAAGGGTTTTCCTTTGTGTGCCAAAGCCGTGAGTGGTACAGCGATACGAGAGAAATTTGATATGAAACGACGATAGTAACCAGCCAAACCAAGGAAATATCTTACTTTGGTTGGGGTACGTGGCGCTTGCCATTCCTGCACCGCTTTGATCTTTGCGGGGTCGACATGAATTCCCTTTTCATTGACGACATGACCAAGTAACTGTACTTCTTTTAACCAGAATTCGCATTTGGAAAATTTAGCGTAAAGCTCTTCGGTTCTCAAGAGTGTGAGGATGAGTCGAAGGTGTCGTTCAGGATCAGTCTTAGACTTTGAGTAAATGAGAATATCGTCGATGAAGACTATAACAAAGCGATCGAGATAGGGTTTGCAAACTCTGTTCATTAGATCCATGAAGACGGCTGGAGCGTTGGTTAGACCAAATGGCATAACCATGAATTCATAGTGACCATAACGAGTTCGGAAGGCGGTCTTTGGGACGTCTTCTTCATGTACCCTGAGTTGGTGATAGCCGGAACGAAGGTCGATCTTCGAAAAACAAGTGGCACCCTGGAGTTGGTCTAGAAGATCGTCGATGCGAGGTAATGGATAGCGGTTCTTGACCGTTAATTTGTTGAGCTCTCTGTAATCGATACACATGCGAAACGTTCCGTTTTTCTTCTTCACGAACAGAACAGGTGCACCCCAAGGCGATGAGCTAGGACGTATGAAACCTTTGTCGGTCAGTTCTTGTAATTGACTGGCCAGCTCTTGCATCTCGGATGGGGCCAACCTATAAGGAGATTTCGCGACGGGTGTACCGCCAGGTATAAGATCGATGCGGAATTCGACTTCTCTCTTGGGAGGAAGTCCTGTGATGTCGTCGGGAAAAACTTGCGGGAATTCTTTCACTACGGGTATATCTTCGAGTTTCTTCTCTTTGTCTCCCTTCTTGACAACGTGAGTTAGAAATGCTACATAGTTTTTGCGGAGATATTTTCGGGCTTGAAGACAGGACATCAGCTTGAGTCCTTTCGAAGGGGTTTCTCCAAAGATTCGTAGAGTTTAACCGTCTGCAAGAGGAATCCGAATGAACTTCTCACGGCATACTACTTCAGCATGATGTTGGCTGAGCCAGTCCATGCCGATTATAATGTCAAAACTTCCCAACTTCATAGGGATGAGGTCAACAGGAAAATCGTGATCGTTTAGAGTAAGAGTACAGTTTCGGATAATGGAGTTTAATGAGACTGGTTTTCCGTCAGCAACTTCTACCGTTATGGATTCCATAAGTTTATCACGAGTTTGGTTGAGGATGGGTTCAAATTCTAAGGACACAAAACTCTTATCCGCGCCAGTATCAAATAACACGGATGCATAACTACGATTGACGAGAAACGTACCGTTAACCACGTTGTTGTCGGCCCTAGCTTGGTTGGCGTTGATGTTAAATGCTCTTCCTCTAGCAGGTGGAGGAGCTTGGTTAGCTTGATTCACCGGATTTGCTTGAGCTTGAGCATGTATGATGTTCACCAAGCGTGGACACGTGTTTCTAAAGTGGTTTGGGTCTCCACAATTGTAGCAAGCCCGCATGGGTTGCATCATGGGGTAGTTGGGTTGGTAGTAAGTTTGGGTTGTATGTTGTGTAGGTGGTGGTAGTAGGGGTTGTTGGGCTTGACCCATTATTTGATGGTGGGTTTGAGTTGTGGGTTGGTTGCGGTTCATTCGTTGTAGTGAGCGGCAGGCTTGGATGGTGTGACCTGCACGGCCACAGCCGGTGCAATATTGACAAGGGTATTCGGGGGAGTGATGGTATTGACAACGGGTACACTTTGGGTAAGGGCCAGAGTATTGCCTTTTGTATGGTGCGGGTGAAGGAGCAACTTGTGTGATGGGTGCAGCAGAGATTGGGAAATTTGTTTGGGTGACGGCAAAATTTCTGGTATTTCGCTTCCTCTTGTTTGAAAATTTTGAGGAGGAGGTGGAATGGTTTGAAGTTTGGCCCTCAACGGGGGCTTTCTTTTTCTCCTCTTTGAATTTACCGTTTCTGATGCGGTTCTCGGTAAGTTCGGTGGCTAATTCCATAGCAGCTTCGAGAGTTGCAGGCGAAGTGCTGAGGACTGAGTCTTGAATCTTCGAGGGTAGGCCTCGAATATAGTGTTCAACCAAACGGTATACTGGGGTGAACAAGTTAGGAACCATCTGGTTCAGCTCAAGAAATCTTTTGTTGTAGGAAGTATTGTCCCCTTCCTTTTGCTTCAGCGAGTGGAATTCGTCTTCCAACTTCTTGAGTTCGCTTCTTGGGCAGAAGCGTTTTGTCATCATTTCCCTTAATTCTTCCCAGGTTAAGGCCATCGCTTCTTCAACTCCTCTCTTACCCTTCTCGGTGTTCCACCAGGTCAGGGCTACCCCAAATAATCTCCCGGTTGCGTAACGTACCTTGCGATCCTCGGGACAATCGCAATTTAGGAAGGTTTTTTCCATTTCCTCAAACCAGTGGAGGAGTGCGGTGACACCTTCGGTCCCTTCGAACTTTGGGGGATCGCAAGACTTGAAGTGCTTGTAGGAGCACTTCTTGGAGGAAGCGTTGTCGATGTTTTGATCCTCTTGATTGGGTGGGTTGATAGGATTCGTGGTGAGAGCTTGTTGGACTTGAATTACAATATCAGGAAGCACCGCGGCCATTTGTTTCGCAATCTGAGTGGCCAAGCGTTCGTTTGACCTTCCTGTCTTTCGTCCTCCACGTAACTGCCTAGCCGACATCTACAGGAACATACACAGGAAAGATTGTGAGTTTATGGAGTCTTTTTAGGTGTCATGTGTCTTAAAGAAAATAAAAATAACATAAATATCAATAATGCAACTACATCCATAGGATGTCTTGGGTTTGCTCATGTTGGTCCTCAAATGTCCCCCATACTATCGCCGGTATAGTCATGTGGGCCCCCATGACTATTGGCTTAGTAGGATTCACATTGGTATTGGCGGTTTAACACTCGCATCACCCGAATGAAAACCACAAAATATGTTTGCGAGATGTATGGTCGGAGGGTGTCCAGGTATAGACACAATGACAACTCAAAGTGGGGTTAGTTCACACAACGTTTGGTGTGGCATGCTTTGGCCTAATAGGTCCTTCGTACTCTCATCGTTAGTCCCCAGGTAGGCAAACTGGTCCTTTATTTTGGATTTATACGAATGCCAAGCCTAGACAGGACGTTCCGACTACCGGTACTTGTACCCTTCCAGTTACTACATGCCCGTCATGGGAACTCACTTTGATGAGATTTGAAAATACAAAAATCATTGTAAAAACAATCATGAAAATGATGTGATGTGTACTTTCATGGACATGATATGTTATGAGAATATGATTCATGATAGGCATTATATGATAATATATACTTATGAACATGCTTGCATAACATTGAATGTAACATTTAACATAAAACATATAAACATCATGAAATTTGGCATGTAACACACAAAAATCTTAAAAATTTCTAATCAACTATAGTATAGGCTCTAAAGGTCTAATAACCTATCCTATATCCCTATAGTCATGGCTCTAATACCAATCTGTCACACCCCGACCCGTAGCGGAATAAGAGTCGGGGCATAATTGGGTTATCACCAAAGCTCATGATGTTTACTAATATGTTTCATATTTATTAAATCCAAATTACATTTCAAAGTTCCAAGTCAAATTCATACAATACAAGGAAAGGAAAAATTAACTAAACAAATCCATAATCTAAACTGGTTTATTCTTCTAAGCCGCCCTATATGTTTCTTGCTTCAACTTGATCACCTGTATCATGTGTAAAAATGGGAAATTTTGGGTCAACAAAAGTTGGCGAGTGAACCTTGTTTAAAACATTTGTTATTGATTTATTATTGTAATTTAATTTGGGAAAATTGTGCAATAATCATATATGAACAAATGTATGTAAACATAACAATCACAAACCACCTTGCTTAAGCATAAAATAAGAATGACAATGTATATGTTGGCAACATCCCGTTCACGCTCATAGGTAATGGGGAACGGACGGCCTATGCTAATGTATGTGAGATCAAGGCTCAATCAAACGGAGCCAATCTTAGTTGGCAACGCCTGGTTCACGCTCATAGGTAATGGGGAACAGCTCACGCTCATAGGTAATGGGGAGCGGCGGTCTATGAAATGTATGTACTGAAATGATAAATTAAATCTAAACTTCAACCACACAAACAACGGATACATATTGAATACACATGATCATGAATATGATGGATGCACAGGTGTTTAATTAAATTAAATAAATAGCGACACATGATACACTCCAAAATGTGATTAAAACGGAGAATTGGTGGAGGTTCACTCACATTGGGTGCGTTTGTTTGAAGGTGTTGAATGCGCACGAGTTTAGAGGATTGATCGACGAGAGATAACTAACCAAATAAAATAACGAAAAGGTACAGTAAGTATGTGGATTTTATTAACTATTTTAATAGGATTTTTGGGTATATTTTTGTGAGTTTAAGGCTACTATCTATCTTTAAAAACGTTATTTTTAAGTATTTTTAATTGATTTTTAAATTAAATAAATAAATAAAAATAATAAAAAAATATTGATTTTTGACCGTTGACCGTTGACCGGTCCGGTCGATTATATATGTGCGCTGGGTGAGACTCGAACCCGTGACCTCCCGTACGCGTGCACGCAGCTCTACCAACTGAGCTACGTGTCTAACCCGAAATAATTCTGTTTTTAATTATACTTATATACTATTTAGATTTATCCAGAAATTAATTATTTTTAAAAATGGTTTTAAATGTATCGAACCGGTGCTAACCACAGGTCTCGAACCCGGGACCTGTGGGTTAGCGTGCCACACAGTCCACCGCTGGACTGTGTGTCTAACTTGGTTAATAACTCGGTTTTTATTATACTTAACATGATTTTGGGAGTTAACCCGGTTCAGTTAAAAAGACATTTTTTTTATAACAAGAGAGTAAAGCTAGGACAGGATTCGAACTCGCGCCGTATGTGTATATGTTTGCACACAGTCCACCGCTGGACTGTGTGTCTAACTTGTTCATTAAACCGATTTTAATTAGCCTTATATTATACCGCGTCTTCGTCTTCTTCGTTAACTTTACCCAGAAAACGAAGTCCACTATTTTGACTGATTTATGCCTAATCTGATTTTCAAACTTTATAAGTAATTTAAAGATAACGAATGGAGAGAGTTTGGGGGATAGGATGTACCGATCAGTGATTTTCATAGAATTCCGGCAGAGGTCCGTCGCTCTGATTGTGAACTCCGGCTGTTGAAATCAATTAACAGTTATGTTCGATTATTTATGATGTTGAGGTACGTAATCAAAGTTTAACAGAAGTTTGAAAGATCATACCAGCTCTCAGTGTGTTTCCGGAAGTTTCAGAAATTTTCCGGCGAAGGTAGGAATTTCGACAAACGTTGACTGGGATTGATTCTGATGGTGGAGTTGTGTTAGAGACAGATTAATCAAATGATTGAAACAGAAAGAGTCGAAGGAATTACCGTGTGGATGTGAGTCTCGGTTTTCCGGCGACTTGCAGATATTTTCAGGCGAGTGAATTTTCGTCGAGAAAAGGTGCGATTCTGAGCGAAAAGGCTACCAGTGGATTGTGGGTGAATTTATAGGGAGAAATCGAGATGTATGGGGTCTGAATTCAGTCTCGATTCAAGGTCAGCCGTTCTCCGGCGGTTACGACTGATGTCGCGGGTTCAGACGTCGGTTATAACCGTTGTTAAAGTTAATTCTTCGGTTAAATTGGAAGAAAACGTTAATTATCGGCGAAGTCGTCGGGATTTCCGACGACTGCTAATTGGGCGCGATTTTGACTGAGTTTGACTTCCGTGTTTTATTATTTGAATTAATTGATTCGATATGATATCAAAAAATTAAAGTGGCGGAGTGGTTGATTGTGTGAACGTTAAGTCTTTGGGGATTTCCGGCTGACCCGGGTTCGACTCCCGGCAGCCGGTTTTCCTTTTTAATTAATTTATTTTTATTTTTTTACAATTATAATTTATATTTCTAATTTGTTTATTAATTATGTATCGTTTAAAATTAAAATAAGTCATAAATAAACAACAAAAATTTTAAAACTGGTTGTTCGGTTATTAAACGAAGCGGGTTTCGAAAACCCGTTTTTTGACGGATGTTACAGGTATTAGAAAACCCGACCCTAAACCTAACCGAACCCGGGTATTTAGGGTATACATTTTTTGTATAAAACCCGTACCCGAACTTGACCCGGGTATTGTCAATACCCAATTTTATAGAACCCGGTCGTAACCGAATCCGGTTCCATACCAGAACCAGGTATCCAAAAAACCCGATTTGTGCACCCCTACTTATGCTTTCTATAGACTCACGCTTTTTCATGTGACACCCTACGCAATAATCCCTTGTACTCTCATGTGACTCAAAGTTGTAAACCCACATTGAGTACAACCATAAGATTTATAATAAATGTACAAAGCTTGATATACAAGCTTTAATGCAACAAAATATTACAAAGTATATAATATTTAATATATATTTATATAATATATAATTTTATTATTGTTACTAGCTAATAATTACACTAATAAAGTAGATTGGGGAGTCAAAAGCAACACCCCTACTATAATATCTCATAGTCAATGTTATTGATAGGACACTTATGTCATCCGATTTGGGGATGAGCCACAAGGGATTGGTCAAGGTTATGGTGATGAGTCCATTTATATATACACATGTATGTATATAAAGTTTTTTTTTTCCAAAAGAGTGCTATGGGTAAAAGTATTTACCAAAATGGCGTTGCTTCAAAAATATTTATTAAAATGATGTTTTTAAAAAATAAATCTTGTTTTTCTCAATCCTAATGTTATTGGATAACTATATTTTGATAGAATAAAACTTCTTTAATATTTTAAAAAAGCAGGTTTTCTTTTTATTAAATAAACCCATATTTTTAACATTTCTTTTATTCTTTTACTAAATAAACATATTTACTATTCATTATTATTATTTTTAATCTTGCTGCTCTCACGAACACGATGTTTGCTACATTATTAAGAAAACGAGATATGTAAAAATTAAGAAATAATACATTTAAACACTGCATCAAAATACGAAACCCACATTATTGGTATATAATATGTAAAAGACAATGAATATATTCATGTGAAACTATCTTTAAGAGAATGACATCGCATTTTTTTATATTACTTTCAAATTTTTATGCTAGATAAATTCACTGTGTATATAACCTAGATTATTTCAATTTTTCACAACTTTTTATATACATATATGCCTTACTTTCTAATGTTTTTTATTTGCTTTCTAAATTTATTTGATGTGATTTTTCTAATCTGTATTAACATGAGTTGATTGATGAAATTATAAATAAATATAATCATCACATTTGAAATCAATGGATTGAGAAAATAGTAATTTATCAATAGCAAGAACAATGTTTGCCACATCATTATCATTAGCGGTAGGAGCACAGCGTGATAAACCAAGTTCCACACGTTTTATAACGTGAAACACCGTCGCCACCCCTGTTTTTCACGTGTGGAATTTAAAACGTGTTGTCAAGATCACGCGTGGAATTGAAAAAATTACCGTTGAAAACAACCGTTGGGTGATAAGTTATACCATTTTTTTTCTTTTGCTACATATATATACACACAATACAATTTTAAAATACAAACAATACAATCATTCTAACACAAAAATACAATCTTTCAAACTTCAATTAAACCCAAAATAGAATGTTCAAGCAAACGAGGTTCGGGTTCCAAGAAAAACCCGTACGACCGAAGGTTCAAGCTAATCTTGGTGAGTCGGCGAGATTTCAGTTGCAATACGAACCCGACCCAATCTCGTCATTTCAAACCCAATTGTTTCCCAACCAACCATTTCAAACCCAATAATATCAAAACCAACATTTCATTCCATCATTTCAACCTCAACAATTTCAAGCACAACCATTTCAAACCCACCATTTCAACATCGACCGATTAGAAGATAGCAATCTCATCCACCAATTCGCCAGTGCATACCGCGAACCACACCAACAACTAGATGACGATAACGATAGTGAACCAGTTCAAGAAGATGAAGAAGAAGGAGACAATCAAGAAGTTGAAATCGTCCCAACAATTGTTGGGAGACCATGAGAGCGAGAGAGGATCGCCTTTGTCAAGGCATACTTGCACACCTCCGAAAATAAAAAAAAACATTTGAATGAACAAAGACAAGACTTGTTTTGAAGACGAGTTATATCTCCCTTTGCCAAACTTCCCAGTTCGAACGAAACATGGATCAGATGACTTCGAAGTGGGGAGATTTGAACCAAAAAATGAATAAATTTAATGCTTGCTTTATTCAATTGGTACGTCTTTTAACTTATCTCTATATGTTTTTTTTAGTTTTTTAGAACTGAAAACTTTTTTTTTATTTTTTTAAACCAAAAATTGTTTTCTTTTATTTTTTAAAACAGAAAACGGTTTTTTTTATTTTTTAAAACCGAAAACTGTTTTTTTTTTTTTTTATAAAACAGAACCCTTTTTTATTTTTTGAGACAGAAAACATTTTTTTTTATTTTTCCAAAACAAAAAGTTGTTATTTTTTATCTTGTTTAATAAAATAGAATTTTTTTTTCTGTAGACCCAAAATCCACAAAGTGGAGCGAGCGAGGCGACTGTCATAAAAAAACGTCTTAGAAGAGTCTTGCCGGACATACAAGCATAAAACATTTCCATACATTACGGCATGGGCGGTTGCGAGACATCACCCGAAGTGGGAGCCGGTTGACTTGGTCAACATGCATGGGCCGACGGCTCCAAGAAGAAGAGGAGGTCCCAAAAGATCAAAAACTTCCGAGTCCGGTAAGATGCCCGAAATTAATTTGAACGACGAACCCGATCAAGATGATACACCCACAAGGCCGCGTCGCAAGAAAAGTGGTGATTCGTCAAGTAGAGGAAATGCTGCGGTGGCAGAGACCATCACCGAATTCAAAGAGACTAAATTGGTGGAAATGGTTGAATTCAAAGAAAGAAGAGAAAAACTTGCAGCGGCAAAACTTAAACGTGAGCAGGCATATATGAGACACTTGACCGAAAGTGAAAAAAAATAGGGATTTAAACGTCTTGTTACAACCGCATAACACTCTCGACGAACAGTTTAAGTCGATCGTACTTCAACACAAACGCGAGATATGTGAAAAGTGAGTTTGGGATATGTCGTAGATTTTTTAGGTTTTTTTTTAGTTTGTAATTTTTAGTTTTTTTTAAGTTTGTAATTTAGGATTTATTTAAATGAAATTTATGTTTTATAATTTTATTGTTTTATTCTTAATTTATAATTTAAAATTTTATTGTTTTATTCTTAATTTATAACTTTAAAAAAACCATCACTAGTGATGTTTTTTACTAAAATCTATCACTAGTGATGGAATAAAACTCGATGAAATAGTGGAACTTGATTGTGTGTTGTGAGTGGTGGAATTCCATCGCTAATGAAGCGCCCCTACCCTTAGCAGGATATGAAAAATCTATTTTTAATAATTTTACTTTTTATTAAATAATCATATATTTCTAATATTCTATTTTATTTTTAATGAATAACATACATTGAAGTTTGGTTAAAAAATCTGATCAAAACAACTATTTGCCACAACATTAGGATTAGTAAGATATTTAAAAATAATTTATAATTCCACTTTATATATAATCTCAGTTAGGATAAGATCAATTTCAAAAAAGTTTTATTTTTATCAAAAACATACTTTATCTAATAAAATTAGAAGTGAGAAAAAATATTTTTTTTCAAAAACACTGTTATAGTAAATATTTTTGGAGCAATACCATTTTGGTAAATATTTTTTCCCATAACACTCTTTTAGAAAGAAACTCTATGTATTGTTGAAAAAAATTTTCGTGTTAATGGATATTAATTTAATGAAATTATAATTTAGTAAAATTGTAATTATTTACTAGACTCTTCATGTGGATGATAAACTCTTAAGTAGAGTTTTTATGTTAATTGATTTATTATTATTAGAGTTTATGTCTCTAATAAAATCTCTAATTAAGTGAAACTTTTCACTACTCACAACTCTTGTAAAAAAATGGTAGGCTATGTGCTTTATTTGATTTATGAGAAAACTACAAAAGAAAGATAATATGTATGAAGAATTCTTGGAGAAGTTGTGATGACTTGAACATCCACATGTTGAGAATTATAGAGAGATAAGTTTTCTCTACTCGATTCCATCACTTTCGTATCATTATTTTTCCACAAGTTCAAATACTATAATTTTATCCGGTGTAACCTCGGGCACGTGAGCCATCTCCGGCAGTGCATACTACTTCGGTTGTTGTACCCTGGGAAACAGACGCGTCGTCTTTAGTAGAGACGCGAAATCTGTTTTAAGGGAAGCGTGTTGAACACGTGCCTCAGCTACAACCATCAACACTTGTTTGTTCATTTTGTAGGAAATTATTGTATAAGAATATGTGGTTCAAGACCTCGTTGAACCCCACACAAAGGATCATACAAGGAGACGCGATTCAAGAGTTAGTTGAAGAGTACACAACGGACCATACAAGAAGACGCGATTAAGGTCTTATTGAAGATCTTGGCTTGAATCAATTTAGTTACATATGTTGTATTATATATATATTATTTCGTTTAGATTTGTTCATGGTACGTGTACTATAATTTCCCAAATATGTAAAGAGAGTATCTTTACTATTTTTATTTATATATTTTATTATTACAATTGTAACCCATTTCCTACAAACTTAAAACAGATTTAGTGAGATTGTTGCTACAATCTTAAAACCTTATTTATATGGATTTTAGGTTCACGAAAGGATTTATAATAAAAAAATAATTTTAGAGACTATGATCTTATAAATATTGTTTTGGGAAATATGTATGTAGTACAACTTGATGTGTTTGGATTTATTGAGATTGAGTACAATCTTAAATCCTATACCGTGATACAAAACGAATAATTTTGGTTCAACCGTTTGGTTTTTAAACGATTTTGGAATTGTTAATTTTTTCTAACCTTTGTGTTAGAACGGGTTTATTAGTGTAAACCATGCGTTTTTTGTAAACGTTAAATTTCTCTAACTTGTGTGTTAGAACGGAATTATGGGTGCAAACCATACGTTTTTTGTGAACGTTAAATTCTCTTGAGTAGAATTTTCATGTCTTTAAATAAGAGTTTTATGTTACTTGAGTTTTATGTATCTAATTAAGTCTTTATTTAAAGTAAACTCTTTATCCATCCATGGATTTATAACATAAACTTTAATGATTCTAACACGAGTGTTAGAATGGTTTATATGCTTTTGATATAAACTAATATGTCTTATAATGATTCTTATAGTCATATATTTCTAAATGAGCGTGTTAGAATTGTGTTTTATATATAAACTGATATGTTTTGTAACAATTTCTGTAATCGTTTATTTCTAACGAGCTTGTTAGAACCTATTGGTATGATAATGGTTAATATAATCATTTATTTCTAACAGGTATGTTTGAACATATTTATTGATAAGAATTATAACAATTTTTGTAATTGTTTGTTTCTAACAAAAGTGTTAGAAACAGTTTATAAAATATGCAAATGATTTTTGTAATCATTTGTCTTCCAACATGCGTGTTAGAAACGGTTCATGAAAAGTATTTGTTTGGAAGCAATTTTTAGTTGTTTATTTTTTAACATGTGTATTACAAGTGACTTATTTATATGAACCATATATGTGTTTATAACAAGTCGAATTAACATTTAGTGGAAATGTTAATATTTCTAACGTGCACGTTAGATTTCTTTTTCTTTTTAACATGATTGTTAAAAATTGTTAGAATACAAATGCTTTGAAATGTTTTATGTAAACATTTTATATAAGTAATTTGTTGTATAATTTTTTTTAATGAATATAAACACATTAATGCTTTGCGTGGTTTATAAATAAAAAGTCATACATTGAAGTTAATGTTTAATTGGCTTCAAGAATTAAATCACCATAAAGTGATGGTGTTGTTGTATGGGATTTATCACTAACTTTAATTTGTGATTTCTAAATCCAAATGGTCATGTTATATATATATATATATATATATAATGACTTAAATTTTCTAACACGTGTGTTAGAAAATGTGTATCACAAATACAAGGTTAGAGATTGTTCATTATATAAGCCACAATGAATGGAAATGTTTTATGTAAACATATAATTGCCTATGTGTGCATTAAAAATGATGAGAAATGGTTTATTTTATAAACTTTATCATTGTAAAACGTTTTATGTAAACGTTCGATTCTATATGTGCCGTTATAACATTTTTTTTTCTAACATGCGTGTTAGAAAACGTTTAGTACATGCATAGTAAGACTAAATAATATAAAACCATTTGATATTTTGGGTTTTGATTCATGTTTTCATAAACCATAATTGATATTATTAATATAGTATATTGCAAAACTAAAGAAATTTTTTAGAGTGTTTTTTAAAAACAAAGTTTTGCATAGTATTGATAATTAAAATGGTTCGCTACTCTTGCTAGAAATAGCATATGATGAAAAAAGTAATAATCTCGTGATATTATTTGGTAGAAAACAACTTGGTGTTGTTGTGAACAAATTTAATTGTTTAAGTATACCACTTAAATGTAGTCTTTGTAACAACTTGGTGTTGTTTTATGTAGAAATGTCCAAGTTTAAAGTTTCGAGATGAAATGAGAAACTTGTACTTACAAGGGCATGGAGTCTTATTGATGGAGTATCTCAAGACATGTCATGGGACGAGATCGTTGAAAAGATTTTGGTCAGATTATAAAGTGTTGAAGATAAAAGCACTTTGATATTTGATGATATTTAATGTCTACATAACGTATATGCGTCCGTTTAAATTTCAAAAGTGTTTGGTACTTATGATTCAATTTCCAATGCACTTTATTGTTTTGTGTTCAATATCTTCGGATAACACATGCAATTTCAAAGAAATAAATCATAAATGTTTGTGACATATAAATTATTTTTGTGGAAAGTAATTATAATGTCAACTATATATTGTTTAAAAGAATATGGTTTTAAACGGATAGTACATGAAAATATTTGGACATAAACAACTTGAGAGTTGTTGCATTGACTAAAATTCAAAGACGAGACATTAAATGTGTAACCACATCATGGGTGAGTAGTGAGTGTATTGAGATGAAATACACAAACGAGATTCATGTCGAAATACTTCGTTAGAAGTCTTTGAAAAATTCACAAGTTTGAATTATAACATATGAAAGTAAAAGTACTATATGTTATTGTATACCTTTATTAAATCTTGCGAGATTTATACGTAGATGCGTCTACCACTTGATTATGGAAATTTACCTTCGTTTGGGAGAGCATCCAAAATATACATATCTCCTAATGAATAACAATAGATGTGTGCAAATCACTTATGGCAAAAAGAATGAATGCCATGTTGTTGAGTGTGGATCTAGTTGACTCTATCTTCCACACAATAGTGATTGTAAACGAGGAACATTCATATTGTTGGCGATGAGTGTGTTCACCAAGTGACTTGGATTAAGACTTATGTTTAAGTACTTATGAGTCAATGGTAAAGCGTTGGAGATCAAAGGTAAACAAGTTATGTTCTTTAATTGAATGATAAAATTTAGCTATGTGCTATATACAATAATTTATGAGACCTTCCTAAATATTGATGTTTTAGGATTATGAATAAGTTTCATTATTTTGTCTTAACAAGGGATGAATGTTACAAAGTGATATTATGATATCATTGGGGACATGCTAAAGTATTGTAGTCTAAAGCATGCTAGACTAGTACTTGGTTAATTATGGGTCTTGACGGAGACTAATTAACTCTAAACATTCAAAGGTGTATGAACACAAAAAGAATTTGTGTATAGACAAAGTTGAGAGAGAATATTCATTCATTACAAGGAAAAGGCATGTAACTTTTGAAGAGTTTGTTCGAAAAGCTAATGAGGAGAACTTATTGGCTAGGCTTATTCTAGATGTTAAATTAGAATTATTCTAAGTTGGTGACAAACTTATGACAATGGCATGTGTTGCTTTGGTCAGCTCGGAAGCTTATGTAAGCTAATGCAATATGAGTTGAATTCACTGATATAATGAGTTGATCTTGTTCAATCATATGTGTATAAATGTCGGAAGTTACGGAAATGTTGATTAAACGGCAAGAAATGTGGGGGAGGATCGATTTAAGAAAAACAACCCTATAAGGGTATGTAGAAATGGTTTTCATTACCCCATCTGGATGTTATCCAATAACATTTAAATGTGGGGGTGTCTTGCATTTGTACCATAAAATTTTGGCAATAAGGATTTTGTAATCAAATCTAACATTGCAAACAAACGACTAAGTGGAGGACACAAAGGTCGTAGTGCATAACGGAGATGTGTTTGCCTTAAATGATACGCATATCTTACAAAGACATATATTATAACTAGATTCAGATGGCCACTGAGGTTGTAGTCTTAGTAATTGACTATAGGCAAAATTAACTTATGAGTTAAGAACACATCATGACAACTGATCTAAAATACGCAAAGCTATTTGTAATGACTAGACAAAGTCAAAGATAATGTTATGGATCCAACAACCTGAGGGTTTATTAGAGATCAAGTTGTGGAATGAGACTAAAGCCCATGGAAAAGGGTGTGTGAAGGAAACCTAACTTAGTTAAATGGAGATCCCAAGATCTAAGTTCAATAAAACAACTAATTCATATGCCTAAGGGTGGTTACTTTGGGGGCATAGCTGATATGCATAAGCTAGTTTATATGGTTATATACACCCCTTAAACGATAAAAGGGTGTTTAAATACATCCTAGTTCATTCCTATGAAATTCAGTGACAAATTGTGAGGCCAAGCATATTATGTGTTAAATGATTTTCCGTAATCATGGTAACCACGATGCTTTTAATGATTTAAGGAAATCACCTATGTTAGAGAGAAGTGGGGTCGCTTTGAATGGAATTGGGGGCACAATTCCTAGAGCTCTCGCACAACCAGGAAAGTGTTCCACGACCATTATTGGACACGACTATGAGGGGATGACCCGGTTAAGAAGAGTATTGTGTGAAGTGTATTGTCGTCTATACAAATGGGAGTTTGTTCAAGGACATCGCATCTACAAAAGAAGACTAAGTATGCTTCACAACAGAAAGTTCAAAGGGAACACCTACTTATCTGGCAATACTCAACTATCGAGGTTCCATTGGAAATTTATGTGTTTTGAACGATCTCCATTCATGTTGGGGATTGTTGGAAATTTTGTAGTGTGAATGGATATTAATTTAGTGAAATTATAATTTAATAAAATTATAATTATTTACTAGACTCTTCATGTGGATTATAAACTTTTAAGTAGAGTTTTTATGTTAATTTATTTGTTATTATTAGAGTTTATGTCTCTAATAAAATTTCTAATTAAGTGAAACTTTTCACTACTCACAACTCTTGTAAAAAAATGGTAGGCTATGTGCTTCATTTGATTTATGAGAAAACTATAAGAGAAAGATAATATGTATGAAGAATTCTTAGAGAAGTTGTGAAGACTTGAACATCCACATGTTGAGAATTATAGAGAGATAAGTTTTCTCTACTCAATTCCATCACTTTCGTATCATTATTTTTCCACAAGTTCAAATACTATAATTTTATCCGGTGTAACCTTGGGCACGTGAGCCATCTCCGACAGTGCATACTGCTTCGGTTGTTGTACCCTGGGAAACAGACGCGTTGTCTTTAGTAGAGACGCGAAATCTGTTTTAAAGGAAGCGTGTTGAACACGTGCCTCAGCTACAACCGTCAACACTTGTTTGTTCATTTTGTAGAAAATTATTGTATAAGAATATATGGTTCAAGACCTCGTTGAAGCCCACACAAAGGATCATACAAGGAGACGCGATTCAAGAGTTCGTTGAAGACTACACAACGGACCATACAAGAAGACGCGGTTAAGGCTCTTGTTGAAGACTTTGGCTTAAATCAATTTAGTTACATATGTTGTATTATATATATTATTTTGTTTAGATTTGTTCATGGTACGTGTACTATAATTTCCCAAATATGTAAAGAGAATATCTTTATTATTTTTATTTATATAATTTTTTATTAAAATTGTGACCCATTTCCTACATGCATGTATGTATGTGTTAATAAGAAAGAAGGGGACGTCACGAACGGCTTTAGAAGAACGGAGACGGGCCAAGGGGGCAGTATAGCCGGCCCAAAGCCACCCTTGACGTCCTGAGGATAAACCCACACCTACTAGCCTAAAGAGACTACTTTAATTAAATAAAGTTTTCCGTCTTATACGTCTTTGTTTCATATAAATTATTAGTCAAAGTTCCATTGTTCTCAACGTAAATAGTACTCCAACGACCACCCTAACCCATCCAACAATCCATTACTTTAATCATTGAAAACCACATATAATATCCCATCGAACAATCCAGTACTATAATCAATGAAAATCAAATATAATATGTTTTACAGAAACTACTTTTTATGCTTGTGCCAAAAAAATAAAATAAATTGTAATTATATTATATTATATTTTATGAAACGGGATCAAAAGAAAACGATTGAAAGTGTGAAAACGGATTCTGGTCGAACACGTGTTAGGGGGCGCTAAATGACACGCGGGGTACGATTATCATTGTTCAAGTTCGCTTAATAGATGACGTTATAATTAATTTTAAAAACAAAAGTCCATCAGATACCACATATTTTTCTTTATACTTGTTTCTATAGCGTTTTATTTTCAAATTTATTTTCAAAACATTTTTTTTAAATGTCCTTACGTCCTTCAACTTAGAATCAATATTCGGCAGTTTTATTATTTAGAACTTAGCAATGACCTTTTACACCTTGTTACGCATATCAGAATTATGACGTTTTCATTAAAATGTTTTAGGGTTAGAGTAAATTTGTTATTCTTATTGTTTCTCATTAAACTAATGGTTTGTTCATTATGGCGTTTTCACATTCTTCCCTCTCAGCAGCCATTTCATTTGTAGATCTCTACAATTGAATTAATCTCTTATATCTTATAAAGATAAATACCTTAGCATTCTTGACGTTCATAAATTCATTATATTTCATTAATAGTTCAAAACATTACAACTAACACGAAATCAAAGTAAACTAATAGTCTTCTGTGGATGGTATTACATCAGAGATGTACCCATCGCTTTGGTCATCACTTTCTTCAGACCCATCATCGTTATCTATTCCAGTGGCGTATAACGTCATAATCTTGTTTAGAGTTTTTTGCATCCTATATTTAAATATCATCACAACCCTGGATGTTGTATCGTTCGAAGGTGCTAAATCACAGAGTTGTTCAAGAAGATGTAGTTTATCTGTGCTTAGCACTTCGTCCATCTTAAATGAATAATTCACCCCGTCTTAATAAGTCACTTTCATCGTTCTTGATGGTTCATCCAAATTCCAACTAGTAACTGTTGGTAGATCAGTAATGTCATCATCATCATCATCTGCTGGAAATTTTCTTTTCAATCTACTTATTACAATTTGAGTTCTTTCACAATCGTCGGCCCTTGGAATCCCAAGGGCCAGAATATCCCTCTTAACGGCTTCATCCATACTAAGAATTGTCTTGATGGTCTTGACCTTCACCCTTCTCCTGTCAGAGAACTTTAGGACGAAGCGTCTCTCCGACTTCTCAAACCTACATGCAATAACCTGAGTTTTTTAAGTTGTATGGCGTTTTAAACAATTTGATGCGTGTTTAGAAAATTTGTAGAGTGTTAAGTTTGTTTACCTGTTCTACTTATATAATGACCTTTTTTACGCGAGGTAGATATCTGTTTTTGGCGCTAATAACAATAGTAATTTTATTATTTGATGTGTATTTTTTGTATCTCTTGTCGTGTGATGTAGGAGGCAAACCTGTAGTGTGACATTTAATTATGGGGTTTTGAAAATATAAAAAATTTAATTGCCATGGTGTGGTTTTTAATATAATAAATGTTAGTAAAAAGTTTCTGTCGTTTCAGTTACTGCTTGTAGTTACAGTTTGTTCACATTTATCTATTAAGGCTGTAACACGTCCCATCTTTTAAATTTAATGTTTTGTATTTTAATGGCGTTTTATAGATAAAGAAGACAAAATTAAACTTTTGTAGGACACCATTTTGTTCTATTATCTTGTACTTTGTTTTATATATTTCAGTAATTATTTGGAGTTTTTAATAATACGTGATTAAAGGAATTTTATTATAGTTTTGGTGTTTGGCGTTTGTGGCATTTTGGCATTTTAAAAGTAATTAGAGAAATAATGTATTTTATTAGTTGAAAATTAGATAACAAACCACAGAAAATGATACCAAAAAAACATAGAAAAAAAAAAATAAAAATGTTAATCCAATTTCTCATCCAAACCTTTCTTGCAATAGTCTCTTCTTCTTGAAGTTTTTGTCCCCTGAACCTTTAAATTCCTTAGATAAGTGCCGATTTCCCTACACAACTGAAACGCCCTGCTCTAAGCAAAGCTGATCATTAAACAAAATATGGCGTTTTCGTTTTTTGTGCGAGCTTTCGTTGTTGACTGTTGAAGTGGTTTTATAGATGATGGAGACATAGATCGATGTCGGTTTTGTGGAAGCTATTATTGGGGTGTAATTGTGAGTAGTTTTTCGCTTGGATGATATTTGGCCATCATCTTCATGCTCATCACACTCTTAATCATTTAATAGTGGAGTCCAAAATAGCATTTACATTGGCAGAAGTCTCTTCTCTCATCCAAACCTTCCTTAAGAACAAAGCACATAAAATGACATATCACTGTCATAAGTCTCTTTTTCTGGAAGATTTGTCCATCTCATTCAGCAAAATCTTATTGAGTTATCCCCCTCACCTAAGAATCAATTCAACAAAACTTCATGGAGAACAATACTGAATCTCCAAGAAACGACGTTTGCCATTTGTGGTTGTTTTAACTTTTTTGGCATTTGAAAGTGAATGGTTTGCCAAGAAAACATGGCGTTTGTTTTTGGGTGTGATCAATGGAAGTTCCTGAGATGTTTGTTTATAAAAGTTTTTTGGTGCGTAGTTTAGGCGGGATTTTATTTTAATAAATGTTAGTAACAAAGTATCTGTCGCTTCAGTTATTGTTTGTAGTTACTGTTTGTTCAGCTTTATCTGTCAAGGCTGTAACACGTCTCATCTTTTATGTTTAGCGTTTTGTATTTTAATGACGTTTTATGGATAAAGATGATAAAACAAACTAATTAACTTTTGGTGTTTTGCAACTATGGCATTTTAACGTTTTATAACTAATTGGAGAAATATAGTATTTTATTATTTGAAAAGTACATAACCAACATAGAAAAATAACACAAAAGAAAAAGTAAAGAAAAAAACATTAAAACTCCTTGTCATAAGGGATTTTGTCTGAGAAGTATCCATCACTCCCCTCCTCTTCTTATTCGGATTCTTCTTCCAGTTTCTCATCCAAGTCATTACTTCACTTTCTTGGCCTTTTCTTCTTGAAGAGTTTGAAGCCTCCATTTGAACATGTCATGCAACAACGCCAATTTTTCGTTCATGTCTGTGTTCAAATATGTTGCGTTGTGTAACTCCTCCATGAACCCAAAGTCCCTGCTTGGTCATGATGTTTTCAAGCATGTAGTCTTCCTGCTCCCCGTTGTTACATATAGCGGTCACCATGTCAGTGTTTTCATCAAAACGCTATGATATGATGATTGGGTCCATTACGTTTGGTCCAAATTTTCTGGTTAATCTTCTTATAACCGTACGTGTTTTATCACAGTGGTTATTTAGAGGGACGCCAAGTCTAGGATCCCCCTTTGTACTTCTTCTTCCAAGTTCAACATGGCTTTGATTGTTTTAACGAACACTCTTCTTCTGTTGTTAAAGCGGATTATGAATCTTCTGATTCCGAGGGTGTATCTCCATGAAACAATGGTTGCCATTTTTCTTCCTCTTAGAGTTTTTTTTTGTTTTTGAAATTTGGCGTTTTGGTTAAAGATAGCGTTTTAGTTTGATCAATTGAAAGTGATAATGGAAGTGATGGTAAGTCGCTTATATAATGATCTTTTTGGCGCGTAGTTTAGGAGGAATTTTTTTGTAATAAATGTTAATTAACTTTTAGGAACTGTTTGTTCACATCTATTTGTTAAGTCTGCAACGCGTTTTATCATTAAGTTTTGGCGTTTTGTATCATTGGCGTTTTAGATAAGTATGTCGTTTCATCTGGAAGTGAATGTAGGTTAACGCGGGAATTTTGAATGGCATTTTGCTCATTAGTGTGGCGTTTTGTATTAGAGCAGTAAAAAGACCCTTTTACCCTTAATGAAGCACGTCCAAGTAATAAAGTTGATGTTATTTACGAAAACTCCACCGCGCCATTATAATCCATAGATTGTTTTGATCCAATGGATGAGGGGCGTTCTCACCGTTTTCACACTTTTAGGCGTTTTCTCTAAATCCTCACCCTATATTTTATTAAAGTGGAATGAATTACATGTTAATAGAGCTGACGTACTTGTATTTTTTTGAATCAATTAGACATGTGCCATGCGCAAGGAAAAAACCAAGGTACCCTACTTCGAAGTCAAACAGGGTTGCAAACAAATCAATCGTTCAGCGAACCATTCATAAGCGTTCGATGAGATGTTAGTTTGTATCCGTTCGTTTAATAAATGAACGATCACGAACAAGAAATTTCATTCGTTTAGTTAAACAAACGAACATGAACAGGGGCTTCTTTTGTTCATTTATGTTCGTAAACGTGTTCGTTTGTGTTTCATAGTTTATCAGGGTTTTTAACTTTTTATTGATGTACTTCAAAATTCTCACATGTAAATTATTTATTAGATATAGTGTATTACGTATTAGTGGTACTCCTTATTTCCTGGAAACCCTAGTTATAAATTGACGTTCCTGCTCTCATATGCGCCCAACCACATTCCAGTCTTTGATTTAGTGTTTTTGGGCTCGTGTTCTTTGTCATTCTCAGTAAAAGATAAGAGTAGTTTGTGAACATATTATTTCCTTAACAAACGAAGACGAACAATATTGTATTTGAGTTTTACTGATACAAATTAACAAATTATCAAAAACGTTTTCAAGCACATATATGATTGTTTCAGAAAGGGGTTTTTGATATAGATTAAAAATTGACGAAAAACAAAACTAGTAACTAAGATGATTAAGATAGTAAAAACTAGTATCAACACATATGCAATTTCATCATTAACAATTATGGTGCGATGATATTTTAATTTAAATAGTTTGTATCAATACTTGATATCACGTTGTTCGGACATCAACTCCATTTAAAAGTCTAACCAAACATAGTTCATTGGTTAGAGTCATTCCGCTACTCTAAGTTCAAACAAAAAATAATTTTAAATTTAAGATCAAGAAACACATAACAATTTAATAATCAGATCTCGTAACTGTTTCATATAAATGTTCAAATCAAACCAAACATGATGGCTATATCAATTATTAAAGAAAACAAAAATACTGAACACCTGAGAGCTAAACCAAAGAATTAAATCGTTCCTCATTGAAGAATAATTTAGAATTATTAATTTAATATAGTAAAGAACAAACTTTGTAATTAAAAAAATTGTTTTTTTTTTTTTTATTGCCACTGTGACATCAAGTGGCCTGCATTATTTAGTGGGCTATCTTCACGTAAACAGTCCAACAACAAAGGCCACACATGTATTTTATTTTATTTATTCAAACCCAATTATATTAGCCCAAACAGCAGCCATACGCAGTAGAATTTTCCTTAAACCCCCTCCGTACGTTTCTGTTCTATCATCCCATAATTAATTGCCATTCCTCTTTAATCGTTTCATCTATGTTGATGTAATATTATCATAGGTATTACACAAGTTGATAAAACTAATGTTACATTATTAATTTAGTAATAATAAAAAAGGTTATGTTTAAAATACATGTATTATATGGTTAAATAAATCAGTGTATTACATTAATAAAATAAAATATAATGTAATTTGTTAACATATACAATTATCAATGTATGTATTTAAAAATAAACATTGACGTGACAGTTATAGATTTTTATCACTTATTTTTTAAAACATATTTCTTTCAACTTGGTGTTAACTTTGATATATTTAACATATTGTATTTTTACTATTCTTATTATCCAACCAAATTAAATATTTGAATTTTTTTTAGAAAGTACTCACAAAAACACTTATCATCATTTTTTTTTTGTTTTTTAAAAATATTTTAACCAACATAATTCTAAATTTGGTGAAGATTTAAGTAAAAACATAAGATTACTTAAAAAAATAATTATCATTTTCATATTAAATTCAATTGGTTAGTGATATAATAACTTCCTTTGATTAAAAAAATAAGTAATTACAAATTTAGTAAGAGAAAGAGGAGGGAAAACAAAAAAGTGGATGACTTCAATGGATGATCGTGTCCCCTATTGTTTTATTTTATTTTATAGTATAGATAGATACGTTCCCTTCGTATCTTAGTTTCTTCATTTTGTAATCATTCATTCTTTTAAATTGTCGTCACTCGTAATCAACCCGCACCTACAAAAACAATAAAACCGTAGTAGACCTTGTTAACAAAAAATACCCTATCAATCATCCTAATGAACCACTAATCATCCTAAACGTTCTTCGTTTAAAAAAATGTAGCATGAACGACCACCATTGTTCTAATTGATCTATCAATCATCCTATAGACCATTAAACATCCTAAACAATCTTTATTGACACAAATGTAGACATTAATGTAGCATGAACAACCCTAGTTGACAATTAATGGCCCTAATTGATCCATTAATCATCCTAATGGACCATTGATCATCCTTAAGGCCAATTCATTGACAAAAAAGGAGCATGAACAACCCTACTTAACCATCACTCTCCTTAATTGACCTATCAGTCATTCTAATGGACCATTAATCACCCTAAACGATATTAATTGACAAAAATGTAGCATGAACAATCTTAGTTAACCATCATCGCTATATGTTTAAACAACGTGCATATGATCATCACTGTATATCTAAACCTTTTTTCATATTTTTTTTACTTAGTATGATTAATAAAAAAATCAACCACACATATACAATTAATATTTACTTATTTTTTATTATTAGTTTTAATTCATTAATCAAACTAGTATTTACTTAATACTTATTTTTTATCATTAGTTTTTATTTACTAGTCAATACTAGTATTTTCTTATTACTAATTTTTTATAATTAGTTTTTATTTATAACCATTATATCAAAAGATGTGGTTATAGAACCACATCTTTTTAGCTCTTGATTTTTTTCAAAGCACTCATAAGATTGAGGTTACATAAACATCATCACATCTTTTGGCCCATGTTTTTTTTTAAAATAACTATAAGATGTGGTTTAGAGAGGGTAATCATATCTTTTGAAAACAATATAGCTTCTTTTGATCACTTATGTACCAATGATGTTTATGAATTTTATTGTTTTCACTGTTTAATCTGTGTAGCACACAGATATCTAAGATGCTAACTTAGTATTATATATACACCTATTTATGCAATAAGAATAATAAGGCAAATAGAGGTGTTGATAAACCGTCTTAGATTAATTGGTTTGTGAGGAGACATCCCATGACCTTCCAATGTGGAGGTTATGGGTTGGACTCCTACTTGGTGCAATATTTTCCAGATGGGCCAAGGGTTTTATAACAACGGATCTTCGTACGATGGGTTTCCTTAGGAATGATGACGGGTCTAGTCACCAACGTTGTTTATATGCGCAGAGCGTGAATGACTTTGGCCAATGAATTTACGACCGCACTTATATAGTATTCATTTGTCGTTAAAATAAAAGAGGTGTTGATAAACCCTAGAACATTGATGGTGAAGCGTTTCGAATTTACTGCAAATGATTGAATTTAAAGATCGAGGTTATGTAAGGAATTTGTTTTTATACAAGATCGAGGTTATTTAAGGAATTTGTTTTTATACAAAATAAAAAATTTGCCTAAATTAAAAATAAAAAAAAAAGTCATGTGAAAGTATACAAAACATGGCCCGCAAATGAACCGAACATTCAGAAATAATTTGTAAACCGTTTAACGGAAAATTCGTTTGTGTTTATTCGTCTAACAAATGAATGAACACGAACAAGAAATTTCCTTCGTTTAACTAAATAAACAAACATGGCCATGCTCGTTCATTTATGATTGTTCGATAATGTGTTCGTTCATTTATGTTTGAATGTGTGTTCGATAATTTATTAGGGTCTTAAAACTTTTATATTTTATTAAATACTTCTAAATCCTATTACTAGAATATTTAATAAACATTAGTGTATTTTATATTACATACCTCTTAACAATTTAGGGTTCACAACCTTCGCAAATCGCAGTTTTAAATTTTTTTCATCGCCACCTATAATGTTGACGTCGTCTTCTCGAGGACCAACGTCTTTCTAAAGATTTTAATTAATTATAATCAATTTGGATAGGTCACGGTTTATCAAGTACAACGTAAACTTTTTGTGCTTTGCGAACATATGTCACGAGCTGTGTTTTGTTATTACATTTCAATACGTAAAACCAAGCAGTTGCGACACGCGGAGATCTTTTACTAGTAAAAGACAATTATAAAATAACCAGACAAGAGGAGTTAACTTTAAAATTTAAACATTGAAGATATCCATTCACATCATCCCTCCAACTTTGAATTCTCCCATCTTGTCTATGGACCATCACTTACACTAAGACAAAAGGAAATAACTTTAAAACTTAAAACATTGAAGATATCCATTAGCATTATCATCCATTCGCCAACTTTGAATTCTCCCATCTTGACTATGAATCAGCAACAACATTGGGCCTGAAGCCCACAGTTCCCGGGTTTGACCCATCTTAAGCCTGCATGGCTCGGTTTCGAAGGCCTAATGTACCTGAATCTTTTATTTAAGTAATTTATGCGTTTATTTAAAAGGTTAATTTAACTATTTTATAGTTTATCTAGACGAGAGGCACACTAAACAGGTTTTTTTTTGGGTTTTGGCCTGTTTTTGATTGGGTAGAGGTGGAACCAGTTCCGATGGTTCCATTTCGGTTCCTTTTTCTTCGGCCGGGTCTGGAACTGGTCTGTACCTGCGGTTCGGGCAGGGAAGGAACCGGTTCTGCGTCAGGTCTGGAACTGGGTTTTTTGGGCACCTGTAGCTAGACCTACCAAATGTGGACTTTAATGGTATAGAACTTGATCGACTCTTTTTTTATTAAAAACCACAAAGCATGTCCGTTACAATAACTTTAACTATCTATTTAACTAAACTAACATCTTGGAAAACAAGAAACATTACTGATTAACCACGTAAATAGGAAGCTAAATAAAGACTCTATATTTTTATCTAACATACGACTCTATAAATAAACCTTACTAGTTAACCTCTTAGACTATGGCAAGATTAGTCCGTCATACCTATCGTGTCAAATGGATTTGATGTACTAGTATTAACATAGATACCATATCATATTACCTCAAAAGTATTCTCTTTGTTTATTTTTGCTTTCGCTTTGCGTCATATTCGAATTGATATGTTTATGGTCTGGTTTTAAAATTTGAATTCGGTTTGTTCCGGTTTTCAGTTACTACTTGTAACTTAAGAAAGCAAAGGCTATTCTACATCTGATATAATCAATCTCCATTATTCATATTACAACATTTAACATAAATTTACAGATATTCACCCTATATCCTAATACATACATACATATATATATATATATGTATATATAATATGATATCATATATCTACAAGTCAATGGCCTTTGAAAGAGCTGCATTTCTTGATGGAGGAACAAGTGACTTGGCATAAGCAACTGGCAAAGAAACCAGCTTCTTGGGTTTACTTACATATGCCCTTCTAGTGAAGTTATTATAATCATTGGCTTCAATCTCATCCAAGATTTGACGATACAGTAATAGCGATGCCCACACCTAATAACACCGAGATTATATTTAGTTAAAATGTTTGAACACTCGTTTCGATAGCATCTATGTGATATTTATTAATAAGAAGATTTTGTTGTTTGAAGTTATAATAAACAAATAATGATTAAAAAACCGATCATTGTGATAATCAAATTCGAAACACAAATCCAAGCATCCCTTAAACGAAGCTTGTGGTTTTCTTTTTAGGTAACCATGAGAATCTGTTACCAGAAAACTCATGGGACCACACCAATACTCTGCTAACCAATGAGATCAGGTAAAACACAACTTGCATTGGGCAGGTAGCCTTCAAAGGGGTTAAAGGCAGAAAACCAGTAGAAGATGGATGACAACCTAAGAACTCCGCCAAAGGGACTCAAGCGTTTACCAATGTGCCACCTCCTTGAAGGTTAAGCACGTGTTTTGAAGGAATAGATGATTGCCCGAATAATAAGATTAAGTTGTTAGATACTTACTGGCCATCTACTAGCCGAGCTTAGTTGTGTGACGCCTTGTTGTGCTTCATCAAAGAACGCTCTTGCCCTTTTAATCTGCTTTTTCATGAAGTTTCTCCATTTATCGGTTACTTTCCCGGCAAATATATCCTCATCTGATAGTCCTGACTGTGCTAGTTCATCCTGTGGTAGATACACTCTTCCTCTTCTTGCACTATACCAAAAGCAACCACATCATAAGAACTATGCATATGCCTACGTTTACTATTTATAATATTTGCTATAAATATTAGCCTGTTTGACCAAAAGTCAAATTTTTAGCATGCAAAGATAATTGTTTGACGTATTTGCAACAAACTTCTATGTTGTGATCAAGATTTTCTATAAAATGTTGAAATCCATAACAAATTGTTTTGATATACACGAAAAGTCAAAACTTTTGTCACACACTGACACCAAACACTTACTATTTTTGGTATTTGCTACAGATATCAAGTGATATAAACAAGATTATGTTGGTTATGTTTCTAACTTATATTGAATGTAATCTCTTTGATCTCAAAAATCAAACTAAAACATTATCTAAACATAAAAAAGTGCGTACTCTTCTCCCACATCGCGTAGGATGTTGGTGAGTTGATTAGCAATTCCTAAAGCCAAAGCAGCATTGTATACACTTTCCGTTGATGCTCGAGATTCAGGAGCAATACCCATTATAGGAACACTCATCAATCCAACCGTACCCGCCACATAATAGCAATACAAATAAAGCTCATCAAACGTCTTGTATCTCGACTTTCTAAGGTCCATCCTCATTCCTTCAATCATATCCTTAAAAGGCTGCAAACGCATCATTAAAACCGTCAACAACATACGCAACAAAACAAGTTTGACTTAAATTTGTTAACTTTGACCTGAATGTCAACTGGGAACTTGGAGACGGTATCTGATAAAGCAGCATCGAGCATGTCAAAGGGGCGACCGTTGAAAAGATCTTCAAGCCTTGATTCCCATCTATCTAAAGCTTTCGGTGTTATATGCGATGCATTTGGTCCGTCAACTAGCTCATCAGTTCTCCTACACCACACTGTTTCAAGCAATAAAAACAGAAGATAAAAAGTTAAACATGAGAACCGTTGACCATTTCCAAAATATTATTTAACCATGTAAGTGTGCAGAAGTTTAAGATTATTAAGAATCAAAGAGCCTACTTCATTTCCTCTGTATAAAATATATACTTTGAATTATGCGGTCAAAGTCAAACAAGCTTATTTTCGACTTAAAAGTTGATAGGTGAAAGTATGTTCTTTCTGGTGCAACTATCCGGAATAAATCCAGTGAAATTCTACAAGTACTTTACATGTTTTGATACACAAATATGCGCTAAAAGATTCAGATTAATAGAATCCATAATTCCATATCAGTTTTGCATTTAAAAAGTACTAGATTAGACTCAAAATCAAAGATTCTAATGAAATAGTTAGGCCAAAAGCACAAAAGTCAAAGCTGAAATCAAGGATTATGTAGTGAACAATCTACCAATTAGTGGAAAACTGGTATCATGGCACAAGTAGACTTTAAGTTGACAAAGAAAGTAGGTAATTTTCTTGAAAATGACTAAAAACAATTTAAAAAATGTTCACATGATCATATCTAACAACCAAACATTAAGATTTTTTAAGAATAAAGTCAGGAAAAGGTGTATGCTACACCAATCTCTTCTCTTGAATCTGCAAACATAGAAGATAGCCCGGGACCCGCAATCTCCGAGTTATCACCATAAACAGAAGATATTTTTCCAGGTTGATCAGTCTTAGTGTTCTTATTTCATAACAACAACAACATCAACATAAATTTTTTTTTAAAAGATCTATATGGTCAAACAAAGATTTTAATATAGGTCGTAAACATAATTGACGATAATCCTCACCGTAGATCGCCCATATCGCTTTTCGCCTCTCCGGTGTCATTAGCAGTGTCCCTGTAAACATTATATTAATAAATAATTCAATTAATTCAAACAATTCAAGCGAAAAAAATCAGTTGATTCAAGCAAAAAACATTAAAAAAAATCAGTTAATTCAAAGAATTCAAGCAATTTAAAAAAAAAGTAAATCAATTAATCCAAAACAATTCAAGCAATTTTTTCTTTTAAAAAAATCAGTTAATTCAAGCAAAAAATTAAAAAAAACTCAGTTAATTCAAGCAGAAAATTTTAAAAATCAGTTAATCCAAACAATTCAAGCGAAATAATTCAAAAAAAATCCAGTTAATCCAAATAACTTATTTTCCTGCAAGAAACTCAAAAAATAAAATAAAGTAGAAAACAAACCAACCTAAATAAAATGTTTTAGCATACTCTGCACAAACTTCACCACACCTATCATAAGCTTCACTCAACACCCCAAGTGTTCTAGGAAGCACAACATCAGGTTTCACCTCAACATCTTCCTTCTCTCTCATCTGCTCTTTAACCAAAGCTGCTTGTTTCAACACCACTTCATAAACCAACTGTTCAGAAGAAACAGCCAATTCCCCACTTGGGTTAGCCACCACCCTTGAAACAAAATCTTTTTTTGTCCCATAATTCAATCCCATAAAATCTGCATTAATGTAGCTGGATTTACATTCATGTTTCTTACCACGATTCTTGATTTTTTCACTCCTCAAAAGTGTTCTTGATTTTGATAAAGTTTCAAACTTTGTGGTCTGCAAGAATCCAAATCTATTGCAAACAACCCAAATCAGAGCAACAGACATGGTGGGTACAGACTACAATAGGGTACTTGAATGTGATAAAAAGATAAAAGTTTAGTGCTTTCAATAAAGATTTTGGTGTAGAAAGCACATACTAGAAATACCCACTAAAAACTTGTTTTTTAAAAAAAAAAAAAGATTGAAACCCCACTTCACATTCAGTGGAAAGATGATGAATTTCCCACAAAGATTGAAACTTTATGATTGAAAATGGTGAAAATGAAGGGTTCTTGTTGATGATCAATTGGTTGAGGTTAAAAATCAACCAAAATAGCAGAGTGAAGAGATAACAAATTTAAAGAAACTGTGGATCTAAATGGATGAGGGTATACAACTAAATGAGAACAAAGATTAAAACAAGTGGGACAAACCCCCCCAAAATTCATTCTAGTTGAGGAATGGGTGCTGCCTATTTTTGGGCCACTCATTATAAAAAAAAATAGATTTGGACAGTCACCACATGTTAGGTTGTTTCATGATCTTTCTAGGGGAAAAACCTTTTAAAAAATGAAATAAAAGAAGTATAAAAAGAGGGTTTATGCTTTTATATTCTACAAGAATGTTAGTGAAATTGTTTTATGGAAATTTGGAGGGTAGAAAAGGACATGAAAAATACAAATAGGGTAGCCAACTTGTTTTAATGGGTGTGAGCCATTCAATATAAACTACAAATCATAAATTTGGGTGACGAAACTAGACCGTGATAAAAACAGGTGGGCTAGAATGATAACTGATTTAAAAAAGTTTAAGTTTTAACCATTAGAAAGATGATCGACTTACAAGTTAACTTTTAACTTGTTTATCACTTTGATTGAGTCCGTTAATCTATTTTGATCGTAAAACCACATGAATTATGGATTTCATTAATATGCCCGTTTATTAGCAATTTAATTTTTATCTTTGAGCGTTAATCTTGATTTTAAAAAATCTAAACAATGTGAACTTTTTTTTACGTGTGTGTATATATATATATATATATATATATATATGCATAGTGCTAAAACATTGTATACTTTCTTTTATGCTTCCGCTCAAGAGCACCCACCACAAGATTTACACCTTGTTTTTTTTCTTTGGTAGGGATTATTATGGCACAAAAGTTTTGTTCTCCTTTCGTATGACAATTGTTTAGTTGTTAGTTGTTTTCATGGGATTTGGACAATCTCATTTTTGTTGCCTTCTTGCTTTAAAGACTTATTTGTTTTTATTTCCTTTGTTGAGGTGTTAGTTGCATCAGCGCGTATAGGGGGTGTTTGGAATTGCATGTTTCATTGTTCTAAATATTACTTTGAGGTGTAGGGACATAAAATAATGTATAAATGTTATATAGTTTATTTTAAGAGTAAGCCCTACATTTTCGTCCTAACGGTTTGGTTAATTTCATCATTTTCATCCGACAAAATATTTGTAACTTGGCTATCCGCATGGTTTCTAAAACTTGATATTTTCATCCATTTTATCAATCCCATCCGCTTTTTAGTGTTAAATCAGGGGTGTTATGTCATTTTATACCAATTGGATGAAAATGTCAAGTTATAAACCCCGACTGCTTATTTTAATTCAAAACTAAATACATAAAAACATCGAAGTCTTCTATCTAAAACACTGCAACTGTCTCGCATAAAAAGGGCCATCCCCATCCCCTCATCCATCCATCCATCTTCTTCGTTGAGCACCTGCAAAAAGAAATCACTCCCTCGTCTCCCTTTTCATCTCTATTTAGATATGACCTACCTACAAACAATTTCGATCTACACCACCTAAAAACCCAAAAATATGGTTAACTCCTGTTTGTTCAATTTGGTCATCTAAAGATGTGTTTTTCTTTATCATTTACAAACAAATATTATCTTTATATAAATTATAAGAAAATAAATAGTGTTTTCTTTTGTCTTCTACTATATTTCGTTATTTAGTACAAACCTTTTTATTTACAACCCATTATTTTAATTATTGTATTTTTTTTCTTTTACTTTAACCAAATTACTTTTCTAGCCCTTAATAGTTTTTTAGCAGTTTTTTAACGAATATGTTAATACCGTTTTAGACATATTTTTAACTTTTCTTTTCTTTTCTTTTCTATAACGATGAGCGTTTTGTTTTTAGTTTAGTTTTCTTAACGAATGTGTCGATACTCTTTTGAACATATTTTTCACTTTTCTTGCGCACCGAAACCGGCGGAGTTTATATCGTTTTCTTTTTTGTTTACCTTTGTTATTTATATATTGTCTAACTTTCTTATTATTTTTATGTTTAGAGCCGAGTTACAATGCAAATGGTATAGCACATTTAGATATCATTTTATTAATTTTACAAATTTATTTATCGGTTGTCATGGTGTACTATACGTTCTGAATTTCAACCGCGTCCTTACACAACGTACGGATAACTACGACCCTAGTTATATACAATTTTTCCAAAGACGTGAACATTTTATGTAATTTATTTAACTTTTTATTAAGCTCTAAATTTTGTTTATGTTATTTTATGATTATAACTTTGAGCATATATTTTTGTTTCTTTCTTATAACTTTTAAAATACGACATGTCTATTTTTATCTACATCTCGATATAATATTTTTTTGAAATCGGGTTGTGATTAGGGTTATCCAAATAACTCACGATGCTTGATGCTTGCTTGAAAAAGATCGTTTAATTTTTGGCTCCCTCGTTCATAACAATTTTAGTAATTTACCAAAATTTAAACTTTATAATCATCTTAATTAGTTAACCAACGTGAAGGTGTGTGAGACTAAATTGTAAGATTTGAAACCTTAAACATGTTTAAACAATTAATCAATTTAATAATTATGTGAAAATTTTTATATACGGATGCATAATTTGATACTACAACTTTATTTTGAATCAAACATTTATGTACTTATCGTATGATGCTTGTAGTTTCTTTGTTCATAAGTGACATATTTAATTATAGTGTCTATTTTCTAGAACTAACAAACATTCATTAAAAAACAAAAAGAATTCTATAATAAAATGACAAATATATTTTGTTGTAATACATGTGACCATATTATTTAATATGGTTGGAAATCCATTTGAGCATGTGAACACAATCTGGGTGGATATGGACACGTGGACAGCACAACCAATGAGAGAACGATAACATTATCAAAGTTAGATCACTTAGATCCCATTTTATGATGACGTGGATCTTACTGACACGTGGTGGTTTCCCAATGGTTGTAAAAAAGTACAAAAGCAAGTTTAGGTGATGGACCCACTGAAAGAATAAGGTCAAAGTTAATGTCGGAAAAGCGCAAAGGACGGTGCTTTTTGGGGGCTTAATTAAATAGATATATTGGCTTAGAGTAATTACAAAAGTAAATAAAGATCAGATTAAACACTTTAAAAATATCGTTTCGGGTCAATTGATGAAATTTTATTATATAACAAAGTAGCAAACTCAGGTGTATAAAAACTAATAAAAAACTAGTTTTATAAAGATATATAGGTGTACAAACGTAATTGCTGCTAGGCAGAGCTGTACTCGAGAACTCTCAAAAAAAAATTTAGTTCTCAGACTACAAAAAGAATTAAACCCAAAATCGTGGTTAAGAGGAAATGAATTAAAACAATAAAATGTTTTGATACTGTTTTTTCCATTCCACTACCAACATTTTTTTCTCAATAAATGGATGCGCAATATATATATATATATATATATATATATTATAAAACCTTTCGTGTCCATTAAAAATTTGGGCCTCAGGCGACGGATAGGCTGGCCGGCCCTGCTGCTAGGAGTGGGTTCGGCAAACCCACTTGGCAACATGCATGCATACCATGTTTGGTTCCACGTGTGTTGGCATGTGTGTGCTGATGAAACTAAGAAGGAGAGGTAAGAGAGGTGGGCTTATTGTAAAATCTAATTAATCACATTTTGGTTAGGTTTTTTCTTATAAATTGGTTGTGACATGATATGCGTACAAAATGTGTAGCATTTTCTGTGATTTGTTAAGCGTATAAAGCGTGTAACATTTTCTAATATGACACTGATGTAAAGAAAGAATGATTGTGGCAATTATGACAATTTTGGCAATGATACCCACCACCTAACTTCATGTATAAGCCATAAGGGTGGAAGGGGCACCATGCGGTGACCCCTTCGGTGAATGAAGTTCCTAAGCGGCAAGCCACCAATACGGTAACCCTAGATCGGTGAGTGGTGAAGGAGTAATTTGGTAAATAGTCACCGATACGGGAAAAGAATAGATAGAGGGGAGAGAGGGGGTTAATGATGGGCCCCACCCTCTTACAACCAATCACAAATTTTTCTTGTTTTTAAAAAAAATCTTTATCACTCTTTATGTGCTTAACGCTCCCCTAGTGTTTGAGTGCAAATTGGAGAGTGAAGGGGTGAGTTGACATGGCATGATATTATTGATTAAAAAATGTTTACCACTTCCCATTTGGGGAGTGCTCCTTCCACCCTAAAGTTTTTACAAAGTTTACCTAGTTTTTTTAACTAGTCAAATCTAAGATTTATTTATGTAGATAACTAAGATTTTTTTTTTAAAAGATGAGCAAAACTCATTAGCCAAGTTTGGGGAGTGCTCCTTCCACCCTAAAGTTTTTACAATGTTTATCTAGTTTTTTAACTAATCAAATCTAAGATTTATTTATGTAGATAACTAAGATTTTTTTTAAAAGATGAGCAAAACTCATTAGCCAAGTTTGCAAGACCCTTCTTGCAAACTCTTTTATTTTTAACATATGATTTTTTTAGAATTAGTTTTTTATTAACTTTTTTGACTCGTGAAAGTTTGTCAAATGAGGCAGCCTTACCTTCATTTCACTGACTCTCGCGTGCAAGGTTTTGGGTTACTTGTAAGTTGTGAATAGATTTATGGCTTATTATGGTAGGAGGGTGTAAGGTTCGTGTCTTGAATTGTTTTAGTGCTTACTTATTTGTTTTATATCAATTATATCAAGGTGATGAATTACTTTTTATGTTTAGAAAGTAGCGTTCGCATATCGTTTCGGACACGACCTTTTAAGACACAAATACGATAAAACACGAATACGACAAAAAATTTATCGTGCTAGTTTTTCCAAACAGAACATGAATACGAACCTGAGAATAAATAGGTTACACGAAAACGACCTGTTAAGACATCAAAAACTTACTGGCGAATCATACAATTTGTTAAGACACGAACATGGCTTGTTATTACGTATTTGATATTTAGCCATTAAGAAACATGTTTGAAAAATAACATTTCAATATTCCCAACTTCAAATATCATCCCGCATTTAAACATTAATTAAGTAACTTGAAAATGGAGATACCATGGTTGAACCATAGGAGGTACACTAGACACTTAATAGGCTAATATCTAACTAACAGTAACATATAAGCTCAAGTGGTTTTAAATTTTAAAATCAAAGGACAATAGTAGTCAAAACAAAACGTATTGTCGAACAAAACGAACTTACAAGGGGGCACTAACAGAGTTCCTAACTTACAAATCGGAAAGAATGGAATGAGCGGCTGAATGAGTGATGACGCCCTCACGGTGATGGATAGATTCGGATGGACGTCGATAAATCGCAGAGAATGGAAAGAGGGGCTGAATGAGTGAATGTGGATTTCAAATTTAGGGTTTGGACTTCGTTGAGCTTTAGCCTAAAATAAAGCTTGTTTATTTATCAAGTCCGAGCTCGAGCCTCGCATGTGAAGCTCGTCAAGCTCGTCGTGCGTTATCGAGCCTTAGTGTAATAGTAGTTTTTATTAATATTTAATAACATTTACCATTTATTTAAAGTTGTCTAGTAAACGAGCCGAGTCCGAGCTTCACTTATCGAGCTTGCGAGACTAAACGAGTCTATTATTTATATTATTTTTAGTTAATATATTATAAACGAGCTTGAGAAACTACCAACGAGCCGAGCTCGAGCTTTGAAAACAAAGCCCGAAACGAGTCGAGCTCAAGCTCTCATAAGTTAATCGAGCTCGAGCCAGTCGAGCTCGGGCTCATCTTGTTTGCACCCCTAGTTGCAAGATACCGAATTACCCTTTTAGTTGACGGTTAAACAAACAACAAGTTGACGTCAAGGACTCATAGTGTAACGAAAAACAAACCGCGGAGACTCGGTATCCTTTTTTCATATTATGGATCCAACTTGATCCCGCCATCATTCCGACGCAAATTACACTTTTAAGATACTTAAAAGTAAAATAAAAAGTAGGAACAACTAGAAGCTTGATCACAAGAAGATACACCTATTGTATATTAATTTCCCAAAATATTATGTGGCATAGTTTAGGGTTAATGCACTTAATAAACTATTTTTTAAACTTAATTTGCTTACAATTAGATTTTTATGCTTATAGAAATCTTTTCAGATAGACACTTCGCGGACCTATGATTTGTTTTTAAGAGGGAAATCAAAGAGTTCAATCAAACTTTTAAAGGGAATGATAGAGTATTTTTCTAAAAGAATACACTATATTATTTTTTAGGGGGCGACTGCCCCCTCCGTCATGAATAGGTGTGCTCCTCTAAGTACTTTAGCAAAGAAAACAAGTTTTAACTTGTAACATCGAGATGCTAACATCTACAAGATCGAACTTTGATAGCGGGATCTTATATGTTTGCAACATTTGTTCTAATGAAAAAGATAGAACTCCCAAGACGGTTCATAATACAGAACAAAAACAATAATTATGAGATTTTTCTTCATTCACTTACATATTACATGAGCATATATTGACAATATGTAAAGTCACGGCACCAAAAGTAAGTCACATATAAGTAGGCATGTAGCATAATCGAAGTTTTACGGCTTAGCTAACCCTTGTGCGCTAGCGGCCTTTGGGAAAGGCGTTAAACACCATCCTAGGGGAGTTAAACCAGGACACTAAACATGCATACACTAAACCATTAACAGACGCTAAGAGAGGGAAAAGGTGTGGGGTCTACCCTATTCCAACCAATCATCTTTTCTTTTGTTTTCGACCATTGTAATAGTTAAAACTCATTGTTTACGTGACAGTAACGTAGCGGGACGTTATGCACTTTTTAATTAAATTACAAAAGGTTAACCTTAAAAACATTTTATTTGTCAGTGCTACCTAATGTCAAACACTTCCTACAAATACAATTTCCTAACATGAACAAAAACATATCGTATAAATTAATGAACTTATTTTTAAATTTGAACGACAAACTAACCTACTCTTAAATACTCTTATATCTGTATCTTACAAGCTTTGAACTCTCCACCCTTTGGTTCGATGCACTTGTGTGAATACGTGACTATTACATGTTATGCACCCATTGGTTTTGTTCTAGTCTTACGATATATTTGTTTTCTTTGAAAATTGTTTATGTGGTAACATAATATCTTAAAGTTATCAAGACATATAGAAGGACTATAATCAATGAACAAGGCTTCGTGTAGATCTTCATAAGAACTACATTGAATGAAGTTGTCTACAAGTACAAAAAAATTTTCAATTTTTGAAATTTTCAACCTAGATTGACAATTGAGCCCCATGTGATAACATGATATATAAAATGCCCTTAATTGTTGTCCAAGAATATCTTACTAGACATATGCATCTATCACAAGTACAAAATAACATTTAAATGTGTTGGGTGATGTTGACTTCATGATTTTCCACATAATATCATGTTAAATTCACAGTGCATCTTATAAAATGTAGATACTTTAACAAAACATTTGACAAAATATTTCTTTTTTATATGTAAATTAATCTCCTTTTATAAAGTTATTTATATTCTTTTTATACTTTTATTGTTAAATTGTTTTTAACCACACATATGTGATTTCTAATGTTTATTCATTTTACTTTGATAAGTAGATCAATACGTCCCTGTTTCTTTATCATGTATTTTAGTCAATTTTCATGTTAAATTGTGAGAGAGATTATTGTAAATTTGTAATGATGATTGGACAGTGAGGTAACACAAAGAGCTAAATGAGAACATGGGTTTAAAAAAAATTGGAGAGTGAGGTAACACCAAGAGCTAGATGAGAATATGGGGTTAAAAAAATTGTAGATTGTTAAGAATAAATAAAATTATTACATGTTTCTTTTCTTGTTTCCTAAAAGTGGTTTCGTTTAGGGTTAATAATATGCAATAGTCTCATAAGTGTCCTTATATATGCAAAGTATTTTTTTTTATCTTGATGTAGTTGTGCTTATTAAAATGTTTTACTTAATGTGGGACACATAAAATTGATATTGCACAACTTCATTTTTTATATTTGTGATATGATCCACATGTTTGCAATATTCATCCTTGGTAAAATGTAACATTATAAAAAAAAAAACCATACACGTTCTATATCTGTCACGAAACAATGATTTAGGGGTTTATTCTTTATATCACATCTTACATGAAGTACTAATTGGATCAGATTGTTATGCAAGTGATGAACAAAAATAATCGGAAGTTTTGATGAACACATGATTTTGGCTAACATCCAATTTATTAAGGAAACTCAATCCCAAAATCTTAATTACAATCTCTACCAATTAGATTGGTATATATTATTTATAATCACATTAAATTATAACTAGGATTCTTGATTAATCAATTTCACTATAAGGCTATAGGGTATGGGGATGGTGGTTAGGTCATGGATTACCACACAGTACCATGGATCCATCGCTACACCACCCCTTGTGCAAACCATGACGGTTCACATTGTTTAATTTATGGCAACCATGACCCTTTTTCAATTAATTAGGAGATTTTGATTGGTGAGGATTACGGTAAATGATTGTAGGAGTCATGGTCCACACCATATAGGGTGGTGGATGAGAGTTGGATGACATGGTGCTGACGTGGAGGATGGTGTGGTCATGATGGTGATGGTCATTTGAGTCATTACCACACCATATAGCCTAATTATCTTTTACACATCCTTTTCCAACTCAACTAGGACCACTAAGATAAATATTCATAAATTAATTAATTAATATTTGATGAACTTGGAAACCAAGTTAACTATATTCCAACCGCCTCCTTCACGCCCAAGGCCATGGGTTCAATTATGGAATTGGCAACATTCACCCCCTGAATTCCTGAGTCGTATATGGGAGGTCGTCAGCGCCATGTAGATCCCGCATCTCCTTGAACTTTCGCCAGTGCCTTCGTCAATACATCCGCTCTTTGCTCGCTGCCATATACATGCTCAATGGCTATTTCGTTGTTTTCAACAAACTCCCGAATAAAGTGAAATCGGGACTTTATATGCTTGCTTCAATTATGGAACACCTGGTTTTTCATCAAGACAATCACTGAAGTATTATCCGCTTTTAACATCACTTTCCGTGGTTGTCTTCTAGTAGCGTCACTTATCAATTCTCGCAACCAAATTTGCTAACAAGCTATTGAACTAGTTGCCATGTATTCAGCATCACATGATGATAACACCACTGTACTCTATTTTTGTGAACACCAAGTAATTGGTGTAGAACCATAGTAAAACACATGTCCCGTTGTACGCCTACCATCATCAGCATCAATTTTATAACTACTATCACTGTAGCCACATAACATACCATTTACTTTTCTTAGATAAGTAACCTCGTAGCTCGCAGTTGCATTCAAATATCAGAGTATCTGTTTAACAGCTACTGCAGGTCTTGGATTTTGCATGCACCGACTAACAACGCCAACTTAATAAGCGAGATCCAAATGCGTTTGAAGTAGATAACGCAAACACCCAACTATTTTTTGATAATTGGTTGCTTCAACTTCAGTTTCGTCTTCGACTTTCGATAACTTTAAATTTGGGTCCAAATACTCGTGCATCACTGCTTCTTTTAAAATCTTCTAGGCATATGCTTCTTGTTTGATTTTAATTCCATTCACGCTTTATGAAACTTCGGTACCCAAATAATACATGGATTTTCCAAGAATGGACATATCCATCTATTTCGCCATTTCTTTCTTAACTAATTAATAATAGATAAATTTGAACCTGTAACAAATAAGTCATCAACATACATGGCTAACAATAGTAAAAAAAACCAACATTCTTTTGATACGCAGTTTGTTCTTTAGTACACTGATGGAATTTCAAAGTTTTTAAGATGCAATCTAACTTGAAATTCCAGGCCCTCGTTGCTTGCCTTAACCCGTACAACGCTTTAAAAGCTTGGAAACTTTGTGACTTTCTTTCGGTTTAACGAATCCTTCCGGTTGAAGTATATAATCATCTTCCTCTAAATCACCACTTAAAAACACAATTTTCACATCTAAATGGTGTATTTCCCAACCTTCCATGACTGCCAAAGAAATAAGAAACCGGATAATCTCAATTCACGCAACCGGTGCAAAAACTTCATCAAAATCAATACCGTGTCTCTACACATATCCTTTTGCTACAAGTCTCGCTTTGTATTTATTAATTGTTCCATCCACATTCTTTTTAATTTTGAAAACCCACTTTAAACCGATTGGTTTCACGCCTTTCGGTAAATCGACAAGTTTCCATGTTCGGTTTTGTTTAATCGAGTTAATTTCTTCTCAAATTGCTTTAACCCATTCCCCATTTAACTTTGCTTTGCCAAAATTAGCCGGTTCGTCATCAATTAAAAGCACTTCACACGTACTTAATTCGTAGTCACTATATTTAACAGGTAAAATAGACTGACGAGTGGAACGCCTAACCTGGAATTCATCTTCGGTTACAATATTTGCAATTATTGGGCTGCTCTAGGCAGTTTCTAAGCTACTCTATGTAGTTTTTGGGTTGTCTAGAGCTGATTCTAGGTTGCTCTAAGTTGTTTCTGGGTTGTTCTGAGTTGATTCTGTGCTGCTTTGAGCTGTTTATAGGGTGTTTTGAGCGGATTCTGAGCTGTTTCTGACATCATTAGGCTTGGGTTTATTAACCCAAGTCCAGTATCAATTACACTACCCTAGTAAACGGTAAAATAACTTGGTTCAAGTTTCACTTTTGGTATGGTTTTCATCACTTTTATTTCACTTCCAACCCTTGTTTCGTCAAATTCCACATCTTTATTTATCACAATTTTTCGAGTTCTCGGATCATATAAACGGTACCCTTTGGATCAAGGTTCGCTTCTAAGATGCCCAAAATATCGGACCAATCATCGAGCTTTTGAATATCCATTTCGACTTTTGCAACCACAATATAACCAAAAATTTTAACATGTTCTAAATCAGGTTGTTTCACTTTGTATTTTTCATACAGAGTAGCTCCACCAACGTACGCATAGGAAATTGGTTGATTGAATATGTCGCATGTCTTAGCACTTCACTCCATAAATAGTTTGGAACTTTCATTGCTTTCATTATGCTCCAAACCATCTCTATAAGTGTTCGGTTTCGACGCTTGACTACTCCGTTTTGTTGTGGTGTGTAAGAAGTTGTTAAATGTCTTGTTACCTGATGTGTGTCGTGTTGTTCTAGTTAATTTAATAACTATTAGCACGATTCCGTGAGTTAACTTAATTACTTTAAACACTTTCATGTAGTTTAAAGTTTATTAGAAATGATTATCATTTAGACTAAACACACACAAGAGGCAATTGTATCTATCGTTTATAGTAGAGTTTATGCAAGAACCAAGTATTGAACCCAAATGATATGACTTTTACTATTCAACTTTAAATTACCAACTAGGCGATTAATTATCTTTTACTTGTTTTTAATTTATATTTAAAACCAGAAAATAAAAGCAAGTAACAGAGAACTAGTAGAGTGAGTGTTGCTTTGAATTTCGACTCTACTTGGGATGAATTATAGTCATGTTATTGGCAAGTGGTGAGGTTGATTAATTCAAAAACTCGGATCCTTGCTAAGTTAACGATTAGTTTTCATTAGATTTACACTTTATGACTTTGAGGCTAAAATAGAATTAGAGCCAATTAAAGTTATTTCATTGCTCAACCTTAGAAAAAGGCTCTTTTTTAAGGAGTAATCCCCTAATTTTGGGTTAAAGACATTAAATTACTCTTCTTTCTTCTACAATAACTATGGTTTGCGATCCTTTAAAGAGTAAATTGTAACACCTCGTAAAATTCACATCCGGTTATATACCGACACGTGTACATACCCTCGAATGATGCCATAAATGAGTTATACACTCAACTCGCTCAGACATATCAAATTCAAAAAAATTTCACTGGACCGTAAGCTACGGTCATAAACTGTAAGTTACGGTTCGGCATCTCTGACCAATATCTAAACCTAACCGTAACCTACGGTTGAGAACCATAGGTTACGGTCTAAACATGCTGAAACATATTTATACTAACCGTAAGCTATGGTCTGGCGACCGCAGCCTACGGCGAGCTTTGGAAACCTTTGTTTTTCATTATTTAAACTTTCAAAGAATGACTCGGAGGCCCCTAGACTTCATTATATTCGTATTTATTTCTTAATCAAGTCACCTCTCAACCCGAACGTCTCTCGGTTGAGACGATATCTTTTGATTCACCAACCTTAAGTGTTCCACATTATCACGAACCTTTAACCTTACTAATTTAGATATTTAGCTTATAAAACTATAAGTACTCGTAATTGTCGCGTTCTAAGCTAGTAACCACTTATAAGTCACTAAAGCACATAGTATAACACACGTTAACGTCCGGTCAGTCGTACTCTTCTTTAATACACCACGTGTTGAACGGAAGGGACTAGATGTGTCATTATGTCATGGGATATAAGTCAAGGGACAATTTATGACATTTCATAAAACTATATTTTGAGGGACTAAAAGTGTCAAATTGCCAAATTTCTGCCAAGATGCCACCTATCATGCAAATTGCCACTCTCTTGCAGCTCTTGACACCTACCTAGCCACTTGTATTGATCCTACAACACCTCTAACACCTGGCTTCATCCTCATACACCCTCTTGCACTATAAATAGACCACCAAGTTCACTTCATTCCTTTCTCATTTCCTTTTTCCTCCCTGTTACACTCTTGGAAGTTCTTGGTTATCTAGGAGCATCCCTTTGAGTTCTAAACTTCCTCTTGGATCACTTGTAAGTGTTCCATATCTGCTCTGTTCCTTTATAGGCTTTTAATAGCCAAAAGTCAAGTATTTTTTATAAATGCTTTGACTTTCGGTCAAGACCATTATGGTCTAGCCATTGTTCAAAATGAACATGGTTAAGTGATCGTAATTAGGTAGGTATTAATCCCTTAAAAGGGAACCTCCTAAGAATCACGTTTACTAGGTCAATTGACGGGTCAAAGTTTGTGTTTTAAAAAGTCAAACGGGTCAGATTTTATAAATATTATAATCTGAGTTTATATATGTTATAAATATGTTTTTGACACTTAAACAAATTGGTAATAATTATTAGAACATGTGGGAACATGTTCGGCCCGTCAATTCCAATCCTGGGGTCAGTTCACAACCGAAAGTCACGAAGTTTGACTTCTGCCTTGACTTTCGATTCTGACCCGATTTAGATTAGATTACTACTGCCTTATGGTTGCCTTATGATCGTAATACAATGTAGCATAACCCCCCTGAGGTTATATTACTTGATCATAATCATAATCTGAGTTTATGCACAAGTTCTACTAAAATGTCAAACTTTGATTAAAATGCCCTTTTTACATAAAACAAGGTTTTAATCAACAATGAACTTGCAAATAAATTACCTACTGATATGTTAATGTAATTAATATATTGCGATGTTGATATTCTGATCATAAACTAAGTTTTAATATAATATCATAAATTATATTTTTAAAAGACCAAAATGCCCTTTCGGTGCATAGTTTGGTCCTAAACCATAAATCACACTTATGTATGCTATCCTACTGATAATATATCACAAATTAAGTATTTTTCCAAATTTTTATGATCATAACATCGATAAAAATATGCAAGTTCCTTTTTATGTCATATAAATGATCAAAACGCCTTATAAGGCATAGTCTCGTTTTAAAACTTTAAACGAGCATATAATTTGCTATCCGACTGATATTAGAATTTATTTAAAGTGTAATGACATATAGAACTTGTTCATGACTCACCCGGTCACCCGATATCGCTTATATGCGTACGATTAAGTACATGTAACTAGTTTACGAAAATTAACCGAAACGGGTTTAACCTTATCATTTTAATCTCCAATTCTAGAATGATTAATTGTTTACCCATGTCATACAAGTATTAGTACTTGTTGGGTTTAAACTACATTCTATCCGGTCACCGCTTAATCCAGCGAGTCGTACCGTTTTGATCCTTTTAGCTAGTCGGTCTAAGTCTATGACTTAAATAGGACCGTTAGCATTCTAATTAGTTAGCTTATGCCATTATTCCAGATTAGAAGCCTTCCAGTAAATGTTATCTGCACTTATCTATTGATTAAATGGCTGAGTTAATATAAACTTTGCTTATTAAAAGTCAAGGACAAACTCAGGAAAATACTCATAACTTATTTTCCCTATACGGGCTTGGGTTACGGTAAATTATTACCGCTTGGTCAGAAATGGGATCAATCGAATGTCGGATTGTGGCTAGTAAACCGCATATTCCATTTTGATCAGATTTGTTTGATAACTTAAACATTGGGGGTTAACAAACCGTGTCCTTGTTGATACACTTTTGTGTCTGTCGCTTGTTCTTAGTTGCATCTGTTATTGTACGGTCTTTGTTTATTGTGCCTGTATAGTTTGGTCGTGTCAACCAAATCAAGACATCCTCCTATCTTGATTTAGTATGATGATTAGTTTGTCTGTGTTGTAAAACAGTTGCATGTGTGCATACTGTTGAGTCTTGTGTACGTCATATCTGTTGGCACGTTCTCCAAAGAACAATTCAAGTACGAGTGGAAGTGCTTCATATGAAAAAGTTGTTGCTCGTACAAGCCACTCACCATTCGCACGAGCCTCATTCCATTCGTACGAGTGGCTATTTTTACAAGCATCTTGCTTGAGTCATACGAGCTAGTCCATAGTCGTACGAGCCAGTTCATGTTCGTACGAGAAATCTTTGGAGAATGTTCTTCGTGACTTATAGTGTTTCGTACAACCAGTGACATTCTTCGTACTGTTGCTAGGTGTGGGCACTATATAAACAGACATGCACTTCTCAGTTGGAGTTAGTCAAGTTGGCAAGTGAAAACTAGAGAGAGATTGAAGCACAAGAACACAAAGATTATTTCCTGAGTCTGTATGAACATTGTTTGTATGTGTTTATTCTAGTTCTCTTCTGTTAATCAAGATATTGAATCTTTGGTTATCTTGTGTTTCTTACTTAGCTTTGGTTTGCATACTTACGAGGATTCTACACTCGTATGTGTGTTATATAAACATGGAAGTAGGTTAATCTTGATCCTCCAAGTGGACCTACAAGTGGTATCAGTACTTTGGCTCTCTTCCTTGTTTGAAATCAAGCTTAGTGTTGTGTCTGAGCTAGTTGTGAGGGTTTCTGGAAGTGTTCTTGAACTTTCAACAGGAAACTTAAGTTCTTAAAAGATAACCAACTTAAAACTCAGTTAAAATTTGTTGTATTCAGAAAATTTTCATAAAAACCTTGTTAGAATACATGGAGACATGTTAGGATCTGGTTTTTCTTAAAATTTTCTACAAAGTTCAGTTGGACATATCTTCAGGTGAAACATTGCTAGAAAACTTCACCGGAATATTCTTGTAGGGTTGACCAAATCTCTAGACATTCTGACTTATCTGTTTTGACTGAAAAGCTGATATGGAATAATTGTCTTTTTAACCAAAATTGTGTAGACAACTGGCCACTTTCGAAAACAAGTCTGTGTCCTGCAAAAAGATTCCTTTCTATGAAAAACATCCGTGCGAATAACCCATCCGCACGAAGAACAAGACTGTTCGTGCGAAAGACCAAGTCATCCGTACGAAGAACCTTGTTCGCACGAAGCACAAGTTTGTTCGCATGAAAGAGTGTCTCTCGCACGAAGAACCTGGTTCGTACGAATGACAATCACTCATACGAATCATTGATTCGTACGAAGAACAAGCTTGATCTGTTTTTCGTGTTTCAGTTTTTCAAAACTTTGTGATTGTTAAAATTGTGAACTTTAAAAGGAGACTGTTATTTTAAAAAATTAGATTTTAAACCTTTTAATTTTCATAACCAAGAAAACATAATGAGTACTAATCATTGGGATTGGAGTAGTAATTCAAGCACAAATCAAGAATCATCACAAAGCTCCGCAACCTCATGGGTTAAATCATTAATGCCTCAACATACAGCCATGATTACCGCAAATCAATGGGCGTGTGTCGCAAATCAAAATCAAAGCATTCAGACTCTTCTTATAAGCGAGAGTGAAACTGGGAGTAATAACCATCCACCAAAACTGAACCATTTGATCGATTATCCTTCGTGGAAAAGTCGTTTCCACACATATGTTCTTGGACAAAATACAGAATTATGGACATGTTTTACCATACCATATAAGGAATCTCTCAAAGAAGCAGGATCAAACCCAACCTCCTTAGCCAACTTAGATGAAAGCGATAAAAAGGCCTATGATTTAGAGAAAAAGGCATTTGCTGTCCCTACACAAGCACTTCATAAGGATATTTATCATAAGTTTGTGTACTGTACCACCATAAGAATCTGTGGGATACTTTGGAAGCAAGAGGAGAAGGAAATGCTGCAACCCGAAAAATACGACATGATCTGCTGAAGAAGGAGTTTGAAGGTTTCATGTTCATGGAGAATGAAACATTGAGCGATATAACGACACGTTTCTACCACCTGCTTAGTGAAATGTATTCATACAAAGTGTTAGCATCTCCACAGGAAATCGTGATGCGTTTTGCTGACGCCTTACCGCCAAAGTGGGGTCAATTTATTGACTTACTAAGGCATACAGGTGTTTTGGATGTGATAAGTATCTATGAATTTGTTCAGAAGCCGGAGAACAAAAATGAAGAAGAAATCCAGAAAGCAAAAAGGGTTTCTGTTCCACAAAACTCTGAGATGCACTTTGGAGTTATTAACACAAGTGTCAATACAATTAAACTACCAAAACTTCAAACCGCGTTTGTGTCAAATGTTAACCCCTTTCTACCACCACCTGTTCAAACAGATCAATCCGCCGGCTCAAGTACTCAAACCTATGGTCAAGTATTTGATCCTAAAGCCTTTCTACCACAACCTCAAGTTGTTACACCTCAAGCTCCACAACAAGCTTTTCAACAAGCTTTCTACGGTAACAACTTTCAACCTGCAAACCCTAATACAGTCAGACTTGACACGTCACATCTTTCCAAGGTCAGTGTAGAAGTTGCTCAGGAACATATGGAACTTCTAAACACCATGGTTAGTGCTTATTGTGGATTAGCCGCCGGTCAAATTGGAAACATCAATTTGACTAATGAAGACTACCAACAAATAGACAAAGATGAGATAGAGCTAATGGATATCAAATGGGCGTTTGCAAGTGCGGTCAGAAGAGCTAAGGATTACATGAGCAAAACAGGAAGAACAAGTTTGAAAAGCAAGAAAGATATAAAATATGGTTTTGATAAAGATGCAGTTACTTGCTTCAATTGTGGTGAAAAAAGTCATTTCAAACGTGAGTGCACTAGACCCAGCAAACAAGGAAATCACAACCCTTTCCGAAATCAATCACAACCATCCAACTCAGCTCATATTAACAATGAACGGAGAATAGTAGCTGTTAACAACCCAAACAACACCAACCAGTCTGGGCCTTCAAACAACTCAAAAAGAGCTCTAGTAGTTCAAGCAGATGAAGGATGCGATTGGTCAGTACAATTGGGAAACGAGAATCAAGGAGGAACGGCATGTTATGCCAAGATTATCAATCGAATCAAACATGTTCACAGCATTGACAATTTTGATGATGATGATAGTTCGGGGTATAATGGTAGTTCAGATGAGGAATGCTCGAGTATAGGTGGTTATGGATCTGATTCAGATATCAGGGAAGGGATTGATACTGAGGTCAATAAGTTGTTGAAAAAAGCAGAGGAGCTGAAAAGTCAAAAGGCTGTTTTAATGAAGAAATCAGAAGTTGCATCAAAGGAAATGGAGAAAATCTTTACAAATAATGCATCCTTCCCTCATCATACTGCCTTCATGGCTAATGTTGCAGGTTCGACAACTCAGGTAAAATCCGATTCTCCTAAGATATGCAGTGACTGTGCTGAATTAAAAACGAAATTTGAAACAACAAACAGTCACAATCAATGCCTGGTTGTTGAACTGTCAAAATGCAAAGAGGCAAATGTGGCTTTAACTTGAAACGAAAAAGAATTCAAATCTGTAATCGAGACTCTTAAGAAAAGCGTTTCTGAATTAACAAAAACAATTTTGAACAAGCAAACAGGAATTAATAACTACATTAATATCCTTGAAGAAACGAAAAAGGAGTTAGCCATTGCCAAATGCGAACATGATGCAATTAAGCTCAAATTGGAGAGTTATTCTAACTCCCGATATGTGCTTGATCACATCATTGACGTTCAAAAGCTTAAAGGAGATGTCAAATGCATTGGGTATAAATCGTGTCCACCTCCGTTAAAAGACAATTATACCAAATTGCCTGATGAAGAGGAAATGCCACGCTTTGAACCATCTATACCTCTTAATCCTGAAGAGTTTGCAGCAGGATTAGGCTTTAAGCTGGACAATTCCTCAGTTGAATCAAGAAAATCAGAGAACTCATCATCAGTGTGATCAGAATCCTTCTACAACAGAGGAGGATGATTATCAGATGATGAGTTAGAGAAAATTGATCAAGATCAATCTCTTGATTAAGAAAAAAGGATAGAAGCTACTGCCAATGTGAAAACTGTCGAAAATCAAGGGAATGATCCTATGAAATATGTCAAGACAAGTGCGTCTACAGATGAAAATGATAATGTGTTGTATACTTTGATTGGGGACAAGGAAATTTACTCAAAAAAAGACTTTCCGATAAATCCAACTTCTATTGATCAAGTTTTTGAAAATTCAACAACCAAGTTTTTGAAAAGAAAAATCCAATCAAGTCACAACCATTATCCATTTCAAAAGAAAAACAAAAAGAAAAGCAAGCTGAAAAACCTAAAGTATCACAACCAAAGGGGCTCGCTACAAGAAGAAGTTGAAGAATGTTAAATTTGTGGGATCAACTGCAACTGATAAAATCGAGACTTTTGAAAGCATGTCTAATATTGATTTTGTAAATAAAGTCAAGATTTTGAAGCGTAACAGTCAAAACAATTACACTCAACATACAAATGGGTGTGAAGATGACCAAGTACCTCCAGACCCACAAGTTCAACATCAAGTCATAAAACAGGATCTCCTAAATTTGTTGAAAGGAGAACATGTTTTAAGTGTGGAGAGTTTGGCCACATTATCAAAAACAGTACCAATCCAACAAAACCGAAGTTTGTTGAAAAGTCCCTCCTGAACCAACTTGCCAACATCGATCTGTATCAACAAAACAAGACAAACGTATTGTTAAAGAACAAAAAGAAAAACATAGACGTAAACAAGTAAAAATAATTGAAAAGGCATTAAAACCGGATTTTTCAGAAAGGAAACCAAGTTGTTCAAGTTTGATAAAACCAGAAGTAGTTAAAAATGTAACTAATAGTCATTCTAGTAAATTTCAACAATCTTGGAAACCTAAGACCGGTAATGTTTCAGAGGGAGGCACAAATTTCCAAATCATCAAGAAATAGAAATCACATTTCTTGATGATAAGGGTCGACCCTAGACCACTAAGGCTTGGGTTCCCATCTCAAACTGATCGGGTATTGAAATGTGCAGGGTGTTCCAGGAGGAACTGTGAATAGTCATTGGATTGTTGACAGTGTAGCATCGAGGCACATGACAGACGACTAAAGGCTTCTGTATGATGTGAAAAGCATTAGAGGAGGTTATGTTGCCTTTGCTGGAGATAAGGGTGGATACATCACTGGAGAAGGAATGGTATCCAATGGTGTTGTCAGTTTTGGTAAGATCAATTATGTTCGTTAAATTGATCACAATCTTCTAAGTGTTTCTCAAATCTGCGACAAGAAGTTCATGATTCATTTTGATGATGCCGGATGTTATGTGCTGAAACATGGTTTCAAGATTTCCAAAGAATGGATTCTCCTGTCGGCTCTAAGAATTAATGACTTGTATATTCTTGACATGAGCCAAGCTATTAACACGTCTGCACAAGTTACATGTTTTGTCTTAAAAGCCACCGAAAAGGAATCAATCTCTTGGCATAGACGAATGGGACACATTCACTTGAGGAAATGAACTATTTGGTCAAAAATAATCTTATGAGTGGTGTACCAGTGAAGAACTTTCATTTACAAGACGTCTGTGTATCGTGCCAAAAGGGAAAGCAAGCTAGAAAATCTCATCCTGTGAAGAAGATTAACACAGTGAATATGCCTCTGGAACGTCTTCATATGGACCTCTTTGGACCTATGAAACATAAGACTACCTTTGGTGATTCATATTGCTTAGTAGTTACTGATGACTACTCAAGATTTTCATGGGCGAATATGTTGGCACACAAGAGTGAAGTTCCTGAAATCCTCAAGAATCTCCTAACTCTACTCGAAAATTTGTACAATTTGAAGATAAGGAGAATCAGAAGCGACAATGGAACCAAATTCAAGAATCATGTTATGGATGAGTTCTGTTCTTCCAAAGACATTTTGCATGAGTACAGTTCTCGTTACACTCCACAAAAAATGGTGTCGCTGAGAGGAAAAATAGAACTCTGATTGAAACTGCAAGAACTATGTTAGTAGAATCAGAACTTCCTTTGGGGAGAGGTTGTGGCTACTGCATGTTATACGATGAATAGAGTTCTTATGGTGAAGAGGCATAGGAAAACATGTTTCGAGTTGTTACATAAAAGGAAACCGGTTGTGTCCGTCTTAGAACCTTTTGGAGCTCCTTGCACTATGAATGATCCACATGGAAAGTTTGGACCAAAGGCTATCGAAGGTTTCTTTCTTGGATATGTTACTCCTAATTTCAGAGTGTTGAATTTGTCATTGAAAAATATTGAAGAATGGGGTGAAGTTAAAGTTCAAAGATACACTGAATCAGTAAGAGCTCCGGGTGCTCCTTGGATGTTTGACTACGATGGATTGTTTGACTCCTTTAATCTGCCAACTTTTGATGATGCTTCTGCAGCTGCTCAAATGCTACTGGAAAGTGATACTGCAGTTGATTCATCATTAGTACGACCGATTATTGTTAACCCTCAAGTGTCTACTTCGGTTAACAATCTTGTACAAAATGAGGAATTCGAAGATGCTGCTGCTTACAATATTTCATCAAAAGATGATGAGTTCCATGGTGCAAATGAAGCTACTTCTGGTCCTGTTCCTGGAATTTCAGATGTCACGTCAAATGTGAAAAATCTAGGGACAACTGAAGGTCATGCATCTACATCTTCGTCAAATCCAGCAAACGAATTAACTGCTGATCTGAATATCAACAATTTTGGTATAAATTCTCGAGTTTCCGATGTTCCTGAAACTCGAATTCATAATACCCATCTGTCACACCCCGGATTTCCAACCCAAATCCATACACCGATGGGCCCGGGTGGGGAGTATCGTGACATTAGTTGATAATCATCATAGTCAATTAAACACGACACAGCGGAAGTCTTGGAGTAAAATTACTATTACAAACCGAATGTTCGAAAATACAAAATAATATACAAGCTTGTAATAGAAGATCCACAGGCAGATCATAAATTGTACATGGAAAGAATATAAAACAGACTTTGGGCAGATTTAGGATTTGCAAGATCCACTATCACTACCGAGCTTCCGGCCTATTTTCGTATTGTACCTGCAGTTTAGTCTTTTGAAAATACGTCAACTTTCGCTGGTAAATACACCCAACTGACTCATTTTGAAAACATTTCAAAAATGTTTTAAGTGCGTATCTGCACAAATTTTTTTTATAACTTGGGTTAATTGACCGTCCAACCTTGTTAACAGATTCACATGTTTGTCCATACATACGGGGCCCGGTACGAAGACCGAGACACAATTAACATGCACATCACTTTGGACTCACGAAGGAGTCAATTCCTCCCAACCTTGTGGGAATGCATAATTGAGCGTCTTTCGGGTGTATTGTAATGAGCCGAGGATATCCAGGACACGTTAGTTAACCCCTGATGTTTAAATTATCAAACAAAACTGATTAAAACAGAATATGCAGATTTACTATCCCCGAACCGGCATTCGATTGATCCCATTTCTGACCAAGCGGTAATACTTTACCGTAACCCAAGCCCGTATAGGGGAAATAAGTCGAGAGTATTTACCTGAGCTAGTCTTCTTTAAATTTTAATAACTCAGCCGTACACAAAAGTACTAAGTGCAGATAGCATTTACCGGCAAGTCTCTAATCTGGATTATGGCATAAACTAACCAATTAAATACTCACGGTCTTATTTAAGTCATAGACTTAGACCGACTAGCGTACTTGATCAAAACGTATGACGCTAAATTAAACGATGATGGGATAGAATGTAGTTTAATCCCAACAAGTACCTTGACTTGTATACTATGGATAAACTATAAACATTCTGGATTTTGAGACTTAAATGACAAGGTTTAAACCCGTTTCGGTTAATTTCCGTAAAATAGGTACACATACGTAACTGTGCGCATATTAGCGATATTGGGTAACCGATAAGTTATGGACAAGTTCTATATGCCATTATACTTTAAATAAGTTAAAATATCAATAGGATATTAACTTATATGCTCGTTATGGTTTTAAAACGAAATTATGCCTTATAAGGGCATTTCGGTAATTTATATACCGTATAAAAGGAACTTGATCGTAATTTAAGTTTATATTTATGAGTATTCTGGAAAAATACTTTATTTATGACATAATATCAGTAGGATACCAATTATTTGTGTAATTTATCTTTTATGACCAAACTATGCACCAAAGGGGCATTTTGGTCATTTTACACATAGTTTATAAATTATTTGGGATTCTGAGTTTATAACATGTACCTATTGTAAATATGTTTAAAATAAGTTTTAAAATCAGTAGGTAACAAGTCTTGGTCAATTAATATGGTTTAAAACCATAGTATGCGCCGAAGCGACGCTTATGTCGTAAAATGACGTCTTTGTGTGATGTTTATAAAAACTGATGTTAAGGTCGGATTAAAATGTTTAAAATATGTCATTTAATATAACATATCAGTTGGTAAATGATTTACCTTGAAAAGATTTGATTAAAGTTATTTTATGAGCCACAAGGGGTAAAATTGTCATTTATCGACATAGTTAAGGACCTGCTTGAAAACTCAGTTTATAACTTGGTTTAACATCCCAAATAATCCTACTTATAATATTACATCAGTAGAAAACTCATTTTCAAGTTCATTACTATTTAAAACCTTGTTTTATGCAAAAATAGCATTTTGGTCAAGAATGGCATAATTATGGAACTTGCGCATAAACTTGAATTCTGATTATGATCATGTAATATAACCTTAGAGGGTTATGCTACATTATATTAAGATCATAATGCAACTTTAGATCAGTAGGTAACTAATCTAAATTCGGTCAGAATCGAAAGTCAAAGCAGAAGTCAAACTTCGCGACTTTCGGTTGCGAACCGACTCTAGAACTGAAATTGACGAGCCGAACATGTTCTCACATGTTCTAATAATTATTACCAACTTGTTTAAGTGTCAAAACAAGTTGCATAACATATATAAGATCAATTTATGATTTTTCCAAAAAATGGTCTGTTGGACTTTTTAATATCATAACTTTGACCCGTCAATTGGTCTAGCAAACGTGATCTTCAGGAGGTGCCCTTTATAGGGACTAACACCTACCTTATTATGATCACTTAGCCATATTCATTTCTAACAATGGCTGGATCATAATGGTCTTAACCGAAAGTCAAAGCGTTTTCCGAAAAACACTTGACTTTTGGCTATAAAAGCCTATAAACGAAAATGCAAGAGCAAGGAACACTTACTAGAGATTCCTAGAATTCAAGAGAACTAAGTTGGCTGATCCTTTCAGCTAGGAACTTTCAGAGGAGGGAGAAGAGTTGTGATTTAGAAAGGTGCAAGTTCAAATGCTGAACTTGATCACCTATTTATAGATGGAGAGCTCAAAGGAGGTGAAGCCAGGTGTTTAGGGGTGTAAGAGGGAGCTTACAAGTGTCCCAAAACGTGGCATAGCAGTTTACAAGTATATGGTTTTGAATTAATGGTTTTTGACACTTTTAACCCCTTAACTTATTAAAGCTTCTAAAAACCTTTTTAAACACCTTTTTGCACTTTTAGCCCTCCGTAGCCAATACTTGGCATACCCGGGATTATGCCCGGACATTGTCGAGCTCTCGGTTCATTAAAAGGTCACTCAGAGGTATAAATTAACATGTTGACACTTTTAATCCCTCCATAATCCAACTTTCACATATTTACAAAATTGAACTCTCTCGTCCAACAAATGGCATGTATGAGAGTTTAGGACTCCACAAAGGATCACTCCGAGGCTTATGGTAGGCATGTTGATCCTGATGTCACTCAGAGGCTGGGCATGTTGATATATCAGTCACTTAGAGGCCAAATTTCAAGCATGTTGACGTATCAGTCACTCAGAGGCTAATGATTTAAGCATGTTGACATATCAGTCACTCAGAGGCTGTTATTTATGCATGTTGACATCGGATCGTCACTCAGAGACTCAGATTGAGCATGTTGACGCCTTTGGTCCTTATTGGTCTTTAACAAACTATATTTAAAATTACAACACGTGTCACTATACTATTGGACACGATTTTACAGAGTGTGACAGCATCCTCAACAGAATATTATAAGAGATGTCCAGAGTGGTGTACAGACTCGTAATCAGCTAAGGAACAACCAGAATGCTGGTTTGTATTCGGCTATTAGGGAATCTGGGGAACAAAATGATTGGTCTTTTGCATGCTATGTCTGCCAAGTAGAACCGAAATCTTGGAAGGAGGCAATGAAAGAAGACTCATGGGTTGAAGCGATGCAAGAAGAACTTCAGCAGTTTCAGAAGTTAGGCGTGTGGAAATTGGTTGACAGGCCTGACAACTACAAGAAGATTGGTACAAGATGGGTTTACAAGTGTAAGAAGGATGACCGAGGAGTTGTTGTGAGAAACAAAGCAAGATTGGCTGTCCAAGGCTTTAATCAGGTAGAAGGCATTGATTACAATGAAGTTTATGCACCGGTAGCACGTCTTAAGGCCATAAGAATCTTCTTGGCTTATGCGTCCTACAAGAAGTTTACCGTTTATCAAATGGATGCGAAGAGTGCATTTCTTCATGGTGTGGTTGAAGAAGAAGTATATGTTAAGCAACCGCCTGGTTTTGAAGATCTAATCCATCCTGACAAGGTTTGGCTTCTCAATAAGGCGCTGTATGGTCTTCATCAGGCTCCTCGGGCTTGCTATGAAACGTTGTCTTCCTATCTTCTGAAGAATGGTTTTCGACGTGGATTGATCGATTGTACTCTCTTCATCAAGGAAGAAAATGAGGACTTACTGCTGGTACAAGTATATGTTGATGATATTATTTTTGGGTCTACAAATGAGAGAATGTGCAAAGAATTTGAGCAGGTGATGCAAGAGAAGTTCGAGATGAGCGCCATGGGAAAAATGACTTTCTTTTTAGATTTGCAGGTTCATCAATCTAAGGAAGGGATTTTCATCCATCAAACCAAGTACGTCGGGATATTCTCAAATGATTTCAAATGGAAGACTCAAAGCCCTTGGAATTCCATTGGCTCAAAATCATGGGATTACTTCTGATGGAATGGGTGAACATGTGGAACCATCTCTTTATCGTGCTATGATCGGATCTCTTATGTATCTTACTGCTTCAAGACCCGATATATTGTACCCAACATGTTTTCTAGCTCGCTACCAGTCAAGTCCAAAGGTTTCTCATTTGATGATTGTGAAAAGAATCTTTCGTTATCTAAAGGGTCGCCCGGACACTGGTCTTTGGTACCATAAGGAGGATAAGTTTAATTTGACAGCATTCAGTGATTCTGATCATGGTGGCTGCAAGATCGACGCAAAATCAACATCAGCAGGATGTCAGTTCTTGGGAAATCGCCTAGTCACGTGGCGGTGCAAAAAGCAGACTTGTGTAGCTACATCAACCTATGAGGCTGAGTATATTTCAGCTTCTAGTTGCTGCTCTCAGGTTCTATGGATCCAACAACAAATGTGTGACTACAGTTTTGAATTTCTAACAACTCCTATTTATGTTGATAACGAAGCTACTTTACAGATCACTTGTAATCCTGTACAGCACTCAAAATCCGCACACATTGAGATTAAATATCATTTCATACGAGATTGTTATGAAAAGAAACTTATCAATGTTGTTAAAATCCACACTGATCACCAACGTGCCGACCTGTTTACAAAGCCTTTGATAAATCTCGTTTTGATTATCTACTTTTGGTCAATGGCATCAAGGTGAAACCCGAGTAAATCGTCCTTGGCTAATCATTTTCATAATATTTTCTTAAACTCTAAAACGACAAAAAGATTTTCCATTTTCTCTTTATTTTATATCTTAGAGGGAGAAAATTTCAAGAAAAATACAAAAACATGAGAAAATTTAAAAATACAAAAATGTGTCTTTTATTTAGTTAAGTTTTCATTTATTTACCTTATGTATTTAAGGGGGAGAAAAATTTAGAAAAATACAAAAACAATAGTAAATCAAAATCAAATATGAGTTTCTTGGAAAAACAAGAGAAGATGATGATACACACCAGTGATCTGTCAAAAACGGTAAAAACATAAAACGAAAATTGATAAGTAGCTTTGCTAATGATGTATCGGTAGGCTCACAATCAGATTAAAATGTGCAGGTTGATATATACATAACGGACTACAAGCCAGGTGGGAACCAATCATTGACATATGGTCTTGGTATCGAAATTTCGTTTGATAGTATGCCGAGGTTCTGAGATATGCGGTCTTTATGCTGACTTATCATCTGGGTATCATGGTTGAATCTTTTACTGAAAAATAACGGTGACGAAAGTCTAGATCTTCCATGATGCCATACATACGTGTAAATAATGCATACGACCATCAATAAGTGATAAAAATATCACATCCACCCAAAAATAAGTGATAATATATCACAACTTTATGCGGGAGCTAAGTTCGTCTCTTTGTCGGTACTTGGTACTAACCTGTTCACGAACTTACTCCTGTGCCCTGCATGCATCTGAAAATCAAGTTCCTCATAAATAAGTGATTTAATCACATAGGGCTTATTTTCAATCAAAATAAGTGAGTATCTCACATCATATACGTCAAAACAGATGATAAGCAGTATACTCACCGGTAAGATTTTCTCTCGTGCATATCTTGATACGGGAATGTGTCGTGAAGTGGTCGAACACCGGCTAGTAAGTATAATTCATACATTAAGCTTATCTCCTAATCATGATTACATCTGATAAGCTAAGCTTACGTGGACAACTATACCGATAATCATAGTAGAATGCTTATTTATTTAATTTGATGTTTTAAAAAAGACTCGTTTTTGGCAAGATCAAAAGTTGGTATGATTCTCTTACCTTGAAACTCTGAAAAAGAATTGTCTAGTAAATATACAGTTTATTCTTATCTTTTAATAGTTATTTTATTTTAGTTTACTCTGTTGTTAGATTAAGTTATTTTTGACATAGCCAAAGGTGAAGCTCAAAAGTTTTCTACCAAGATACGCCTTGAAAACCATTAGCTTTGATATCATAACTTCATAAAGTACTTTCTTTCAACGGGTAAACTCATCTCAAAGAACAAAATCTGTTTAACGAGCACTTCTCCTAACTTAATTTGTGATTAGTGTGGATATGTGCACAGTTCTAAATAGGTCAACGAAAAACCTAAAGTCCTCGAAGAACTAAAAAAGTCCAGTTTTTGAAAAACTTAGACTCGTACAAATCAGAGATCACTCGTACGAGCCATCGTGCCTCGTACGAATGACCACTGGGGTCTTGTACGAATGGAGTTCTTTGTAAGAGCTAAGGTTGTTCGCACGAGTATCTTGATGTGGTATAAGGGTGATGAAGTTCTTTGGTGGGACTTTACATTCACCTTGCTCACGTCATTCTTTCACCTCTCCTTAAGTTGTTTTTGATATTTTTAATGTATACTTGACAATGTTAGCATACTTTGAAGATGAACAACTTGAACATTATCTGACAATGTGACTTTGACTGACATGATCAACAAACTTTAATCGAAGGATCTTTAACGAAAAACAAGTTCCTCATGAATAATCTTCTCTTGAAGTTGTTTGTGCGAACAATACCTGTACGAGTGAAATACCACTCTCACGAGTAACTTATCGCTCGTACGAGTACATCACTTGTTTAACCAAGTAAATTGTTCGTAGAAATCAGTTGTTCTTCATACGAATAAATTGTTATTCGTATGAGTCAGTAGTTCTCGTCCAGGGAATACATTCATGCAGAAAGTTTGAAATAAAACCTATTGTGTATATTCCCTAAATGAATTTATGTTATTATCCTTGTTGTCTTATGTGTACAGAATGGAACAAAAGGAACATAAAAGAAAACCCGCAATGAAGAGAACTAACAAGTCAGAAGTGGAAATTATGTCAGAACCAAGACATAACATGGTGGCCTACTTAGATCCGAAAGACAAATTTGCTGAGTACAATGGTATAATGAAGTTTTTGCGTGACTCAAGGATACATTATGCTATCACGCACAAGACTACAGTATACAAAACGTTGATCAAGGAATTTTGGGATTCAGCTAAAGTTGTTGAAGTAAATGGGCGGGAACGTATCCACAGGAAAGTGAATGACTTGAACGTAGATGTATCTGTTGAAATCATTAACTTAGTATTACAGCTTGGTGATTATCCTGAAGCTCCATTCTCAGTACCGTTGAAGTGTCAACGTGGATGTTTGCTTAGAATGAAAGGAGATTTTCTCGTAGGATAATTAATAAAGCATGGTTGCCACTCTGATACAAGTTCTTTCTACATATTTTAATTCAGTGTTTGAGCAACATACGAAGTGGTTATGACATGGCGAATAACGACTTGGTTGGAATGATGATAGCTTTGACATTGAACAAACCATTTATTGTTTCAAAGTATATTTTTGCAAACATGAAGGAGAACTTGAGAAGAACCGGATATGGTGGAAACAAGTTTGGATGTTTCCTCGTTTTCTCCAAATGATCTTGAATGTGCAACATCCGAATCTTTCGAAAAACGACAACGATGTTCTAAAAGTTGAGATTATGATGAAACATTCGTTGAAGATCTTTAGAGGTGTAGCAGCAAAATGTTACAAGGAAAGCACACCTCCTTATAAATTGTTCAGTTTTCTGGGAAATTATAAATATGTTGCACCAGAAAACGATAAGTGGCGCCATGATGATAGTGAGTCAGATAATGAAGAACCAATTTTGAAAAAGATGATCGAAGATAAATTTCGTCGTCAAAAGAGAAAAGGTGATGATGATGACAGTGATAATGATGGTGCAAGTGATGTAGGTATTACAGGTGGTGATCAGGGAAGAAAGAAACAAAGCAAAAGGACTATGGAAACATTGTCAGTAGAACCCGGAATCACACAACATACAACCTCACATCAAGAAACTGTACTGGAACCAGTTGCAGAAGTCCAGTCTACCTTTACAACGGAGGAGACTGAACCTGTAATGACGGAATCCACTACAACCTCTAAACCACAACCTTCAAAATACCACAGCAGCTGAAATACCTTCGGCTGAAGATACTCCAGTTCAATCACAACCTACTACTTCATCAGTCCAAAAATCCCAGTCCACAACTCATCAACAAAATACAAAAGGAAGTAGTCATTTATTCTCTGAAATGGAATAGGATGAGAAAGTGGATTTTCTGTTCTCTCAGTTTCAAGCTACAGTAATTCAGATTAACAAGCGTTCGGACTTTATGTCTTCAAATCGGAACACAGTTGTCAAACAATAGTTGGAAATAAATTATTTGACAGAGACCGTTAGAAAACATGATTCTGAAATTGCGCAGTTAAGAAAAGAAAATGAGCAGCTGAAGGCTGCAGATGCTGAAAGGGCAACTCAGCTACAACAGATGAGAGCAACTGATAACTCTCGGGGAATTGAATTGAATAGGCTGAAAGAACGTAGTGCGGCTATACAACGATCTGCCGAAACATTAACTGCTAAGCATAACGACTTAAGAGAATGGTATCATTCTCGTTATGCTACACTAGTTGAAGGCTTTAATGGTATTAAAGTCATGTTTGAAATGAGTAGAAAGCGAGTAAACATTTTGTGGAGTGAAAGATGCAGAGCACAGGAGATCAAATGTAAACGTGATAGGATAGTGAAGACCCTGGCAATCCTAATGCTTTAGCCTCATCTTCGCAACCAAAAGTTTCTTCTTCAACTCCAGTGGTAGAGTCTAATGTACAGCAGATCATGACCGATCCAGTTGCCTCTAGTGATACTCAAGAGGAAACAAGAAAGGTTTGATGTTTCTGGAAAGTATTGAAGACCTGATTTTCAATCAACGTTGGATTGAAGATTTTCAGGGAGAGTTGTTGATACAACAGGCAATTCGGAATGAAGACCGAAGACCAAGCAACAACCAAGGGGGAGTGTGTTGATACACTTTTGCGTCTGTCGCTTGTTCTTAGTTGCGTCTATTATTGTATGGTCTTTATTTATTGTGTTTGTATAGTTTGGTCGTGTCGACCAAATCAAGATATCCTCCTACCTTGATTTAGTATGATGATTAGTTTGTCTGTGTTGTAAAACAATTGCATGTGTGCATACTGTTGAGTCTTGTGTACATCATGTCTGTTGGCATGTTCTCCAAAGAACACTTCAAGTATGAGTGAGAAGTGCTACGTACGAGCAAGTTGTTGCTTGTACGAGCCACTCACCATTCGCACGAGCCTCATCCATTCGTACGAGTGGCTATTTTTACAAGCATCTTGCTTGAGTCGTACGAGCTAGTCCATAGTCGTACGAGCTAGTTCATATTCGTACGAGCAATTTTTGGAGAATGTTCTTCGTGACTTATTGTGTTTCGTACAACCAATTACATTCTTCATACTGTTGCTAGGTGTGGGCACTATATAAACAGACATGCACTTCTTAGTTGGAGCTAGTCAAGTTGGTAAGTCTACACTAGAGAGACTAAAGCACAAGAACACAAAGAGTATTTCCTGAGTCAACATTGTTTGTATGTGTTTGTACTAGTTCTCTTCGTTTAATCAAGATGTTGAATCTTTGGTTATCTTGTGCTTCTTACTTAGCTTTGGTTTGAATACTTTCGAGGATTCCGCACTCGTATGTGTGTTATATAAACAGGGAAGTAGGTTAATCTTGATCCTCCAAGTGGACCTACAGTCCTGGATATCATCGACTCATTACATTACTAATGGCCACGACCAAAGCACGGGGTGTATGCATAATCCTGATAGATGCGAATGCTAAATATTTTACCCACAAGTTGGGGATAACTCATCCGTGTGTTCATAGGTGGTGTGTCAGTTAATCATGTCTCGGTTTCTATACTAGGCCCCATATTTATTGACAAACATGTGAATCTGTATACAAGGTTAAAAGTTTAACTTTCCCAAGTTATAAAAGATTTCTACGTGTCCTGTGCACTTAAATCAATTTTTGAAATGTTTTCAAAATGAGTCAGTTAATTATATTTACCAGCAAAAGCTGACGTATTTCAAAAGACTTAGTTGCAGGTACAATACGAAATAGGCTGGAAGCTGCTTGGTAGTGATATAAGAGGATCTTGCAAATCCTTAGATCTGCCCTAAAGTCTAATGTTCATCTTTTGTATATTTTTACGATCCGCCTATGGATCTTTGGTTACAAACCGTCCGTATATTATTTTTGAACTTTGGACATTTTGGTTTGTAATAGTATTTTAAACTCCAAGACTTCCGCTGTGCTGTGCTAATTAACTATGATGATATCAACTTATTTCACGATATCCCCCCTCGGGCCCATTGAGATTTGGTTGGAAATTACGGGACGTGACACAAATGGAGTCACTTATAGATCGCCAAGGATATATCAGAGTGCTCGCCATAGGTTGCTAATGACGCTTGTGATTAGTTGAGGTGATTGATCTTTATTTAACATGAGGCGTTATAATAATAATAATTAAAAATATATAAAGACGTATAATATTTTAACATGAGGTTCACAAACTCTTAGTTCGCATCAAGCATAACATATAGTCTGTGTTACATGAGTTGCATAACCAAGCCTAACATTAAGTATTAATTGGATCAGATTGTTATGCAAGCGATGAACATAACACAAATGAACACGTGATTTTGGATAACACCCAATTTTAAATAAACTCAATTTCAAAACCTAAATTTCCGTACCAATTAGATTGATATATATATATATACACACCCACACACACACAATAGCTTTCTACCCATGTGATGCGGCGACGGAGGCAATTTACAATAGGATACTCGTTTACCGTTAGTTTATCAGTCGTGTTAGGATATGAGTTTGAAACTATTTATGAAAGTTCTATAAAATGGTAAATGAAAGAAGATAAATCAGATGAACTTGCGGCAGAAAGATGAACTTTAATTCATAACAGCCGAGAGGTTATTTTTGATTATAATGCTTTTAGTGAATTATAATCACATGCATATAATTCACAATCTCCCTCTTATCCTAAGATCACTGATTTGTTCGTACAGAATGTAAGAAAAATATGTTAGATTTATAACTTGATGAAAGTGATCAAATAAAACAGTACAGGCACTGTTCTATTTATACTACAATCCTAACCACTAAGTATCTTATTATGATGTCAGCGTGAAAGTAACACTTAACAAAAATAACAAACTAATAAAATCTGTTAAGCTAACCACTGCTATACACTAAACATTGCAAGGACTGTTAGAAAACACTGATGATACATCCTCTGTTAGTCTTCAGCAGAGCTTTGCCTTGACAGACCTTTAGCTTTGATCTTCAGCAGAGCTTTCTCTTGGCAGACCTTTTAGCTTTAGTCTTTAGCATAGCTTTGCCTTGGTAGACCTTTTAGCTTTAGTCTTTAGCATAGCTTTTCCTTCAACCGAGTTTAGCTATAGTAGACCTTGGACATTTAGTCTTCAGCAGAGCTTGATTTGGGCATATGTTACATTATTATTTGGATAAGAGGTTGTAGTATATTTTGGCTTTCTATCATCTGTTCTTTTGTAGGGTTCAATTCCAACAATCTCCCCTTAGAACAGATGATGCCAAAACTAAACTTTATTACTGATCTTTATTTCTCGTCAATGATTCCCTTATTGGCCTTTGAACTGAAATTCAAAGTCCAGGGCAATCATATCTTCTACATCCCTTTCAAGTTCAAGATTCAGCAAGTCTTGGAGATCAGCTGCATCCTCCATCTTTATCCTTTGAACTCTAACATCTGACTTGAGCGATTTCAATTCATGGTTGTCTTTGTTAGACTTCCATTTTATATTTTTTTGAGTCAGATGGTTTTCTTGGGAGTAGTGTTAGTTTTGTTGAGTTTGGTGAAGTAGTTCTGCGTACAAGTGTTGAGAGTGAGGCTCTAAGTTTGTCACTTCCAGCATCTGTGTGGAACAAAATTTGGTTCTTTGTTCCCTCTTTTCTCAATTCTTCATGCATCCTTTGATCTTCTTCTTCTACCTACTTTTGCCTCTTGATTTAAGGCAATGGTGGATAAGCTGGTGGTTGAAGTTAATCTTTTAGGAGCAAGGGTCTGTTTAAGAGCAAAGGGTGTTTGATCATAGATTAGATATCTTGGAATAGAAGGATCCTTTTTTCTTAATTCTTCCAACCTTCTGTAGGTATCTACCACTTTAGATTCAGGCTATCTTGCAATCTGCCTTGCTGTTCCATATAAAGCATCAACAAGTTCGGCTTTCATTCTTTTAATTTTGAGAGCATGGTCTTGGCTTTCAATTTTGGCCTTTTTCCAAGTAGGAGGAGTAGGCTTCTTTGAAGGATCCTTGAGCATTGTATGAATTATTTCAATTTCTTCCTTTAGCTCATTTGCCGACCAGTCTTTAAATTGTGCCGTTGTTGCTTTGTAAGGCTTATGCTTCATGACATGATCAAGATAATCTTCTTTCAGTTCTGGATCATTAGTGGTTGGTTGTTCAGACATAGACTTACTCAGCTCCTTAGCAAATTCTTCAATGCTTCTTATTTTGCTTAGTTGGTATTGCAAGGAGATTTGTAAAGCCCTGTCATCTTTATCTTTTGATTTTTCTTTTGCAATGTATTCAGCCTGTCTAGCCTTCAGTTTAAGATACACATCCAAGTTTCTAGGCTTTCGATACCCCAGCAAGGAAGGGAAGTCTCTTTTTGCTGGATCTTCTATTTTGTAGAAAGCTTCAATCTCACCTTTTACTGCAAAAATTTCAAATGGGTATAATGCATCCATGGGAAGGAATAAGGAGGATAGGTGCATGATTGGAAATGGGGGAAATAGAGTTTCAAAGTGTGGAGGTGATGAGGATGGTTGTGATTTGAATTGTGATGAAGTAGGAAGTGGTGATTGGTTGTCTTCATCATCATCAACAACAAAAGTTTTTCTTTTGCGTTGGAATTTAATTTTGGGAGAAGGTGTATGTGTGGGAATTCAGGATGGTGTGGCCAGTGGTTCAGTTGTGGTTGGGAAGGTGATCATGGCAGTGGTTTGAACAACATCTGTTGGAACAGTTGTTGTTCCAGCATCTGCTATCACAACATTTGCCCTAACATCTGTTGTGGGTAGAATCACAAAGCATACATTTGTAGGAGCTATAGCAGTGGTTGTAGAAGAGATGGGAGTTGGTTGTCTTGCTTTTCTAGCCGACCTTCTTTGCCTTGAAATTCCAACATCTTCCTTTTCCAATTGCTTAGCCTTTTCTTCTTTTATGAGTCTCAAAGCTTTTTCTTCGAGTGTATCTTGTCTTTGTTGCTTTTCATTTGCAATCCTTTCAGCTTCTCTGTTCAATGTTTCATCAATTTCTTTACCCAAACTTGCTTCAGATGCATCAGCAGTCATTGTAGTTGTAGTGGTTGCTGCCTGTTGTTGCACTTGAGGTTTGACTTTTGAGTCAGGCTACAATTTTTGCATTGAATCTTTCTCCCCCTTTTGGCATCATCTTCTTTGTCATCTTGAAGAATGATAACCGGGGCAGAGCCAGTAGTTTTGAGCAGATGGTCTTTGATGGCTTTGATGTCAGCTTGTGTATCTTTATAGCGAGCCTCGACCATATTGCGGATCAGTTTCATATGAGTTTCATGCTGAATATCGGCTAGTTATCTCTGAGCAAGGACAATTGGTTGAACAACCTTCCATAGCTCATAGGCATTTTGTGTGGGAGATGGTTGATGTTGGGAGTAATGTAGGAGTAGCTTCATCATGGTTTTGATGTCATCAATTGATGATTCCATGGAAGACATCCTCTCTGTCAATTCTTTATACCTTAATTCATCACCTAATCTAATAGGATCATCCGAATTCCTACAAGTGGTAGTTGTATTTAGATCTTCTACTGGAGTAAACTCCAGAGTATCAGACCCAAATGCCCCTTGTTCTTGGTTCTGGGGACTTCCAACTGGCTGAGAAGTTACTATAGTAGCCTCAACAGTTGTTGCCTTCAAGGAAGTCTTATATATGTAACCACTGTCCAACTGAGCCATTGTTGTAGTAGCAGTTGTAGTAGTTGCTTCACTTGAACTACCACCAAGAGTTCCATGTAACTCTTGGGGAGTAACCTCCTCAATTGCTTGTGGGCTAGCATATAGAGTTGTCTCAGACACAGACAAGTGTGGAAGTTGGCTCTCTTTAATGGGTGAGTGAGAGTAACTGCTAAGTGTCTATTGCTTCAAGCAAAGGTATGAAAGTGGGTGGTATTGGAGAAGTGCGTAGGGGAGTAGAAAGACACATAGCCCTGGCAGAGAGGCTGGAGAACAAATGTTCAATTGAATCATTTGCCTCATATTATGGTGTCCCTGTTATTACAACTTGTTCCATTTGTGAGGAAACAAGAGAAGCTTGAGCTGGTGGAGATCTTTGAACCAACTGCTGTGAGGAACTAGCGGCAGTGGTTGTTAGTGACTTTTGTGCTGTTACAGGTAAGACATCTAGGATCTCATCTTCCATAGCTACCTTTTTGGGGTGTTTGCTGGGCTTGGTGGATTTGGTGGGTTTCTTTTTGGTTTTGGCTGGTGTGGGTTGCACAGCACTGGTTGTAGTACTGTGGTCACCAGGGGCAGTGGGCTCAGCAACAGATGAAGGAACAATGGTTGTAAAAGTAGTCAAAATCTGCTCAGTCACTGTTGCTTTGGTTTTTAACACCTTAGGTTTTTGTGTTGAGAGTCTAGTAAAAGTTTCGTGTTTAAGGCTGTCAACTTCACAGATGGCACCTTGTTTAAAATCAGACTCAGAAACTTGTTGTTGTAAGTAGAAACTCAACAACCTAGGGTGTATCAAAAAAACTTTACCCTTTTTAAGATTATTAAAATTTTCAACAAAATCAGAAAACAATACATGAGAAAAGTTAAATTTGGATTTGGTTAAAATAGCATAACCCAGGTATTGATTGCTTAAAGGTATTTCGTTGAAAGCAGTTGTTTTGGTTGACAAACAAAGTAAAAGGGTGTGCAAAAAGAATTTCATGTCAGCGGGAAATTCAGGTTTGAAAATAGTGATACCAGATAACTGACCGTCATATCCTCGCTCAATGAGTTCTGCGTGTAAATCTTTCTTGGAGAAAGAAGTAGGGTCATCAAGGTCAATAAGACCAAAAGTGGTGGAGATAGTTGATGGAGAAATTTGAACAAGTGACTGTCCAATTTTGGAAGTGATGGCAAAGGGCTTTTTGTACTGAACTTGTAGTTCAGCATTTGCCCAAAACTGGCGGAGGGTGTCAATGTAGATTGGTGCTTTTGCGATTAACACATCTTTATATGATGATGTTTGTAGAACATCAATCATTGAGGGAAATGTAGTACTATTGTTAGTTTTTTCGAATATTGAAAGGTAGTTATGGGGAGTTTTGTTGATAAGATTCATGGTGAATAAGTGAGTATTTAGGGTTTGGAGTAGAGTAATGGAGAAATTTATGAAGAATTTTTTGTTTTTGAAATTGAAACGGCAAGTGGAAACTCTGTTTGGATGAAACAGGGTTTATAAAGGGAAAAAGTGAATGCTGACGTGGCAGCGGTTTCCAAAAGATCTGATGGCTATCATCTGTGCACGTGTAAACTCTATTGGAGAATGGATGACAGTTGTTTGGAAACCTCTGTTGGAGACCAGCAGTGGTTCTAAACAGAGGAAAGACCAGTGGTGATTTTACACTATCAGAGGATAGATTATCAGTGGATTGGAAAATAGTGGTTTCACCAACAGTGGAAATAGGAATAGAGGATACACTTTCAGCAACAGATATATTTTTATGCCAAGCAGAGGTTTTGAGAAACAGTGGTTGTGGACAGACTTTAGAGATTTATTGAAAAAATCAATTTTAGCTATTTTTAAGGATGAAAGTTGATTTTTCTGAACATAGAGGATCTTGTGAAGTGTGTGACATTCTGATTGTTTACAAAGCAGTTTTTGTTTAAAAACATTTAGAATGTAATTAAACTATGTTTTTTTTAAAAAAAAGAAGAAATTGAATTAGAAGTGAGAGCTGATCTATTTTAATCAAATTGATTGTTAAATCAAATTCGATTGAACAGGCTCTGATACTTAGGATCTGAGTTTGAAACTGTTTATGAAAGTTCTGAAAATGGTAAATGAAAGAAAATAAATCAGATGAACTTGCAGTAGAAAGATGAACTTTAATTCAGAACAGTCGAGAGATTGTTTTTGATTATAATGCTTTTAGTGAATTGTAATCACATGCATATAATTCACAATCTCCCCTCAGCCTAAGATCACTGATTTGTTCGTACAGAATGTAAGAAATATATGTTAGATTAATAATTGATGAAAGTGATCAAATAGAACAGTACAGACACTATTCTATTTATACTACAATCCTAACCACTGAGCATCTGATTATGATGTCCGCATGAAAGTGATAATTAACAAAATTAACAAATTATAAACATCTGCTAAGATAACCACTACTATACACTAAACATTACAAGGACTGTTAGAAAACATTGATGAACATCCTCTGTTGGTCTTCAGCAGAGCTTTGCCTTGACAGACCTTTAGCTTTGATCTTCAGCAGAGATTTGTCTTGGCAGACCTTTTAGCTTTAGTCTTTAGCAGAGCTTTGCCTTGGCAAACCTTTTAGCTTTAGTCTTTAGTAGAGCTTTGCCTTCAACAGAGTTAGCTATAGCAGACCTTGGACATTTAGTCTTCAGCAGAGCTTGACTTGGGCATATGTTACATTATTATTTGGATCAGAGGTTGTAGTATATTTTGGCTTTCTATTATCTGTTCTTTTGTAGGGTTCAATTCCAACAAGTCGTTTCGTGATATATTGTAGGGGTGATCACAGTTCGGTTTCAAATCGTAAAACCGGTCTTCGGTTTGGTTTCGCGGTCACTTTCTTTCTTTAACTTTTGGATTGTCAGTTTCAAAATCTTCAAAACGTAGCGACTGGTTTGATTTTCGGGTTTATACCAAAACTGGCCATATAAAATCAGACCAGACCGTTGATGCTTTAACCATGATCAAAATCTTCAAAACGTAGCGACTGGTTTGATTTTTGTGATATGTTAGCACTCGTTTTTCTGTTAGTTTATCGATTCTTTGGTGATATACTTTTATTAATTTTTTTAGCTATTAGTTTATCAATCTTTCCATCAAATCAATCATATATACATAATTCCTTAACCATGATTTCTTAATCGATACAAATATGAAATGCAATATGCTGAACATTATAAATTTGCTAACAAAATTACAACGATAAACATTAATCGATAAAAAATAAACATTCAAAATTTGTAACAATAATTACAAGATTTGTTCCTGAGGATCTCTCTTGACAATGTTTTTTTATAATTTTTCTTTGCTTTGTAGGAGGGAAGATGGGTGCTTCTCTCCATAGGGCATACAAGACACAGGTTATTGGCGGGAGCCCGCTATATTTAACATATAAAGTTTTTTATACGTTAAATATGGCGGGCTGCCGCGAATCTTGTATGCCCTAGGAGAGAAACACCTATTTCCCCCTACAAAGATGAAACGTGTGGCTTGTAGAAGGTTACTTGCGGGTTTCTTAAGTCATCTGCTATATTATACTACGCTACGGGCTTCCCCCTCAAGATGATTTTGAGGTTGTTGAACTTTTTAAGGTACAACATAGAAGCGTATGCCTGAAAAGAATCGTAAATATATTGTGATTACACCAAATTAAAAACATGTTGTACAGATGTAAGTTTTGAGAAAAAAAATAATCACCCTTAACGAATGAAGAAGGCGGTATGAAGAAGGCCTTCGTCATTGAGCCATAAGTTGTATAGGATTATCTTTGTCCGTGTGAACCGATGTCTTCAAACTGAAAATACAAGCAAACAAGTGTTGCATAGCAAGTTGATATAGTATACGTCATCGAACAAATTCATTATAGAACAGAAACAAACCTGTTGGATCAGGTCATCATTGAAGCGAATGGTGACCATTCAAGAATTGTCTTTAAGTTAGACAACCAGTCCTCTTGAGCATCGTATGTTATAGGATCTGGCCGGTTCTTCGAGATATCGAAATCAATCTACAATAAAGATTCTACAGAAGTATAAAAAAAAATATAAACTAAAGTATAAAATAGCCAAAATAAACAAAAACATAAGGAAAAGATCATGTATTTACCGTTTGGACGATAACATCATCCAGTCCGGTTCTGCGTCGAAGAATCAAACAACATTAAAATAGCACCCATTCCGAGATGAACGGCTGAAAACCATCGTTGCGGCTGCGCCCGTTTTTAGCCGTTCATCTCGGAATGGATGTTGTTTTAACGCTGTCCGGTTCTTCTACGCAGAATCGGTCAGGATGATGTTATTTTTTATTATTATCTTGCGGCTGCGCTCGCTGTGGCTCCAATAGTACCGGCAGTTCCACCATGATAAGCGTTTCTCAAAGCAACCATCACAAGATTACCACTGTACAGTCGTGCCATCAGCATAGCCAGCTCATTTGCTGCGGTTCCAGAATTGACAAAATACACCACCTGCTATATAAATCTTACATTATTATAATATAAAATTTTAAAATATTAAGCAACAGGTTATTGTAACATAGAACCTAATGACACTTCTAGATCTTAGCTTTTAATGGTGCTTTAATTTGTATTTAGAAATTAATCATGTAATAGAATAATCAAAATCAGCTAATCATTAAAAAAAAAGCAAAATGACCCCTAATAATCAGAACCATATATAAGAAAAAAATTATAACATTATTGGTTTTTCTTAAAAACGATTCCAATTTTCTTTTAATTTAATTATGTAAAGTAATGGAAGACTTAAAAGTTTAAGGTTGAAGTTTCAAAGCTCCAATACCATTTGGAAGTTGAAACCAAAAGATGATTTGAAAAAGCCAGTAACTAATATTGACGAATTAAGGCCACTCGGGGAGCTCCGTTATCGATCGAGAATCACACGTTACACCATGTGAAACACCACCGCCGGTTGTATCGAGCACGCATGGACTTCATGACGCATTGTGATGATCACGCGTTGTAATTTCAAAAAAAATCGACCGTTGGAACTTGACCATTTGATGGGTTGTTTTATATATATACACAAATCAATTTTTTAAAATACCAAATACAATCTCCCAACAAAAAAAAAAACATTCTTTCAAACTACAAAAAAAATTCAATCCAACCCAAAATGGAAGGTTAAAGCAAACGAGGTTTGGGTTCGAAGAAAAAACACGTACGACCAAAGGTTCGACCTAATCTTGGCGAGCCGGCTAGATTTCGGTTGTAAGACGAACCCGACCAAATCCCGTCATTTCAAAACCAACCGTTTCCCAACCAACCCTTTCAAACCCAACAATTTCCACCATTTCAAACCCAACAATATCAAAACCAACCTTTCATTCGACCATATTAACCTCAACAATTTCAAACACAACCGTTTCAAACCCACCATTTCAACCTCGACCCACTAGAAGATAAGAATGCCATTCACCAATTCGCCTGTGCATACTGCGAACCACAACAATAACTTGATGACGACGACGATAGTGGACCGCTTCAAGAAGAAGAAGAAGAAGATCAAGAAGTTGAAATCGTCCCAACAACTGTTTGGAGACCGTGGACGAGTGAGGAGGATGTCGCCTTGGTCAAGGCATACTTGCACACCTCCGAAAACAAAAAAAAACATTCGAATGAACAAAGAAGAGACTTGTTTTGGAGACAAGTTATCTCTTATTTTGGCAAACTTCCCATTTCGACCGAATGAAAACATGGATCAAATGACTTCAAAGTGGGGAGATCTAAACCGAAAAATGAGTAAATTTAACGCTTGTTTCATTCAATTGGTATGTTTTTTTTAACTTTTCTCTATATGTTTTTTTATTTCTTTAAAAACAAAACAGTTTTCTTTTAAAACGAAAACTGTTATTTTTTAGAAAAAAACTGAAAACTGTTTTTTAAAACATAAAACTGTTACTAAAAAAACAAAAAAAAACGTTTTTATTTTTTTTAAAGAAAACTGTTTTTTATCTTGTTTTATAAAATAGTTTCTTTTATATTTTTTGTAGTCCCGAAATCCGCAAAGCGGAGCGAGCGAGACGACTATCATAAAAAACGCCTTAGAAGACTATTTCCGAACATACAAGTATAAAACTTTTACACACATGGCGGCATTGGAGGTTGCTAGACATCACCCGAAGTGGGAGCCGGTTGGCTTGTTGAACATGCATGGGCCAATGGCTCCAACGAGAAGAGGAGGTTCCAAAAGATCAAAAACTTCTGAGTCCGGAAACTACACTACTTCAGAGTCCGGTAACATGCCCCAAATGAATTTGAACAAACAACCCGATGATGAACCAAATCAAGACGATACACCCACGAGGCCGCACCACAAGAAAAGTGGTGATTCATCAAGTAGAGGAAAGGAAGCGGTAGCGGAGTCCATCACCGAATTTAAAGAGGCTAAATTGGTGGAAATTGCGGAATTCAAAGAAAGAAGAGAAAAACTTGTGGTGACAAAACTTTAACGTGAGGAGACGTATATTAGACACTTGAGCGCAAAAGAAAAAAATAGTGATTTAAATGTCTTGTTACAACCGCACGATACTCTCGACGAACCGTATAAATCGATCGTACTTCAACACAAACGCGAGATATGTGAAAAGTGGGATTGGGAGATGCCGTAGATTCTTTAGGTTTTTTTTAGTTTACGGTGTTTATTTTTTTATTTTGTAATTTAGATTTATTTAAATGAAATTTATAATTTTATTGTTAATTTATAATTTAAAAATAAAAAAATCATCACTAGTGATGGCCATTTCCACTAAAATCCATCACTAGTGATAAAATAAAGTTCGATGACATAGCGAAATTTGATTGAATCTTATGAGTAATGGAATTTCATCACTAATGCAGTGCCGTAATAAACATGAGTATTTCAATCCAGTGTTGTCTCTCTTCTGATTTGTCATTGTCAATCTAACTGAGGAGTTTTACCAGATCACATATTGTGATTATGAGAAGTGAGTAAATAAGATTAAATCTTAAAATTTATTTTACTAAAATATAGCGTATGAGTACATTGGTTTACCGTACGTCATGCCAGAAATTCTGGATAAAAAGTTAAACAAAAAAGGTATCCGTGGACAACAACTATTCATCTTTACTTTACAAGTACAAATTTTTGGCAGATTTAAATTTCAGCATGTGTTGATTGTCATCTTATTAGTGGTCTACATGTAAGCAATTTGTCTATCATCTGTGATAATATAAGGTTTGTCTATATTTTATCCTACTCGGTTCTTAAACACTACCAATAGCTTTGCTATGGCTTATGATTGTTGGTTGGCATAAGTTCGCGTCATCTTGAAGTTACGAGCTCATGATCAAGTTCTGTTCATCTTCATTTTGAAGCTACAGCATGCAAGTTTTCTTCAAGAAAAGCACCATCTTTGAGGCTCCTTAGCTTGTTCTTGATAACAATTTTGATAGCAATATGCTTTGCAAGTTCCCTCAGTTGAAGTTGTTTTTTATATTATTCTTAGAACAGTGTACAAATTGCATTGTTTTGGAACTATTACAACAAGTCTGTAACTTTGTAACATAATGGCAAAACATCAAATACAAATACTTTAACGTATAAAACGTACGAATTAAAGGTTTTGCTGAAAAAAACATGGTGGCTTTTTTGTAATTATTTACTCGTAGAGTAATTATCAAAATTACCTTACAAATGACCTTGTAGGACAATTTTGATATTGTAGGGTAATTTGTAAAACGATCTTGTAGGGTAATTTTGTAGATTATCATAATTACTCTACGTGGTCGCATTTTCGTAATTATTTACTCGTAGAGTAATTATCAAAATTACCTACAAATGATTTTGTAGGGTAATTTTGATATTGTAGGGTAATTTTGTAAAATGATCTTGTAAGGTAATTTTGTAGACTATCATAATTACTCTACAAATGATTTTGTAAGGTAGTTTTGATCTTTTAGGGTAATTTTGTAGAGTATCATAATTACTCTACAAATAATCTTGTCGGGTAATTTTGTAATGTATGTAATTTTGATAATTACCCTACAAGCACATTTTACAAAATTACCCTACAAGATTTTCATAGGGTCATTTTGATAATTAATCTACGAGGAAATAATTACAATATCTAGCTAAGTTTTACATTATTCGACGTGTATCCCCCGTTCTAATCAAAAGCCATAAAACGTGTAGTTAAGTATTTTTAACTGAGGAGCGCGGGAGGAAAAATAGGTGAAAGTTGAGATTGGCATGGGGAATATTTATAGATGGGATTGGCAATGGCCAATGACGTCTAGTTGAGATTATTATAGGCCAATTCCCCTTACAAAAACCAACACAATTTTTTTATATAAAACCACCTAACTAAATTTAGTGAAGAAAAACGTTACACCAGCCATATAGAAATTTTGCCTTATCAAGGTAGACAGCCAAGATTAGTCACACTAGCCAAGACGAGCTAATACGTTTGAACAAAAGCTAAGCTTATTCTACACCTTTTGAAACCATTAAAATTCAATGACTATTTTTTACGAATTTTCACATTAGTGAAAACTCTAATTATAATTAAGCTGGAAAAACGAGTGAGAGATGACACAATTTACACAAGAAGAAATAAAGTCTAGCATTCTAAATTTTATTATTTTAAAAAATAATAAAATTAGATAATGTACCTTTTATTATGCATGTCTAATCAAGTCATGGAATGTGTTTCACTATACAATACTCTTAACCTAAAAACAATGATATGTAAGTGATGATATAAATATAAAATGCTAATATGTATCAAATAATGTTGATGTATATTAGTACTATTTATTAAATATCAACACTTTCATATGTACATATTGTATTCATATTGACCCTTTACTTCTAACAATTCTGATAGCAAGACCTATTTCTCAAGTCATAAACACATTCGGAAATCACGAGCCCTTAACTTTAATGTATTAGATTTTCTAAATTAAGACTTCACGATAGATGTATTCAATATTCAAATCATACTCCAAAAACATAGAAAAACTCATTTTTTAATTTCAAAACAAAACTAAAAACAAAATTTTCCAGTTAAACATAATTTCAAGTCAATCATAAATAAAACAGTCTTGATCAAATTTCTGGTTTAGATTCTCTTTGTTAATAGAGAATTTAAATAAATGCACTCAATATGCACTGGCGATACTAAACTACTACTAAACATGAAGATTTAAACAGCTATAAATGCAATGAACATTGAGAATATAAGACTCAAGCACCCAACGGGCAAATCTAAATATAGTGGCGATACTAGACTACAACACATGGCCGTGGGAAATCTAGTAAGCTAATAGAGCCATCTGAATACCGGTTATCATAACAAACAACGAACAAATCACAACAACACACAATCACACTTTGAACTTCCATGTATTAATAACGAACTTGAAGTATTGAAAATGCACATAATACACCCCAAATTGTTTAAATGATAAAAAAGTAACTAGAAAAGATCTACTCACTGGTTGCGTTTTTGTGATTCCTTGGAATAAGCGCACGAACGAAAGAGGAACTTCAAATGGCAAAAGCTACCCTAAAACGTAAAACACAAAACCCTAAATAGATTAAATACTAAAACAAAACTAAACATTACTATTAAGTATTTTAGCTTGATTATTCGTATGTTACGTCTTGGGTCACCATTATTTCTTAGATCTCGAGAGATCCGGGCGAGGTCAGAGAGACGTCACCCATTGGAAGGTTAGGAGCTGTCCCGACAATATACCATTGCAAATATTTGAAAATGAACGTGTAAATAAAAACTACCTTAAAACGTAAAACACAAAACCCTAAATAGATTAAATACTAAAACAAAACTAAACATTACTATTAAGTATTTTAGCTTGATTATTCATATGTTACGTCTTGGGTCACCATCATTTCTTAGATGTCGAGAGATCTGGGCGAGGTCAGAGAGACGTCACCTATTGGAAGATCAGGAGCTGTCCCGACAATATACCATTGCAAATATTTGAAAATGATTACGTGTAAATAAATTCGTAGCAAATTTTCAAACCTAGGTTTGTTTTATTTTATTATTATACATATGATTTATTAAATATCATAGAATAATTAATTAATTTAGAATCTGTTTAATTATAATAACTAATTAAATAAATGCTAATTTGTATTAAAAAAAAGCCCCTAAAATCTGGGGAGGCTGAGTCTCGAAATCATGACCTCCGAGTTAATAGAAACATCGACCACTAGACCAAATGTTGATTTTTGTGATTTCAGTGAAGCAGAAGTCTTTAACCACAACCTGTCGTATAAACCCAGATGAATAAACAAGGCAAAAACAAAGGGGCCAGGTCGAACCCGTGACCCCTCTGTTTCCGGAGCTAAACCTCACACCCAAACCATCAGACCTGACTTCGTTTTGTGCTTAATGTATGTTTTTTTAAAAGTTTTAAACTAATACCCACATCGTTATTCTTTTTTATTAATACATGAATCGAAAACCCTAGCCCTTTTATCTTCGAATTCAAATCACATGAAGTACTGTTCACCGAAATTGAGTTAGGGATTTTATCCAACGGTAGAAAACAAATCAAATGATGTAATTATTACCTTCCAATGATGTGCAAAAGATAGGATAGAAAGAACTCCGGTAAGCTTGCGTCTTTCGGCGGCTTGCAAAAGGAGGAACAATGAATGTGGGGGTGATTTCGAGTGTGGTAATCGTTCTAGGGTTCGAATAGGATCTGGATTTATACCTAGCTTGTATCATAATAGGCTTAGATTACGACTTGATTCAGTTTACTTAGAATTCTGATCATGAAGATAGTGTTTCGGTTTTTAGCAATATTAGATGTTTTAAAAGGATCTAATAAGATTGGGTTTAAGGTCTAGATTCAAAACACCGAATAAGGAAACAAGATATCGCATTTTGGTGTCGAGTTTTAGAAGATTCGAATGCAATATTTTTTACTTTCATTGCTGCCTTAGGCGGCAACCCAATTTCAAAACAAATCTGATTTTATCGAGTGTTTTAATGGAAAACGATTAAGAAACTAGTATGATTCAAAGTTGTGGTGGAGTAGTTAGTTCTGTATTTGTTTGTTTTTTTGGATTGGTGCAGACTTGGGTTCAAGTCCCTTGGTCTTCTTTGTTTGTTTGTTATTTTTTTCTACATTTAATTACTTTAATTTGTTGGAAAATGCAGCCCCTGTAGTTTACAAGTTACCAACAAACTCCAATAACTTGGTTAACAATATTTAACTTAGTTTCACTAATAAATTTTATAACTTTTAAATATATTAAATTTACATATGAAATCAATGGAAATATATGAATAGATGAATAATGATTAATTCGTGAAAGGTTTCAGTTACAAGCGATTCTGGTTTTAGGACCCGTTTTTTACGTATGTTAAACAGTAGGTGCAACTTGGGTTATTGAGGCGGCTAGTATGGCAGGGTTAGGCGTAGTCACAACATAATTCTTATTGTTGCCCTACCACTTTTTGTTGCTGAAGCGAGATGATGACTCAGTTTTGGTTTCCTTGGGTCTCTCAACTGGAGCTTTGTCAGAATTACCCTTGTACCCTTTTCGCTTAAGGTATCCCAACTTGACACGATTTTCGGTGAGTTGAGCTGCTAGATGAATAGCAGCTTCAAGGGTGGCAAGGTTGTTGCTAATAACTAGGTCTTGGATTATCACTGGTGTTGGTGCATTATGTCTATTGCCTACGTCTAGGATATGCCATTATTGTATATAGGGCTTGAACGTCAAGTGTATAAATGTTATTGTTTATTTTATATGTTTCGTAATAGACTCGTACGAGTGAGTTACTTGACTCGTACGAGTGACTCTCTGTCACTCGTACGAGGCAGCCACTCACACGAGTTGCAGTCTCTGTTCACACACTCCAGTGCTATAACATCCCAAAAGTATTACAATTTATAAATAACCAAAGGCATTTGACCGAGTTACTAGAACCTCTTTAAGGAAGGGGTGGACTCGTAACATCCCTAAAATATAATATAACTAACATATTTTATCTTCATGATAAATATTATACACATGATTTTGATGGTGAAATTAAAGCTTAGTTAATTACTAGTTAATGACTAAGGAAACACTAGGATAGTACTTTTGTAAAATAAACAAACATTGAGGACTAATTTGGACATTTGGTAAATTATTTAATATAAATAGGAAAATTAAACTCAAAACACAGGTTGACCAAGTGAGTGCAGAGAAAGGAAAGAAATTCTTAAACCCTAAGTTCATCAATTCCTTCAAATTGAAAAGGAAATCATATCATAAATTAGTGCACCGGCTGAAATTAGTGATCATCCAAGCTAGGAGATCTTAAGGTATGTTGAATTTCAATGTTTAATGATGATTATGATTTTGATGAAAACTACAAATCTCAATTCAAGCCTAAATCGTTGGGATTAGCAAATTAGAGGTGTAAATTTATCTGGGAGACAAATCCTTGATAAAAATAGTGATCAAAGGCTATAAATTGAGTATTTGTATGATAATTGATGCTTGTGTTAGATGGGTTTTTAGGAAAGTATAGAATATATATGTTATCATGATTAATCCGTACCTACGAAGTTGATAAATTGAAACCTTGATATGAACCGGGTCATAGTCGGACAAACTTATTTAATGTGATAAGGATGTATAGACAAATGATGTTTTACTTATATGCTAGATGTAGCGTGCAAAATCTGTGCTTACAAGGTGTTCGATAGATTGCCTAAATAAAAGTATTATACTTGGCGATGTAAAAATCCGAGAAGAATTATACGTATCGACCCTTGACTAAGATTGATAATTATAATAACCTTTAACATTGACCATTTAATAATTAGCCGAGTTGTTCAATATAGGCAACTCGAGTGAAAGGGCGGGTGACAAGGCTGGAGGTAACACACGACAAAAAGGAAAACTTTAAGGTATGTGACTTTACGCTTTGTAGTATTTTAATGAATGAATAATTGTTTTTAATTATGAATAAAAGCAATGGATTTTGCTTGGATGACCCAATGGGTTAAAACAACATGAAATATGATGGTTTGGTTTAATAAAAGCGATAGATTTCGCTAAAACGGTTAAATAGGCCAAACATCATAATAAATAATGGTTTGGTTGAATAAAAGCGATGGAGTTCAATAAGACGACCAAAGGGGTCACATAACATGGTAAATGAAGGTTTGGTAGAAATAAAAGGAATGGAATTCGCTAAAACGACTAAACGGGTCTGACATCATGATATATGATGGTTTGGTTTAATAAAAGCAATAGATTTCGCTAAAACGGCTAAACAGGTCAAACATCATAATAAATGATAGTTGGGTTGAATAAAAAGCGATGGAGTTCGCTAAGACGACCAAACGAGTCAAATAACATGGTAAACGATGGTTTGGTCGAATAAAAGCGATGGAATTTCGTTAAGACGACCAAACCAGTGAAATAATAAAAGAATAAAAGTTTGGTTAAATAAAACGATGAATTTCGTTGTGATAACCAAACAGCTCATAATTTAGTTTGTCACATATGCTATGAGGCGTATGAACAATTATTTGGATGTAAAGTTGACAAAAGGGTAAAACTGGAATTTAAGCATAAACTTAGTAATAGAAACGTAAAACATTCTAAAGTTATTCTGAGAAATTTTGGGTGTAACAATAAAATGATTATATGGATAAAGGTAGGGTTAAATGAGTTAGATTGTCGAAAATGAAGAAACGGGTCAAAATGATTTTAAATTACGATCTTGAATTTCATTAGTATAAATGCTAGAAACAAAGATACTACATGAATGGAAATGTGAATTATCATATTACGAACATTTTCTGTAAGTGTCGAGTCACAAATTAAAGTGCGGAACACTAAACGAGTCAAACGAAACAATAAAAATTTGCAGCAGCTTATGTGCTGCAGTGGATGCCGTCGGGGACGCCACTTCTGGCCGTCGCCGATGCTGTAGAATTCTTCCGACGGTTTAATCTACTGTCTACGGTAAAATGGTGCCGACGCCATAAAATGAGAACCGTCGCCGACACAGCTTCTAGTCGTCGCCGACGCGGCCTTAAATTTCAAAATTTATACGGTTTTAAAATAAATATATATTATGTATATATTTGTTAAATTGATTACAATGTATTTCTTTTATTCAGATATATATTAACTAATGGTAAATTCAGATATTTGTTTGTAGAACGTAAGCTTAGGTGGGTGAAGGTTGGGCAGGTGGTAAAAGTAATGGTTGTTGAGCTTGGCCCACCATTTGATTAAGGGCTTGGGCTTGAGGCTGATTGCGGTTTGATCGTTGGAGTGTACGTTTGGATAGTGTGACCTGCACGGCCACAACTTGTGCAGTATTGGCAAGGGTTCGCAGGGGGTGATGATATTGGCAGCGGTTACATTTTGGGTGTGGACCCGTGTATGGATTTTTGAATGGTGCAGCTGGAGGGGCGACTTGTGTGATTGGGGCAGCAGTGATGGGAGGGTTGGTTTGGGTGACGGCGAAATTTCTGCCATTTCGCTTTCTCTTACCAGCGAACTTTGAGGATGAGCCTGATTGAGTTGGGGTTGGAGCTTCAACAGGTGTTTTCTTCTACTCATCTTTAAAATTGCCATTTCGAATGCGATTTTCAGTGACTTCCGTAGCTAGTTCCATGGTAGCTTCGAGTGTTGCGGGAGAAGTGCTTAAAACTGAATCTTGAATTTTTGAGGGGAGACCTCGATTATAGTGCTCGATCAAACGGTATAACGGGGTGAACAGGGTGGGGACCATCTGGTTCAACTCGAGAAATCTCTTGTTGTATGAGGTGTAGTCTCCTTCCTTTTGTTTTAAAGAGTAGAATTCATCTTCGAGCTTTTTGATCTCACTTCTAGGGTAGAAGCGTCTCGTCATGATCTCCCTTAATTCTTCCCATGTTAAGGCCATGGCATCTTCAACACCTCGCTTACCTTTTTTCGTGTTCCACCAGGTAAGTGCTACCCCAAACAGACGTCCAGTAGCGTAACGCACCTTGCGATCCTCGGGACAGTCGCAATTGAGAAATGTGTTTTCCATCTCCTTAAACCAATGGAGGAGAGCGGTGACACCTTCAGTCCCTTCATATTTTGGGGGATCGTAGGACTTGAAATGTTTGTAGGTGCATTTAGTAGGTTTGGGAGGAGGGTTGGTGACGTTTTGGCCTTCTTGGTTTGTAGGGTTGATGGGATTTGCGACGAGAGCTTGTTGAACTTGTAAAACGATGTCAGGAAGTACCGCAGCCATTTGTTGAGCAATTTGTGTGGCCATGCGTTCGCTCGACCTTCCTGACCTTCTACCTCCTCGTAAGTGTCTAGCAGACATCTACAGGAATATATGTAGGGAGATTGTGAGTTTGATAGTTTTCTAGGTGTCATGTGTCGTAAAAAGAATGAAAAACAACATTTATGAATATCTGAAGAAAATAACTTAACTACATCCATAGGATGTCTTTGGCTTGCTCATGTTTGGGCCTCCAAATGTCTTCCATACCATGGCCTGTATAGTCATGTGGGCCCCCATGACTATTGGGCTTGGAAGGGTTCACATTGGTGTCGGCTTGATAACACTCGCATCACCCGAATGAAAATCGTAAAAGATGATTGCGAGATGTAAGGTCGGAGGGTGTCGAGGTGTAGACATAATGACGACACAAAGTGGGGTTAGTTCACACGACGTTTGGTGTAGCATGCTTTGGCCTAGTAGGTCCTTTGTACTCTCATCGTTAGTCCCCAGGTAGGCAAACTGGTCCTTTATTTTGGATTTATACGAATGCCAAGCCTAGACAGGACGTTCCGACTACCGGTACTGGTATCCTTCCAGTTACTACATGCCCGTCGTGAAAACTCACTTTGATATGATTTAAAATAAAATATGAAAACATTGTAAAAATCTTTGAAAAGAAATCATGGAAATTGTGAAATCGTGTGGTGTGTGCTTACATAGGTATGATATGTTATTGAGATATGAACTATAACGAGCATCGCATATTAACATGTACTTGTGAGAGTGCTTGCATAAAATTGTGTGTGAAAATAAACATGAAACATATAAACATCATGAATTTTGCATGTAACACATAAACAATTAAAATCTAATCAACTATAGTATAGGCTCTAAGGGTCTAATAACCTATCCTATATCCTATATCCCTGCTGAATTGTTTACTTGCGTTGTACTTTGCACGTCAATCAATACATTCAGAGCAGTTAAATAGTAGATCTCACTTGTTCGTTTGTCATCCTCTCTAGCAATGAATTCCGCCTCTGCTAGTTGAGTTAGGTCAGACCGGTTGCTCATCGGAGGAGCCGATCCCCTATTCACAAGTGGTATCAGAGCCTTGAGGTCTGATCTGCTGACAAACGTCAAGTTTCTGCAGGCTACCAACTATTTCAGATTCAAATTCACTGTTGCAGCTTTCTACTTCTATACTTTCCCAAACTGATCTCGGAATTGGATGAAATTATGGACAAATTGGACTAGAATTCTAGGATATCACGTTAAAATCAATTCTAAACAATCCTTAACAATTTCGTAAAATTCATCCGTTTTGTGACCTAAGTTGTTTCGTACGGGTAGAGAGACCACTCGCACGAACGACTGTTTGAACAAGTTTATTCATTCGTACGAACGAGTAATCAAAAGTTCTTAAAATTCACAAGTTAAAATTTAAAACTGTGATTCACACAAGTTACACATTCATACGAATGACTTATTCGTACGAGTTACTTTCTTGTTCGCACGAGTAGCTTGTTGGAATCACCTTGTCCGCACAAGTATCAGAGTCGTACGAACGGATCTTGGTCGCACGAACTGTTTTGGTCATCCTCACGGAGAAAGTTATACTTTTCTAATCAGTTTTTCGATAGTGTGTGTCTAAACTTTTTGCAGAAAAATGGTAGAAGAATTTTATAACGCATTTGCTACATTAGTAGTCATGACTACTGCAGCACAAAACATGAACCTCGAGAACGAGATGGGTACTATAACGAAACCGCCAAAGTTAATGAACCTCGAAGACTTCGATAGGTGGAGCGAACGTTTCATGACTTGGGTTCAGTAAAATCATTTTACCTGTTGGTTTGCTATAGAAGAAAGGTACCAATCACCTGTTGGAGAGAACGGTCTCGAGAAGACATTGGCTCCACTTTCAGAGTATGAAAGGGGAAATTTTATCAATGAGAAGAAAATGATGAATATTCTTCAACAATCCATCAAGGAAGACATTCTAGCGTTGTTACAACATGATGATGACGCACAATCATTATGGAATGCTCTTCGATTGAAATTCCAGGGAAGTGCCCAATTGCGAAAAGGGAAGAGGTCGTTGTGGAGTAAAGAATTTGACATCTTTACGTTGATCAAAGGAGAGACGGTTAAACAGCTGATTGAAAGAAACTATTATCTTGTTGTGCAAATGAAGCGAATGGGAATCGTCAAGACGAACAAAGAACTTGTTGATAAACTCGCTGATTCCTTGCCACAAGGTGAATGGTCTACCTATTTGACCATTTCGAAGAATGGAAATGAATATGGTAATCTCTCATTACCATGTTTTATTGAGAGATTAGAGGGACATGAGCTTGAAATGTAAAAGATGGCGAAGAACAAGAATGTTCAAGTGTAACAAGATTTTAATCTTTACTTCAAGAATAGTTCTGCCACTCAAATACAATCTCCAAAGATTCACACTGCCTTTTAATGCTTACAGCACACCCAGCCCACCGTCAAATCAAAATAATAGTTTTCAATCATTTACAACGGTCAATCCAAACATGTCTCAAAGCCCATAGTCATCTTATGGATCGAGCAATCCCTAACTCAACCAGACCAGTTAATCAAATCCTACTCAGAGGGTACTACATTGCAATATCGCTGTCGATTTCCAGAATGCACAAAACTATGATGAGAAAACCGCTAAGCAGCATATGTCACTATTAGCATCGGTTCTCGAATCTTATGACAGTCTTGTAGCAGGAAGGATTGGAAATTCTGAAATGACCAGAGAGGACTATGATCAGATTGAGCCAGTAGAGATGGAGTTGATCGATATAAAATGGTGTACGGCATCTATTGTTCGACGCGCACAACGCTTTATGGAAATCATTGGGAAAGAGAACTTGGGAGGTTTGGAGGAAAACTTGGATTTGATAAATCCAAAGTTACTTGTTTCAAGTGTCGGGAAAAGTGTCATTTTAAACGTGAATGCCCGAACAGAGAAGCTCAGGGTAATCAGAACCCATTTGCCGACGACTACTACAAGAAGGCTATCTACCACCGTCCCCAACCAAGAACTCAAATGGTGCAGATCGAAGATAGACAACCAGAAGCCAAAGACAAAGCGCTAGTGGTTACTCAAGAAGATGAGGGCTTTAACTAGAACAAATATATTTCAAAGAATGAGAGTTTGGCGTTGGTTGCTGAGATAATCGAAGAACCTGAAGAAGAATTGGAGGCATCTTTTGATGAGGCACCAGAAGATGATTATTACTATCACACCTCATCAGAAGAGGATGAACTTTTAAACAGTGCGTTAAACACCTCATGCCTAACGATATGTTGAAAACTTTTGCAGGTTACTTTGGACCAAGGCATCGATCATCTTTCGAAGAACAGAAGAAGCCTGATGTTGAACAGAGAGTTGATGAACAGATGGAGAAGTTAGCTGTTGAGACTAACAAAGCATGCATGGCAAACATTAACGAGGTAAATGAGTCCAAATATGAGTCTCTATTAGACAAACCATGTTTAAAATGTGTTGAGCCATGCAATGAATGTGTGGTAAAAGACACACGATATACTGAGCTCAAAAGTTTAACAGACAATTTGTCGAGTGATTTTAAATCAACTAAAGAAGCGTACGACAAATTGAGCAGAACTGTTAAACAATATGAAAAAGCACTTAGAGAAAATGACGGGACTCTTTCTATGCTCAAAGCGTCCGTAATGGACAAGCAAATGGCCATTAATAACACTTAAATACTATCGTGAGCTAAAGAGTGAGCTTGAGAAAGTAAGAATTGAAACTGAGCGGGTTAACAAGTTGTCAATCAGTTATTCAACAAGCTAATACGTCATTGATCATTTTACCAAATATTGAAAATAAAGAAGAACCAGAAAAGGTTGAAAACAAGAGTGTGAGTTACGATCGTGTTCCACCCCCTATGTGTCATAGTTATGCTTGTAAAAAGCCATCAGGGGTGGAAAAGGCACTCAATCTATAACTAAAATGTCACACCCAGACCCGCAGCGGAATAAAAGTCGGGGCATGATTGGGTTATCACCAAAGCTCATGATATTTACTAATAAGTTTCATAGTTATTAAATTGAAATTAAAACTTCAAATTTTCAACACAAAATTCATACAAACACAAACATAATCAAAAGATTATTCAAAACATAATAACTTTGTTTAATCTTCTAAGGCCATTCCTATGTATTTCTTTCTTCAACTTGTGCACCTGTATCATGCGTAAAATAGAAGATTTGGGTCAACAAAAGTTGGCGAGTGAACCCCGGTAAAACATTTAAATAATTGAATTATATTGTTGTTAAGTAAAAATTGTGCATGAATCATATGTGAGCAGATGCATATACATAACCAAAATCACAAACCATATTATATCCACAATGAACACATGACATGATAAATGATGAACTTGAGATCAAGGCTCAATCAAATGGAGCCGATCTAATGAGGCACCTGATGCTCAACCCGTATCCCACGAGGAACTGATGGGCCTAATAAATGATTGCACTGAAATGATAAAACGTAACCACACATAATCACACAACAACTATACACATTTGATCACGAGATGATATTAGCACAAGTGTTTAAATAAATAATAAAGATACGACACATGATACACCCCAAAACATGATTAAAAGGGGAACTCGTAGAGATTCACTCACAGTGGCTGCGTATTCTTGATCGAGGATGAGAGCGCACGAGTTGGGAACTTAACCGATGAAGGAGTACTAACCTAAAATAATAACGCGATAACTCAATAAATAAATAAATTAATATTTTGGTTAAAAAACCTGTGTTTAGATTTTTAAGTTATTTTTGTAATTTTTATTGATATATAAAACCCTTGAAATTATATACTTTTAAGCATTTTGTATTTGGTTTTTCTTTTAACATAAAATCATAGAATAATAATAAAATAATAAAAAGATAAAAATAAAAATAATATTAAAAATTTGTCAGTCTAACAAGCAGTTGTCAGACCGGTTCGAAGGGATTTGGCATGCGTGTGTTGAGACTCGAACTTGTGACCTCTCGGTAGCGTGCACGCAGCTCTTCCAACTGAGCTACGTGTCTAACCCGAAAGAAACCGGATTTTAATTATATTAATACACTATTTAGTTCATTCCAGAAATTAATTTATAATAAAAAGATTTACAGAGTTGAATCGGTGGGTGGCATAGGTCTCGAACCCGTGACCTTTTATGTGTTTTGCACCCAGCCCAACCAACTGGGCTGGGTGTCTAACCCGATAAGACTTGGTTTTTAATTATATTTATATACACACTGCTATTTGATATATTTCGTTAAAAATAAAAATTGTTATGCACAGTTATACGGTCATGAACCGGACTCGAACCGGGGATGTGGATATCGTGTTTGCACATAGTCCACCACTGGACTGTGTGTCTAACCCGGTTATAACTTAGAATTTAATTACATAAAACACTTAACCCATATCGTCTTCTTCTCATTTTGAAATAAAACCAAACTTGTACCCGCCTGGTTCATCCCGCTTTTGTTATTAATTGACTGAACATAAAGCTAATTGGATTAAACGCAAAAGAAAGGACAATGAGATCTACCGTAAGACGGAGGCGGTGGTGGCACAGTTCCGGCGGCCTGTTGTTTTCCGGCGAGGGAGTGATTTTGGCGACGGAGAGAATTGAGAGTGTGAACAGAGGGATTTAGAGGTAATGAGCGAGTTTTGATTGAGAGGATTCGACCAGTATTTTTAGAGGTGCTTGATTTCTGCTTTTAGGAAACCAGTTGCGGTGATTGATTTTAAAAAAAGAATGGACAGCCGTCGTGATTGAAGTTGCCAGAAATAGACGTTGAGCCAGTTGTCCAATTTCAAGCAAAACCGCGTCGGTTGTGAGATCTCCGGTGAGGAGATTGGTTGCAGTCGCCGGCTTCAACTTAACATGAAAATATATATGTTGAGTTCTGGATTCTAACACATATGTCATGTGTGGTGCAGTGGTGCTGTGACCGCGTGTTTACCCGGGAGATCGATCCCGGTTTCCCTTTTTGTGTTTTTATTTATTTTATCCTTTTAAATTATGTCTATTTAATCATTCATAAATATTTAATACTTAATTTTATTTTATAACATTTGTTATTATTTTATATATATAAAATTCTAACATATTTTAACAATAAACAAAAAGTTAAACCAATGACATAAAATACACTTGATTTATTGAGAATGGTGCGGGTTTTTCGAAACCCGATTTACACAAATGTTACATAAAAACTAAACAATCAAACGAGTTGCCTACAAACCTCGATGTAACTTACACAACTTCTGAAAATGAATGTGACTCTGAGGTGGTTAAAATAGTGGTCGAAAATGTTTTAAAAAGTGAATCTGAAAAATCTAAGTCTGAGGTTGAAACATCGAAAGATAGTTTAAACAATGATCCAAACATCATAGTTTATAAAATGCATGGATCTGATAAACTATTTTCTGATGAGGACTTTCCCATCCAGAACGTGAATCTGGATCGTGTTGATATATTGTTAAAGCTTGTGGAGGTAAGTCATTCTGATTTAGATAAACATAATGCACCATATTACTCTAAATTAAAATGTGTCACCAGACCCTACCATTAGAGAAACAAAGATTATCCAGAGAATAGGAGGGCGGGTTTAGGTTTCCAAAAACGAAGAATGAACAACCAGTCCCAAAAGCTAAATTTTACTAAGAAAATCAATTTTGTTTTTGGGATAACAACATAAAAGGAGAAAGAAATCATCAGAACACAATCGAATGATGATTTCAAGAAAGAAAAAGAGAATAGGAAACATGTTTTGGAATCCTCTGTTCGAAAGGACAGTAGGATGTGTTACAAATGTCAAAATGCTGGGCACATTGCAAGATATTGCTCACAAGAATTTCCAAAATCTGTTTCTCTTTCTAAAAGGTTTACCAAGGATGAGAAACAAAAGGCACTTATGGTTGCGCCAAAGAAAATTTTGAAAAGAACCAATGAATCCTACAAAAATGTTAAACCAACTCTTCAACGTCATTCTAAATTTGAAATTGGTGAAACATCAACTAAACATCATCAAATGGATTCAAAATTTTATGCTAAAAAGGCAAATCTAATAACGCAAACATGGGTGGCGAAAGTCAAACCGTCCAAGGTAGAACCGAAACCTTCTGTTCCAAACAAAACCGAGCCTAAAAAGAACGTCAAAACCAAAGTAGGTCCGAAATTTGACATTCCGAACCCACCCAAGACCAAGCAGGCTTGGGTTTATTTGTTTAAATAGTTTCTTCCACATGTGTGCAGGGACTCCCGCGATCGATAATGTCTAAATGGATAATGGATAGTGGAGCTTTCTGGCACATGACATGGATGTTTCCGCTGTTACACGACGTTAAAGCTATCCGCAGAGGGTATGTAGGTTTTGCCGGAAGGCAAGGAGGACAAATTGTCGGTGAAGGAATTCTCGTGGATGGAGTTGTTACGTTTGATAAAGTGAACTACATCGCGGAACTTGAGAACAATCTACTCAGCATTTCGCAGATTTGTGACAAGAAATTCACAACGCACTTTAATGATAAACAATGCTTGATCTTAAAGCCGGGATTCAAGATTCCAGAGAAATGGATTCTCATGCTGCTCCGAGAGAAAATGATCTTTATGTTCTCGATATGAGTGTCGCGTCAACAACATCATAGAAGGTTCAGTGCTTTGTTTCCAAAGCTACGAGAAAGAGTCTATACTATGGCAAAGAAAGATGGGGCACATTCATCTGCGAAAGATGAATTATCTTGTGCAGAACGACCTAGTGGAGGGTGTTAATTTGAAGAATTTGCAATTATCCGATGATTGTCTGAGCTGTAAAAAGGGGAAGTAGCATAAGAAATCACACCCATGAAAGCTGTTAAATTCTATCAAGCTACCACTAGAGAGGCTACATATGGATCTTTTCGAACTAGTAAACACCAAAAGCATTTCTGGTGATCTATATTGCCTAGTCGTTACAGATGATTATTCAAGATTCTTATGGGTTTTCTTTCTGGAGAGCGAAGATGAAACATTTGAGACTCTAATGATTCTCTTCAGAAAACTCGAAAACCTGTATCACTTGCCAATCAATAGAATTCGTAGTGACAATGGTACAGAGTTCAAGAACAAACGAATGCTTGAGTTTTGCAACGAAAAGGGGATTCTTCATGAATTCAGTGCTCCTTATACTCCACAACAAAATGGAGTAGTTGAACGAAAGAATCGCACACTGATCGAGACTGCCAGAACTATGCTAGCCGATTCGAAATTGCCAATCAGTTTCTGGAGTGAAGTAGTCGCATAAGCGTGTTACACCCTGAATCATGTGGTAACGGTCAAGCCTCACAACAAGACTTGTTTCGAGATACTAAATCAACGGAAGCCTAACTTTGCATTTCTGGAACCTTTTGGATCACCGTGTACTATATTGGACCCGACTGGAAAATTTGGTGCCAAATCCTTGGAAGGATTCTTCGTGGGTTATGCTACTCCACAAAAACGTGTCTTCTTGCCAAGTCTGAACCAGGTTATTCTTGCGCAACATGTTGATTGCCAAAGGTATACTACGCCAATGCAGAAACCTGGGGATCCATGGCTGTTTAACTATGATGGTTTGTGGAATTCATTCAACCTGCCAGATGTACCATCAGATGAAGAACTTGTTTTGCTCTTTCAACAGCATCAAATCTCTAATCAAGAGCAAGTTACCAGACCGTTCGTGATTTCCTCGTCACTTCCTGTGTCTAACACATCCGATGTAGGTCCGAGCACTACTCTTCAAGACTGTCACTGTACCAATTGTCAACTCTATTGAATCATCTGCCCAGCAATAACCAAATGCTGACTTTGATCGGGAACCGACGTTAGATGATGGAGGATCTAGTTCTGATGAAGGATCTGAGTAGATTGAAAGCTTCCTGAATAATCAAGCTGATCAATCAAACATCAGGAATGAAGCTTCATCTTCTGAATCGGTTGTGGATGAAGTCATCACAAATTTGCAAACACAAGTAGATGTTCCAAGCGAAGTGATGCCAAGGACGCTTTCTTATCATCCTTCGGAGAATATTATAGGCAGCTTACAAACAGGAGTGCAAACTCGCAATCAGATCAATAAGGATCTAAGTTGTTTTTATACTTGTATTGCTTCACTACAAACCAGACTTTCTAATAGTTGTTTTGTTTCTCAGGTAGAACCTGGGAACTGGAAAAACGCGTTGAATGAAGAGAGCTGGGTGGACGCAATGCAAGAGGAATTGCTTCAATTCTAGAAGCTGGGAGTCTGGAAGCTTGTTGACCTACCATATCATCACAAAAAGATAAATACTAGATGGGTCTTCAAGTGCAAGCATGATGATAAAGGTATCATGGTCCGTAACAAAGCTCGACTTGTGGTACAGGGTTTTCATCAGCAAGAAGGGATAGATTACACAGAAGTCTATGCCCGGTCGCCCGTCTTGAAGCAATCCGCATATTCTTGGCCTTTGCCTCGTGGAAAGGGTTCAAGGTGTACCAGTTGGATGTCAAATCTGCTTTCCAGTACGTAAAAGTAAAAGAGGAGGTGTATGTCAGCCAACCACCGGGGTTTGTCGATCCCATACACAAAGACAAAGTCTATCTTCTGAACAAAGCTTTATATGGTCTACATCAAGCCCCGAGAGCTTGGTATGAAACGCTGTTACGACATATACTACACAACGGCTTTATCAGAGGAACTGTAGATTCTACCCTCTTTACGAAGGAAGTGGATGGGCATTTGATTATTGTACAGATATATGTGGATGATATCATCTTCGGATCGACAAATGACAAGTTGTGTAAAAACTTTGAAGACGTCATGAAGCGTAAATTTGAAACGAGCGCGATGGGGGAGATGAAGTTCTTTTTAGGACTTCAGGTCGATCAACTGCCTGATGGTATCTTCATCCATCAGACGAAGTATGTTCATGACATATTGGAGAAATTCGATATGGCAGGAGCTAAACCAACATCAACCCCATTAGCTCCTAATCACGACATTTGTCCAGATCTGAATGGAGTCAAAGTTGATGAGACATTATATCGCTCCATGATCGGATCCTTGATGTATCTCACTGCTTCTCGACCAGATATCATGTATCCAACACGCCTGTGCACCCGTTATCAGTCCAATCCAAGCGACTCGCACTTGCTCACCGTCAAACGTATCATGAGATATTTGAAGGGATTTCCGAGCACCGGCTTGTGGTACCCTAGACACGACGACTTCAATCTTGCGGGTTACTCGGATTCTGATTTCTGTTGCTGCAAACTTAACACCAAATCTACGACGGCTGGTTGCCAGTTCTTCGGAACCCGTTTAGTAACATGGCAATGCAAGAAACAAACCGCGGTCGCTCTCTCTACCTGTGAGGCTGAATATGTTTCAGCATCCAACTGTTGTTCCCAGATACTCTGGATTCAACAGAAGATGAGAGACTTCGGAATGCAATTTCTTGATACGCCTATATATGTAGATAACCAGGCAGCGATTGATATCACTAAAAACTCATGTCAACACTCTTGAACTAAACATATTGAGATTCGACACCACTTTATCCGTGATTGCTACGAGAAAAAGTTGGTTAAAATTGAAAAAATCCACACTGGTGACCAAAAAGTAGATTTTTATACCAAAGCCTTTGATTGTACAGGATTTAAAAATCTTTTAAAATTAAATGGTTTACGAAATCTGACATCAGGGGATATACATGAGGTTGAGTTTGAGGATGACGATGACTTGACGTAATTCTCATTGGTGTGACGTATTTTTCTGTACATTCTTTCTTAAAAATTCTAAAAATACAAAAATATGTTTTTGATTTTAGGGGGAGAAATTTTGGGAAAATACAAAAAACATTGTAAAAAGTCAAAAACAGTTTTGTGAAAAAGAGAGATCATATTACATCAATATGACAGTCATAGTATGCTAAAGATATGGAATGATTAAACAAGTAATTAAACAGGTCTTACTAAGGATGTGCCAATAGGCTTCACTCGTTCAGTAAATTATTTTCAAGATATAAACATAATAGAAAATCTGAATAACTTGTGGGTTAACATCTCTAGGATATATGGACTTAGTACTCCGAAATTTCGTTTGAGAGAATGTCAGATTCTGCGATACTAGGTCTTTATATTTACTCGATATCTGGGGTATTATCCGAGTTCTTCTGATTTTGCGTCAGCAATGGCCTAGAACTTGTATAATATTTTGCACATTATTCGCTTACAAAAGCTGCATAAAAATGATTATGTCATAAACTTTGTGACATTTGCAGTTCAAAAGATTCCTTTAAGGAACACCACCTAAAGACGAGCCTTCATCTCTTTGTCTGTACGGTAGTATTAACCTGAGCTCTCAAGGTCTCGCAATTCATCCATTTACAGATATCAATTGGATATATTCACCTGTGAAATGAAATTCTGTGAATCTCGATACGGTAGTATATTCTGAGATGGGACACACAATTATTTCATGTTCTTAATTTACCTAACATATCTTGAAACAGTTAAGAAAAGAGAAGAGGTTTAAGTGGATAAGTATATTGGCAATCTAGGTAAATCTGGTTAAAAGCTTAATGAGTATACCAAGATCAACGGTACTTGTGATCTGTTAAAAACACTTGATATGATCCTCTTAACCCAAAACTTACAAAAATATGTATGTATACATCTTTACTTGTTATTTCTTTTCAAAAAATCCCAAAACCCAAAAAGATTTTCAGTTTCCTTAGTTTTTTAGTTTTGTTTTAGTCTACCAATGATGAAAACACGGATAGTTGAAGTCATGGCGACATTTTGCTGAAGGAAAATCTGAAGAGCAAGGGTTGGGAGCTAATCCTGAGAAGAGTTTATCTAACGTCAATAAAGTTCATTAATTTTAAACTTTACAATTAAAATAAATCTGTTTTGGTCAAACATGGTCAACCAAGGTCACTAACTTGGACTGGATAGACAAATCAGGTAACCAATGTCATTAACTTGGACTTGGTTAACTGAGTGGGTTTTAAACGGATAATATTGCATAAAAAATCAGAAATCAAAAAGTTTAAAAAGTTTAAAAAATATCAGAACTGATTCATATGAGTCTCACTAACTTGTACGAATAGGATTTGGTGTTCATTCGCACAAGCCTTTGGTTTGTACGAGCGACACTAAACTAGTATATAAGGCCTCCTATTCGCACGAGGCAGCTTATTGTTATTGTGCGAACTCAGAAGAAACTTAGTGTAAACAAGTTCTATACTTCATTTTTCTTGACATTTACGTTATACCAATACATTAGGGAGGTTGATTCGCACACCTCTTACGATGGGAAAGGTGTTATTGCTTGTTCTTAGCTATTATAATGCCTGATTTAGACCAAACGGACATAAAACATAGATTTAGGGAAATTGGACCTGTAAAACTTAAAATTGAACTTAAAATCATCAAAATCGGCCCCAATAGCCTATAAATCAACTATCAATTTGTTAAAAACAACACGTTTGAAGTTCGGTTTAAACTTGGTGTTATTTGGTACAGTTTATGATTCATACGAAGGACCACTCGTACAAGCTGAGTTTTAAAATATGTTAAGTATTATTTACTCGTACGAAGCATTGTTTGTACGAAGTAAGTTTGGAAAAATCTTTTGAAAAGTCTAAGTCTTTAGTCACCCGTACAAAGTAGTGACTCGTACGGGTAATGATTTGATCAAACTTGAATTTTTGTCTAAGTATTGACTCGTACAAATGTATGGATCGTACAAATAACCTTATAAGTTGAAATTTGTAAAAAAATTTCTAACAGTTTGAACTATTTATGTGTGCAGGTCAAGAAAACATCTTTCTCTCTGTTTCACAATATATATTGTCTACTTGATGAATCTATTCTGGAGATTGCTGCTTATCAAGATGTGTTAGATTTTTTTAGCAGAATCCCGATTACTAAAGCGCTCACTGATCGTCATACAACATATAGATCTCATGTCGAATATTTTTGGAACGCGACAGAGTTTGATGCTCAAGAGAATGCGATAGTTCCTGCTGTGAAGATAGACGATGAGGATATACAGGTGAAGATTACGAAAGATTTGATCAGGAAGGTTTTGGATTTTAAAGATAATGAAGACGATCCAACAGGGTTTTCGGAGCATATGGTAAAGGGATGTTTCTACCGAATGGGTTATGCCGGTTTTGTGAATGCAACTCCTTTCAAGAAGGGTAACCTTAGCGTGCCATTTCGATACATTGCACATGTTGTTATTCACGCTTTGAGTCATCGAAAAGGAGGGTTTGATGATTTGGTCGATTACCAAATGTGTATGATTACTGCATTGGTTCTGAATCTGCCATATAACTTTTCAAAGGTTATATTCACACAGATGGTGCAAAATATATAGAGGGAAAAGTTCTTGCAGTACCCACGTTTTATACAGATGCTGCTAGATCACCTACACCCGAACTTGAAGAAGAAAAAGGATGACGTGTTAAAGCTTGAACACATGGATGTCTCGACTCTCAAGAAGATGAATTTGCATTTAAAGACATTCCCAAATGCCAAGCCAGTTTTTGGTGCTATTATTGACAAAGATTACATTGCTTCGACTCCAGGAAAATGGAGAAAGGAAGAGAGTGGGGATGAGAATGAGGAGTTGACTGCGCTAAACAGTTTTGTTGCTAAGCGTAGTTCTTGGTTTGTGAAAGATGGAGAAAAGAATGCAAAAAGAAAGGCGATAACTACATCTTCTACTTCTACATCTTAAAAGAAAAAGCAAGCAGTTGAAAGTTATGGGTTAAGAGATGAACCAGAAATTGAAGAAAATATTGAAGATATTGCTGCAGACATTGAGACGTAAGCGTTTGGTGTAGATAAAGTGGTTGAAGACGCATCGTCTTCTAGAACTAATTCTGAAGATAGAAGAGACGGTGAAGAAAGAGAGCCAAAAAGATAGAAGCAAAGCGTCTTGCTGAGAAAAAGAGAAAAGCTGAAGAGAAAAAACGCAAAGCGATAGGAGAGGACGACACAACGTATATACCTTCGGGTTTAGACTATGACACTCTTGTACGCACACCAGCAAAGAAAAAGACACGACATTTCAAGCGCCAAGCAGCTAGAAGCTCTAAGTCTCCTACTGTTATATCCAAAGAGACAGTGCAAGAGCAGTCGATTGAAGAAGAGGTTGTTATTGAACCAACTCCGCAAATTACATCATCTCCACCAAGATAATCTGCACCACAATCACCACCTCGACAGGCTACTCCTCAGCCGTCACCACAACCAACACCACGACAGGCTACACCGTAGCCACCACTGCATACTTCGCAGCCCCAGTCTCACTTTGACTTCGACTTTGATTTTGGGGATATTCCAGGGGGCGAAGACTTTACTACAGACATGTTTAACGACCCGCGATTGAAGAACTACGGAAACAAGTCTTGTTAAACACTGTCAAAATTACGGAGTTATAGGAGCAGCTTAATGTGCTTAATGAAGATAAACAACAACTAGAAGCCATGCTCGCCAGCATTGTGTCAGAGAATGAACGTTTACAACTCCGAATGGTTGAATAGGAGGAGGAACGTTTTAGAAGTGATAGAAGAATGAATCTGTTTGAGAAATTTCTGACGAAAAAGCTGGGAGTTAATATAGCTGCGGAGATTGATGAGATTGAACGCGCAGAGGCCAAAGAGCGTATAGCTGAACGAGAGAGTCTTGCTAAAGAACTATCAGATGCACAAGGCAAAGGAAAAGCGGAAGTTGTAGAGGATCCCGTAAACATCGCAACTGAGCTAGAAGCTGAATCTGTGCCAGTTATTACTGATATCGTGTTGTATACAGTCCCGGATAAGTTTATTCTGATAGGAAAGCCTAAGGATGTGGATATAGACATGACAGATCTATCATAGGCCGCCGCTCCCCATTACATTATGAGCGTTGAGCTGTTCCCCATTACATTATGAGCGTGAACCGGGCGTTGCCAACATACGATCGGCTCCGTTTGATTGAGCCTTGATCGCACAGACATTCATCATAGGCCGTCCGTTCCCCATTACATTATGAGCGTGAACGTGACGTTGCCAACATATACAGTTTCATTCATGTTATATATTCATGTAAGTTGATATGTTATTGTATGTTATAGTTTGTGGTTGTTATTATTATTGTATGATTATTTACATTTGCTCACATATGACTATTGCACAATTTTTCCATGAAAAAGATAATAAGAAATCAATAATAAATGTTTATCTAACAAGGTTCACTCGCCAACTTATGTTGACACAAAAACCCCTATTTTTACACATGATACAGGTAATCCAGCTGCAGCAAGAAACACATAGGATTGGCTTAGAAGAATAAACTGGTTTAGGGCTTGGATAGTTTAGTTGATTATTCTTCTTTGTATTTGTATGAACATGTTTGGATTATTGAGGATGTAATTTTGACTTAAATAAATATGAAACATATTAGTAAATATCATGAGCTTTGGTGATAACCCAATTATGCCCGACTCTTATTCCGCTGCGAGTCGGGGTGTGACACGGCCAACTCTTCCGCAACTGAGCTAGAAGCTGAATTTGTGCCAGTTATTACTGATATCGTGTTGTATATAGTCCCGGATAAGTTTATTCTGATTGGAAAGCCTAAGGATGTGGATATAGACATGACAGATCTATCTGCAAGACATCGAGAATGGCTACTGAAAAAGAAGTTAGAGAAAGAGATCGAGGCAGCGGTTAATGAATTTGATGAAGAAGCCGAGAAAGAGGATGAAGATTTAGATGATGTATTATCTGGTGATTCTGATTCTGATAATGGTGATGATGATAATGTAGGTAGTTCGGGAATTCGTGTAACCGAATCTGGTTTAAATGAATAGATTGATTATTCAGTGTATTTAGACGATTCTGCAAATCAAACGACCGAGGAAGGTGATAAGGACATAACTGAAGGTCCTTCTGATGCTCAGCAGGCATGAATCTTCTCGGTAACTGATACATCTACCGTTCTTGTCGTGTCTAAGCCAAAGATTTTTTTATCTTGAGCATGATGTTGAGGAGGGAGAATTTATCCACAGCTACACCAAGGAAGAGATTGCAAAAATGTTAAGCGTGGATGAAGAAAAGTTTGAATTTGATTTCGAAGATGAGCTGAATGAGATTAATGCTTTCGAGCCAAATGATTATGTCTTCGAACATGTTGAAGAAGCTAATGATTATGATCGAGTTGTCGTGGAGAATGATTCTGATGACGATGTTTCTAATCTTGCCAATCAGGGTACAGATGACTCCCCAACTTTCACTGAACTGTTTGCAGCCGAAAATGCCGATGTGCTGAAACGAAAAGTCAAAGAAGCTGCTAAACAGGGAACAATTCCTCAACAGTTGAATAGAGATGAAATTGCTGAAATGAGGAAGAAGTGGTTCAAGAGTTCACCAGTGGAACGAAAGTTCAAGCGTCCCTTAGCGTTCTTTACACGCGATGCAGATATTTCTCTGGGGGACATTATCAGCTGGGGGTGGATCGAAGAACTTAACGTTTATGCAATCAAAAGGGAGTTTGGAATCCAATACTTCAGATATTTGGCGACCTCAAATCCTTGCCTTATTGGGATATCAAAGAGCTAGTTGTAACATTTGTCAAAAACGGGTTTTCCAAACCCGCTTCGTTTGTAATCGAATATCAAGTTATAAATGTTTCGTTGCGTATTTATGTTGATTTTACTTTTGAACGATGCATAATTAATAAACAAACTAGAATATAAAAGCTATAATTGATAAAAAGTAAAAATAAAATAAACAAAATGAAAAACAGGCTGCCGGGACTCGAACCCGGGTCAGCCGAAAAGGCAACGACTTAACACGCACACTTATAACCACTCCGCCACTTGATGTTTTCTGTTAGTTCTAGGAATCAATTAAATCTTATGTTCAACCATGAATCAACCGGTTTACGCCAACTGTAACCGTAATCGGTTTCCAAACGTCCAAAAACGTTTGAGTGTTCGCGGTTTTCTGAGAATAACCGATACACCGACACCTTCAATCAATTTAGTCTTGAATGGACTTGAATTCATGTGGTGATCGGTTTTAATAACCGAAAATCTGCACTTCCTGAATTACTCCAACCATAGCCCCCTCTCGCGACTCAAACTCATCCGCAGAACCTTCAATTTCACTTTCGCTCTACTTTCAGTTCGTCGGAAAAGCTTTTTGAACTCGCCGGACTTTCGCCGGAAAACCGTGTCTTCCATCAAATCAGTAAGTCTCTCAATTCTTTCATCGTCTATCAGTTGTTGAGCTTTTGCTAACTCAAACCCTTCAATCAGAATCAGTTTCAGACGATGATATCGGATAATTAACTCTCGCCGGAAAACTTCTGAAAGTTCCCAATTCTCGCTGTGAAACGGTATAGCCTTTTAAACCTTCTGGTAATTCTTGTTCAGTGCTTCAATTCCGCATTTAGCTAATCAAAATTGTTAATCTGTCCGCTCAGACGAAATCCGTAAAAACAGAGCCGACGACTTCGCCGGAATTCTGAGATAGATCGTTTCTCCGGTATGTTTACTTCCGAAATCTTCTCTGCCATTTCATTTTAGTCATTTGAATGTTTGTCAATCGAATTAAACAAGAAACAGTAGAGTAATCGTAGTCTGTGATATTGTAACGAAGAAGGTGAAGTTAGTTGTTTATAAGTTTAATATAAATTGGATATTATCTCGGGTTAGACACACAGTCCAGCGGTGGACTGTGTGCGCACATATATCACACGCTGCGAGTTCGATCCTTGACACACACGTATGCTCCGTAATAAAAATGTTTTCTTTTTCTAACTGAACCGGATTAACTCACTGAAGTTGTTAAGTATAATAAAAATCGGTATATTAACCAGGTTAGACACACAGTCCAGCGGTGGACTGTGTGCAACACTAACCCACAGGTCCCGGGTTCGAGACCTGTTGCACACTCCGGTTCGATGATTAAAACCCTTTTTGAAAATAAAAGAATTTTGAATAAACTAAAATAGTATATAAATATAATTAAAAACAGAATTATTTCGGGTTAGACACGTAGCTCAGTTGGTAGAGCTGCGTGCACGCGTACGGGAGGTCTCGGGTTCGAGCCTTACCCGGCACACACTTACACTTTAACAAACGGTCAAACGGTCAACTGTCCCGGTCAACGGTCAATGGTCAACGCAAAAGTCAACTTTTTTTTATATTTTTATTTATTTATTTAGTTTAAAAACCAATTAAAAATACTTAAAAATAATGTTTTTAAAGATAGATAATAGCCTTAAACTCACGAAAATATATATAAAAATCTTATTAAAATTATTAATAAAATCCACTCATTTACCATACTTCCCGTTATTATTTAGGTTAGTTAAGTCTCGTCGATCAATCCTCCAAACTCGTGCGCATTTCATCATCTTCAACCGAACGCACCCAATGTGAGTGAATCTCTACAAATTCCCCGTTTTAATCACGTTTTTGGGGTGTATCATGTGTCTTACCATTTATTATATTTAAATCATTGTGCATACATCATATCCATGAACAAATGTGTATTCAACTTGTATCAACTGTTTGTGTGGTTATTGTTTAGATTTAATTTATCATTTTCAGTACATACATTATCATAGGCCGCCGCTCCCCATTACATTATGAGCGTTGAGCTGTTCCCCATTACATTATGAGCGTGAACCGGGCGTTGCCAACATACGATCGGCTCCGTTTGATTGAGCCTTGATCACACAGACATTCATCATAGGCCGTCCGTTCCCCGTTACATTATGAGCGTGAACGTGACGTTGCCAACATATACAGTTTCATTCATGTTATATATTCATGCAAGTTGATATGTTATTGTATGTTATAGTTTGTGGTTGTTATTGTTATTGTATGATTATTTACATTTGCTCACATATGACTATTGCACAATTTTTCCATGAAAAAGATAATAAGAAATCAATAATAAATGTTTATCTAACAAGGTTCACTCGCCAACTTATGTTGACCCAAAAACCCCTATTTTTACACATGATACAGGTAATCCAGCTGCAGCAAGAAACACATAGGATTGGCTTAGAAGAGTAAGCTGGTTTAGAGCTTGGATAGTTTAGTTGATTATTCTTCTTTGTATTTGTATGAACATGTTTGGATTATTGAGGATGTAATTTTGACTTAAATAAATATGAAACATATTAGTAAATATCATGAGCTTTGGTGATAACCCAATTATGCCCCGACTCTTATTCCGTTGCGGGTCGGGGTGTGACAGATTGGTATCAGAGCCATGACTATAGGGATATAGGATAGGTTATTAGACCCTTAGAGCCTATACTATAGTTGATTAGAATTTTTAAAATTTTTTTGTGTTACATGCCAAATTTCATGATGTTTATATGTTTTATGTTTAATGTTACATTCAATGTTATGCAAGCATGTTCATAAGTACATACTATTATATAATGCCTATCATGAATCATATTCTCATAACATATCATATCCATGAGAGCACACACCACATCATTTTCATGATTGTTTTTACAATGATTTTTGTATTTTCAAATCACATCAAAGTGAGTTCTCATGGCGGGCATGTAGTAACTGGAAGGGTACAAGTACCGGTAGTCGGAACGTCCTGTCTAGGCTTGGCATTCGTATAAATCCAAAATAAAGGATCAGTTTGCCTACCTGGGGACTAACGATGAGAGTACGAAGTACCTATTAGGCCAAAGCATGCTATACCAAACGTCGTGTGAGTTAACCCCACTTTGAGTTGTCATTGTGTCTACACCTGGACACATTCCGACCATACATCTCGTAAACATATTTCATGGTTTTCATTCGGGTGATCCGAGTGTTAAACCGCCAATACTAATGTGAATCCTACCAAGCCAATAGTCATGGGGGCCCACATGACTATACAGGTGAAGGTATGGGGGACATTTGAGGCCCAACATGAGCAAACCCAAGACATCCTATGGATGTAGTTGCATTATTGATATTTATGTTATTTTCATTTTCTTTAAGACACATGACACCTAAAAAGACTCCATAAACTCACAATCTTCATATATATGTTCCTGTAGATGTCGGCTAGGCAACAACGAGGGGGGTAGAAAATCAGGAAGGTCACATGAACGCTTGGCCACTCAAATCGCAAAACAAATGGCCGCGGTACTTCCTGACATTGTGGTTCAGGTACAACAAGCTCTCGCCACAAATCCCCCCAATCCTCCCCAGCAAGAAGACCAGAACATCGGCAACCCTCCTACAAACAAGTGCTCATATAAACATTTCAAGTCTTGCGATCCTCCGAAATTTGAAGGGACCGAAGGTGTCACTGCTCTCCTCCACTGGTTTGAGGAAATGGAAAACACCTTCCTCAACTGCGATTGTCCCGAGGATCGCAAGGTACGATACGCAACCGGGAGACTATTTGGGGTAGCTCTTACCTGGTGGAATACTGAAAAGGGTAAGAGAGGAATCGAAGATGCAATGGCCTTAACGTGGGAGGAGTTAAGGGAAATCACGACGAGACGATTCTGTCCTAGAAGTGAGATTAAAAAGTTAGAGGACGAATTTCATTCATTGAAGCAAAAGGAGGGAGATCATACTTCCTACAATAAGAGCTTTTTAGAGTTGAACCAGATGGTCCCTAACTTGTTCACCCCAGTTTACCGTTTAGTCGAGCATTATATTCGAGGTCTTCCCTCGAAAATTCAAGATTCAGTTCTCAACACTTCGCCAGCAACACTTGAAGCTGCTATGGAACTAGCTACTGAACTGACCGAGAATCGAATTCGCAACGGTAAATTTAAAGAGGAGAAAAAGAAAGCCCCCGTTGAGGGCCAAACTTCAAACCATTCCACATCCTCCTCTAAGTTTGCTAACAAGAGGAAACATAACACCAGAAACTTCGCTGTCACACAAACCAATTACCCTATCCCTGCTGTACCCATTACCCAAGTTGCCCCCTCACCTGCACCATATAAAAGGCCATACTCTGGCCCATTACCAAAATGCAACCGTTGCCAATACCATCACTTTCCTGATCATCCCTGCCAACATTGCACCGGCTGTGGTCGCGCAGGTCACACTGTTCAAACCTGTCGCATACCTCAGTGAATGAACCGCCACCAGCCCTCAACTCAAACCCACCATCAAATAATGGGTCAAGCCCAACAACCCCTACTACTACAACCTACCCAACATTTAGCCCAATCATACTACCAACCCAACTATCCCATGGTGAAACCTATGCGGGCTTGCTACAATTGTGGAGACCCAAACCACTTTAGAAACACTTGTCCACGTTTGGTGAACATTATACATGCTCAAGCCCAAGCAAATCCGGTGAATCAAGCTAACCAAGCTCCTCCACCTGCAAGAGGAAGAGCTTTCAACAACAACGCTAATCAGGATAGAGCTGACAGCAATGTGGTTAACGGTACGTTCCTTATCAATGGTAGTTATGCATCCATGTTGTTTGATACTGGCGCGGATAAAAGTTTTGTGTCCTTAGAGTTTGAACCGATCCTAAACCAAATTCGTGATAAGCTCATGGAATCCATAACAGTAGAAGTTGCTGACGGAAAACCGGTCTCATTAAACTCTATTATATGCAATTGTACTCTCACTTTAAACGATCACAATTTTCTAGTTGACCTCATTCCTATGAAGTTGGGAAGCTTTGACATTATAATTGGTATGGACTGGCTCAGTCAACATCAGGCTGAAGTTGTATGCCGCGAAAAGTTTATACGCATTCCTCTTGCAAACGGTCAGACTCTACGAATCTTTGGAGAAACCTCATCGAAAGGGCTCAGATTAATGTCCTGTCTTCAGGCTCGAAAATATCTCCGCAAGAATTATGTCGCATTTTTAACCCATGTCGCCAAAAAGGGAACCATGGAGAAGAAACTTGAAGACATCCCAGTAGTAAAAGATTTTCCGCAAGTTTTTCCTGACGACATTTCAGGACTTCCTCCCGTGAGAGAAGTCGAATTTCGCATCGATCTTATACCTGGTGCTACACCAGTTGCAAAGTCTCCTTATAGGTTAGCCCCATCCGAAATGCAAGAGCTAGCCAGTCAATTGCAAGAGTTGACTGACAAAGGATTTATACGTCCTAGCTCCTCGCCTTGGGGTGCACCTGTCCTTTTTGTGAAGAAGAAAGATGGAACGTTTCGCATGTGCATCGACTACAGAGAACTCAATAAGTTAACGATCAAGAATCGCTATCCATTACCTCGCATTGATGATCTTCTTGACCAACTTCAAGGCGCCAGCTGTTTTTCAAAAATCAACCTTCGTTCTGGTTGTCATCAACTTAGAGTACATGAAGAAGACGTCCCAAAGACCGCCTTCCGAACTCGTTATGGACATTATGAATTCATGGTCATGCCATTTTGTTTAACCAACGCTCCAGCTGTCTTCATGGATCTGATGAACAGAGTCTGCAAACCCTATCTCGATCGTTTTGTTATAGTCTTCATCGACGACATCCTCATTTATTCAAAGTCTAAGTCTGATCATGAACGGCACCTTCGACTCATCCTTACAATCTTAGAGAATGAAAAGCTTTACGCCAAATTCTCCAAATGCGAATTCTGGTTAAAAGAGGTACAATTCCTTGGACATGTCGTTAATGACAAGGGAATACATGTCGACCCCTCAAAGATCAAAGCAGTACAAGAATGGCAAGCGCCACTACACCAACCGAAGTAAGATCATTCCTTGGTTTGGCTGGTTATTATCGCCGTTTCATTTCAAATTTCTCCCGCATTGCTGTACCACTCACGGCTTTAACTCATAAAGGAAAACCCTTCATATGGGGACCCAAACAAGAAGAGGCCTTCCAAACCTTTAAACAAAAACTCTGTGATGCACCAATTCTCACTCTTCCTGAAGGTTGTGATGACTTCGTGGTTTATTGCGATGCGTCAGGGCAAGGACTAGGCTGTGTTCTAATGCAAAGAGGAAAGGTGATAGCTTATGCTTCTAGGCAACTCAAAACTCATGAGAAGAACTACACCACCCACGACCTAGAACTTGGAGCCGTTGTGTTCGCTCTTAAGATATGGAGACATTATCTCTACGGTACTAAGTGTGAAATATACACTGACCACAAGAGTCTTCAACATATCTTCAACCAAAAGGAGTTAAACATGAGGCAACGAAGATGGGTCGAACTTTTAAATGACTACGACTGTGAAATTCGGTACCACCCTGGCAAGGCAAACGTGGTGGCTGATGCACTCAGTCGAAAGGGTTATGCGAACTCCATTCGTCTTCTATGTTCGCAAATCATAACCGACATCAAAGATCAAATTCGAGAAGCCCAACATGTTTCAATAACTGAAGACGACGTACGAAAGGAGCTGTCCTGTGAAGCTGAACTTAAAGTTGAAACTAAAGCTAACGGTATTCTGTACTATCTAGATCGTATATGGATTCCTGAACACAACAACCTTCGTGAATTCCTTATGAATGAGGCACACAAAACACGATACTCTATACACCCAGGAGCCGACAAGATGTATCAAGACCTTCGATACACCTACTGGTGGCCTGGAATGAAAAAGGATATTGCTGTTTTTGTTTCCAAGTGCCTAACATGTTCCAAGGTAAAAGCTGAACATCAAAGACCCTCAGGACTTCTGGTCCAACCTGAAATACCTGTATGGAAGTGGGAAAACATAACCATGGACTTCATTACCGGGTTACCTCGCACTTCTGGTGGGTATGACACTATATGGGTAATCATTGATCGTCTTACAAAATCAGCTCACTTTATTCCAATCCGCCAACTAACTTCATCCATTTCACTTTCGCTCTACTTTCAGTTCGTCGGAAAAGCTTTTTGAACTCGCCGGACTTTCACCGGAAAACCGTGTCTTCCATCAAATCAGTAAGTCTCTCAATTCTTTCATCGTCTATCAGTTGTTAAGCTTTTGCTAACTCAAACCCTTAATCAGAATCAGTTTCAGACGACGATATCGGATAATTAACTCTCGCCGGAAAACTTCTGAAAGTTCCCGATTCTCGCTGTGAAACGGTATAGCCTTTTAAACCTTCTGGTAATTCTTGTTCAGTGCTTCAATTCCGCATTTAGCTAATCAAAATTGTTAATCTGTCCGCTCAGACGAAATCCGTAAAAACAGAGCCGACGACTTCGCCGGGAATTCTGAGATAGATCGTTTCTCCGGTATGTTTACTTCCGAAATCTTCTCTGCCATTTCATTTTAGTCATTTGAATGTTTGTCAATCGAATTAAACAAGAAACAGTAGAGTAATCGTAGTCTGTGATATTGTAACGAAGAAGGTGAAGTTAGTTGTTTATAAGTTTAATATAAATTGGATATTATCTCGGGTTAGACACACAGTCCAGCGGTGGACTGTGTGCGCACATATATCACACGCCGCGAGTTCGATCCTTGACACACACGTATGCTCCGTAATAAAAATGTTTTCTTTTTCTAACTGAACCGGATTAACTCACTGAAGTTGTTAAGTATAATAAAAATCAGTATACTAACCAGGTTAGACACACAGTCCAGCGGTGGACTGTGTGCAACACTAACCCACAGGTCCCAGGTTCGAGACCTGTTGCACACACCGGTTCGATGATTAAAACCCTTTTTGAAAATAAAAGAATTTTGAATAAACTAAAATAGTATATAAATATAATTAAAAACAGAATTATTTCGGGTTAGACACGTAGCTCAGTTGGTAGAGCTGCGTGCACGCGTACGGGAGGTCTCGGGTTCGAGCCTTACCCGGCACACACTTACACTTTAACAAACCGGTCAAACGGTCAACAGTCCCGGTCAACGGTCAATGGTCAACGCAAAAGTCAACATTTTTTTATATTTTTATTTATTTATTTAGTTTAAAAATCAATTAAAAATACTTAAAAATAATGTTTTTGAAGATAGATAATAGCCTTAAACTCACGAAAAAATATATAAAAATCTTATTAAAATTATTAATAAAATCCACTCATTTACCATACTTCCCGTTATTATTTAGGTTAGTTAAGTCTCGTCGATCAATCCTCCAAACTCGTACGCATTTCATCATCTTCAACCGAACGCACTCAATGTGAGTGAATCACGTTTTTGGGGTGTATCATGTGTCTTACCATTTATTATATTTAAATCATTGTGCATACATCATATCCATGAACAAATGTGTATTCAACTTGTATCAACTGTTTGTGTGGTTATTGTTTAGATTTAATTTATCATTTTCAGTACATACATTATCATACCATTACATTATGAGCGTTGAGTTGTTCCCCATTACACTATGAGCGTGAACCGGGCGTTGCCAACATACGATCTGCTCCGTTTGATTGAGCCTTGATCGCACAGACATTCATCATAGGCCGTCCGTTCCCCATTACATTATGAGCGTGAACGTGACGTTGCCAACATATACAGTTTCATTCATGTTATATATTCATGCAAGTTGATATGTTATTGTATGTTATTGTATGTTATAGTTTGTGGTTGTTATTGTTATTGTATGATTATTTACATTTGCTCACATATGACTATTGCACAATTTTTCCATGATAAAGATAATACGAAATCAATAATAAATGTTTATCTAACAGGTTCACTCGCCAACTTATGTTGACCCAAAAACCCATATTTTTACACATGGTACAGGTAATCCAGCTGCAGAAGGAAACACATAGGATTGGCTTAGAAGAATAAACTGGTTTAGAGCTTGGATAGTTTAGTTGATTATTTTTCTTTGTATTTGTATGAACATGTTTGGATTATTGAGGATGTAATTTTGACTTAAATAAATATGAAACATATTAGTAAATATCATGAGCTTTGGTGATAACCCAATTATGCCCCGACTCTTATTCCGCTGCGGGTCGGGGTGTGACACTAGTGCAAACAAAGACGATAAATATGAAGATGAAATTCAACGACCAAAGGCTATGGAAGTTGATTAAGCTTGAAGCTACACATGGATTTATACACTAGAAACCTCACTTTCCGAAGCGTATTACGAAGATAGATCCAGTTACTAAAGAAAAGGATGTTACGCTCATCGTGAAGAGGCCAAAAGTTATGAAGAATATGCCTATGATTCAAATGGAGCAGGATTTCCACAAAATTTTCAAGTGGTGGCACTATGATTCTAATACAGGAGAGGCTGTAATTTGAATGCACCATGATCATGACTCGTGGAAGATAACTGAGGAGATAACCGAAGCCATCATAGCACACAAACGAATATATGGGCTGTGGCGTGGCATTCGAGTACTAGACCCGATGTGGCTAGTAAATTGTACGAAGAAAGATATAGATTGCTTGTTCTACAGCAAAATCAGCTACGAAAGGAAAGATAAAGAGCAAACACTCCAGTTCAGAAGATTGTTAATGTCTGTTTCGCAAATGACATGCATTCTGGATCGACATGGAACACTTCTTGGAAGAAGCTGGAGGAGACCAAGCAAAAGAAGAAGGAAAAGAAGGAAGCTAGGATTGCTGAGCTAGCTCGCATAGCATCACTGAGAAGTTTTTGGTTTGGTAATACAGTGAACCGACCTCCTCCAACAGATCAAACGCCAATTGCTTTTGAGGAGCGTCGCAAGCCACCGAAGCGGTTTTTTGGTCGTTAAATGTCTAATCATATGAAGATTTTTTGAAGACTATCCAGACTGCGGCAACATCCAAGGGGGAGTTTGTTGGTGCATTATGTCTATTGCCTACGGCTAGTATATGTCATTATTGTATATAGGGCTTAAACGTCAAATGTATAAATGTTATTGTTTATTTTATATGTTTTATAATAGACTCGTACGCATGAGTTACTTGACTCGTACGAGTCGCAGTCTCTGTGTCACACGCTCCAGTGCGAGTCATGTCGACCTATAAATAGAGGAGTGTTGTGTCAAAGCTAGTTAGTGTTAGTCCAGTTGATACGGCGAAGCCCTGCTAAATTGTTTACTTGTGTTGTACTTTGCACGTCAATCAATACATTCAGAGTAGTTAAACAGTAGATGTCACTTGTTCGTTTGTCATCCTCTCTAGCAATGAATTCTTCATCTGCTAGTTGAGTTAGGTCAGACCGGTTGCTCATCGGAGGAGCCGATCCCCCATTCACAACTGGGAGACCCCAATGCACCTCTCAATGAGTCTAGGAAGAGGTTAAGCTAGGTATGGAACCAATTGTCCATGCTCATGGATGCGCTTGTTGTAAACTAAGTTCTCTTTACTGTCCTTATAGAACTCGTCTTCCAAATTCCTGTTTCATTACGTGGGTAGAATTATTGAGTTATCTTTGAGTTGCTCCCAAGACAAGTCTATTGTCGCTTCGGCACCACATGTGTTCTTCTCATAGTTCCACCAAGTTGAAGCTTGACCTAACAGTAGACCAATGGCGTAACGAACTATGCGATCATTGGGACAGTCACAATTAAGAAAAGTACTATCCATTTCCTCAAACCAACGGAGTAGGGCAGTAGCACCCTCAGTGTCCTCATATTTTGGAGGGTCACATGATTTGAAGTGTTTGTAGGAACACTTAGTAGAGTTTCCACCACCATGGTTCACTTAAGGACTAGGCCCTGGATTAATAAGGGCTTGTTGAACTTGGCCATGATGCTGGGAAGGACAACGGCCATTTGTTCCACGAGATGAGCAGCCAGTCGACGACTAGAGTTTCCAATGCGGTGATGTCTAGCAGACACTTATAGGGATCAATGCAAATAGTTTGTGAGTTATTAAAAGATAATTGATTGATAAATTAAATAGAGAAACTTTGTGACATTATGAAACTGTTGTGGTCCCGTGGGCGGTGGTTCTAGACGGAAGCTTTGGGGATAGTACCGATTCGACAGAACGATATTGACAGTGAGTAGGAACAGAATCAGCGAAAGCTTTTCATTCATTCAAACTGAAAGATATACATCTTGACTGGCTGGCAGAGTTCCTGGAGAGAATCCGCCAGCGTTTCCCTTAAGGGAACTTCCAAAACTTACAAACAATGAACACGCAACACCTAATTATAGACATGACAGCTCGTGTGAACCGAGCATGTTGTCAGTCGTACGAAGGGTTATTCGTATGAGTGAGATGTTATCACTCGTACGAGTAATAGAGTCACTCGTATGAAGCACATTTTCACTCGTACGAGGCATATGTAACTCGTACGAGCCAGTACTCATTCGCACTTGGGTCTTGTGTTCGTATCTAATCTATACAATATTCAATACACACTCTTTCTAGCCTATTCGCACAGTGACGACAATAAAGTGCATCAAAAATTTCCCCCTTGGACGTCACTGTCGAAGCTTGAACTTGAACTTGAAATCTGAGAGCTGTGTTTGAATATTCTGCAATTTCAATCGGGTATCTGTTCACATCGTAGTTCCCCGTTTATTGAAGATCCGTGTTTGCATTATCTATATTTAAGCAACATTCCCCCTAAAATAATTTTCTCCAGAAATTGATCTTCAGGTCGTTCTTTGCACGGTTCAAGAGCTTCTCTGATTTGTTAGATCTACAAGTTTTCTCGAATAATCACCAACTTGAAATTAAACAGTGCAGCTTCTCCGTTTCGACGTTAATCATACATGCGTTCGATTTAGCGCACTCCCCTGATGCTCGATCCTCCGATCTTCAAAACCCAACCGGCAATTGATAGAAACTTCGAAATACCATACCGGAAAACTTCAAACCAATAAATATCCGCAAAAATCTTCTCAATCAACAAATCATCGAGAACAAACTATCTGGTAACACATCGAATCTGAGAAACATTCTTCGGCAATCAGAATCACATTCTTCCTTTTTAGTCACAATAACAGATATATAGCTATCTTCGCTGGAAGGGGCACTGAAACTACAAGACATCCGTGTTTCCTAGCGGTTACCGAAAAAAACAGTTCATTTGCAATGCATAGTTAATGATAGGCAGTCGTATGTGCTTCCGATTCCACATCGGGGATCAGGTAGTTAGCCCTTGAGCATCAATCTGAATCATGATCTAAAAATTCTGAACATTCTTTGATCACACATTCCAAATGTATAGTCTATTTTATGAATAGACTTAAACGTTATCTCATCTCTAATGAATATTCGATGTATTTCCCAGATAATTTGCAGTCTGAACCACCCGGATACTGTTGCAACATCATGAATTTCAAAAATGCCAGAATTTTTTAATATGCGTGAAAATTTTTATTCCTTCTAATTTTTGCAAAATCTGACGTCTTGAATTCTTATGGAAATGAAGATTATGGCGCGACTGCAGCATATGGTACTCAAATTTTGTGAAAATTTCCCGAAATTGCAATTTTGATCAAATGTTGATTTAACGTTAAGGCTCATTAATAGTCACTACACCAGATGATCAACGTTTTGCGCAGGTATCAGTGACTACCCCAAAATCTTCATCCCTTTGTGATTGTATCATCATATCTATACTTTGAAGCTCTAGACGGCGTCCCCGAGCAGCCCGAATTAGGAGTTAAAATCTCGAAAAAATTGTAATCACCAAATTTTTCTGGACACTCGTCTCGCCAATACGATTAAAAAATGCCTTTTTTTGGTCACCACTTCGTAAGAGCTGAGCTTCGTGCGAGTAATGCTTCGTATGAGTGATGCTTCGTACGAGTGACAAAGCGAGAATCTTACTCGTACGGACGAAACTGATTACGTTGTTCGATTCAGAATCTTCATTTCTTAGAATTTCAACATGGTTTTTGCACAGATCTGGTCGAAAATCAGTTTCTAACAATCCTATAGTTTCAATTTTAAATTATGTTCGTGGATTGTCCGTTTATTTGATGTTTTACGTCTAAAACCCCTGATACGTCCAAAATTCATGAGCGTAGGTGATTCATCAACTGGTAGATTGAATGAATCGGTATCGTAGCTCTGATACCAGTTGTGGTCCCATGGGCGGCGATTCTAGACGGAAGCTTTGGGGATAGTACCAATTGGGCGAACGATATTAACAGTGGGTAGGAACAGAATCAGCGGAAGCTTTTCATTCATTCAAACCGAAAGAGTATAAATCTTGACTGGCTGGCGGAGTTCCTGGAGAGAATCCGCCAGCGTTTCCCCTAAGGGAACTTCCAAAACTTAGAAACAATGAACACACCACACTTATTTATAGACATGACAGCTCGTGCGAACCAAGCATGTTGTCACTCGTAAGAAGGGTCATTCGTACGAGTGAGATGTTATCACTCGTAAGAGTAACAGAGTCATTCGTACGAAGCACATTGTCACTTGTACGAGACACATGTCACTCGTACGAGCCAACTCGTTCGCACTTGGGTCGTGTGTTCGTATCTAATCTATAAAACATTCAATATACACTCTTTCTGGCCTATTCGCACAGTGACGGCCATAAAGTGCATCAACAGAAACTTAGGATAAATATGAAAATACAAACGCGACATTGTATGAAATGTTGAAATCCAAAACTTGAATCCATACGAATTATAATAATGTAATAAACTTATGATGAAATGATATTTTAAAATGAAAAATTGAATATTCTTAGGATTGGCTCATATTAGGGTTTGGTATGCCTTCCATGCTTCACTTTCGTAATCATGTGAGCCACCGCAATATTGAGCTTTTGCATGGTTCACATATGCTTACTCGTTGACGTACGCTTAACCCAAGAAAATTCGTGCAAAATTGAAAGACTCGAGATGAAGATAAATGAAAGGGTATCCATGAACTAACACGGACACATTGACTTATCAAAGTGCTGTTAATTCACGTGACATTTGGTGTAACATGCTTTGGCCTAATAAGTTATTGTACTCTCATTGTTAGTCTCTAAGTAAAAAACTGGTTCGTTGGATGATTTGGATTTATACGAATGTCAACCTAGACAGGACGTTCCGACTACCGGTAACATGATCTGCATCCAGGCACAAGATAGGTAACATAAGGCTCCAAAATACTGTTATATTCACGAGTTGTTGCCTTTGTTGGAGAGAAGAATGAAAGGATAACATTGAAAACTTCGACAAGATGAAAAACAACTAACAATTTGTTTGTTTAAGGCTTGTATCAGATCCACATGATAGATTCAATAGAAATGTATGCACCTGCAGCACAATGGAAGATTATCAAAGAATCATGTCTTATATCTTCCAAAAGAAAGAAAAAGCTTACAAGATGATCGTGCAATATACATTTCTCCAAGGGTGTGATTGAAGAAAATGTGTTTGTTTGAACAAATCAACTGGGTGTGCGGATGCCTTAGCATGGTTTGAACAACCGCACACTACTTATCAAGGAGAAAAACAAAGACCTTTGCTCTCCAGACCAAACACATTGATACAAAATATCACCTCACACGTGATTGTTTCTATATGAAACGTATCAATGTTGTTGATTCACGCCAATTACCAACATGCCAGCTTTTCACTTCCAAATCTCAATAAACCATTCTTTTTAACTTAATTTTTGGTAAATGGCATGGTGGTAAAACATGAGTTAATCCACATCGGAAAATCGTTTTTCTAAATATTTTTCTTCAAAGACAATCCAAAAAGGTATATTTAAATGTCTAAATCTACTTTTTGCATTGTAGGGGGAGTAAATTTCCAGAAAAATATAAAAACATGAGAAAAACAAAAATGAGTTTCCTGGCGAGAAAAAGAGAAAATGATAGCAAATAGTGGTTTGTCAAAACGTCTTTGAACTTAAAATAAAAAAAATGATAAGTAGCTCTATATTCAATGTATCGGTAGGCTCACAATCATTTTAAAGTGTGCACAGGGCGATATAAACATAATCGACTGAAGACCAGGTGGGAATTATTCATTGGCATATGGTCTTGGTACCGAAATTTCGTTTGATAGAGTGCCGAGGTTCTGAGATATACAGTCTTTATGCTGGCTTATCATCTGGGTATCATGGTTGAATCTTTTGCCGAAAAATAACGGTGGCGCAAGTCTAGAACTTCCATGATACCATACATACGTGTACATACTGCATACGACCATCAAATAAGTGATAAAAATATCACATCCCCAAAATAAGTGATAAAATATCACAACTTTATGCAGGAGCTAAGTTCGTCTTTTTGTCGGTACGATGGTACTAACCTGTTCACGGACTACCCTGTGCCCTACATGTATATGAAAATCAAGTTCTTCATCAATATGTGATTAAATCACAAAGGGATTGTTTTCAATAAAAATAAGTGAGTATCTTACATCATTCATATACATCAAAACAGATGATAAAGCAGTATACTCACCGGTAAGATTTTCTCTCGTGCATATCTTGATACGGGAATGTGTCGTGATGTGGTTGAACACCAGCTAGTAAGTATAAATCCATACCTTAATCATATCTCCTAATCATGATTACATCTGATAAGTCTGAGCTTACGTGGACAACAATACCGATAATCACAGTTAAATACTTATCTGTTTAATTTTGAAAACCTAATACCGTCTTTGACAAAGATTAAAATGCTGGTATGATTCCTTTACCTTGAAACTCGAAAAAGATTGTTAAATAGATATATAGTTTCTCTGTATATTTAGTTTTTAAGTCTAGTTTACTTAGTTGCTTATGTAATTACTTTTTGAAAGTTAGACAAAGTTGATACTCGAAAGTTTTCTACCAAGATATGCCAGAAAACCATTTGTTTGATATCGCAACTTCATAAAAGTAATATCTTGCAACAAGTAATCCATCAAAGAAAACCAAAATCTGAAATTCGTTTGAGTGTGTGTATCTCATACGAATGAACCTAGTCATTTGTTTGACTTGGTCACTTGTTTTTCTCAAATCTGCTGCTGGAATTCATACGAGTGTGTGTATCTCGTTCAGGGCATACAATCATACAAAGATTTTATGATAAGTCTTTCGTGTGTATCCCTTGAGAAATTTGTGTTCTAATTATATTTGTCTATGAGTACAGATTGATACAAAAAGAACATAAACAAAGACCAGCAACGAAGAAATCTGACAAGTCAGATGAGGAAACAAGAAAGATTTGAAGTTTCTTAGAAGTTCGAAGACCTGATACTCTAATCATTAGATATCAGATCTATCAATGGATAACAGATCTTCAGGGGGGAGTTTGTTGATACTCCAAACCATTCTATGTGAAGACCAAAGTCTGAAGACCAAAGACCGAAGACCAAACAACATCCAAGGGGGAGTTTGTTGATACAGTTTTGTGTCTGTCGCCTGTTCTTAATTACAGTTGTAATTGTACGGTCTTTGCTCAAGTGTCTGTATAGGTTTGGTCGTGTCGAATAGATCGGGGTATCCTTCTATCTTGATCTAGTATGACATCTTAGCTTGTCTGTGTTAATCAGTTGCATGTGTGCATACTGATAAGTCTTGGAAACGTCAAGTCTACACACGTTCTCCTATTGAAAAGATTATGTGCAAGTCAGAGAATTTGTACGAAACAGAGGTTTCGTGCGAATCAGTGAATGGTTTCGTACGAAACATGTATTTCGTACGAAACAGCTGCCACGCACCAATTCTGGAGTTGCGTTTCGTGTGAAATAGTGTGTTCCATATGTCTGGATTTGTGATTTGTACGAATCTAGACGGACACTATATAAGCAGACTTGTACCTCTCAGCCAGTAGAACTAGTTGACTCACGTGTGAGAGTTAGACTGACTAGCTCACCAGACTGACCAGAGAGATTGTTATCTCTGAAGACGAAGACACAAGAACACAACAAGTTTGTTTGAGTCATACGAGCATTGTGTGTATATGTTTGTACTTGTTCTCAATCATTAATCAAGATAGTGAATCTTTGGTTACCCCGTGTTCTTTACTTTGCTTTGGTTGCATGCACACTTGGATTCCGCACTTTTGTGTGTGTCACATGAACAAGGAGCTTGTTTAACACCATCCGCAGGTGGACCTACAATAACCACCGTCTTAACTACCATAACCGTCAATTAAATAAGATCTTTTTTTGGGACTTGTTGGGTATTGAGTTCTTACAAAAACTGAAAAGATTTGGAAAGATGAAAATGGTTGTTAGTGGTACTCTTGTAGATAATTAAACACAATTCATTGTAACAAGCCATTATTATGGAGACTGTGAAGAAGTCAAGACTGGAAGACCCGAGCAACAAATGATGAATTGAAACTATTGTTATCATATTTATCAATTGTTTGTATCAGTCTTTGTTATTTCCATTTTAGGGTTTTGAGTCTTGTACTATAAATAGATAGTGACCTCTATTAAAAGGTGTGTATGTGTGTACTATCTTCATGGGTCTATCATGTAAAAACTAATAGATACAAAATCCAGGTAGGTTTATTGACTTTGTGATGATAAAATTGCTTTCCATTCGTATTTTCTTTCTTATCCATCAATTCCTTATGATTTTGCTTATTGTTTATCATCACACACCCATTTCCTACACTATGATGTTCATATCAAATTGATTTCATACAAAATACATAGATATGAGATTCAACAAGTGGTATTAGGGCTTTGCTCTAAATCAATATGATTCACCTTTGCTCAAAACATGTAGAAATCAATTGAAGATGTAAAAGTTTTATTGCTACTGGATTTTGTTGAAGAAACATATGGGTTTTTGTATTCAAGAAAAAATTTTGGTTTTTATTGTCAGTTCTCTTTATCTATTAAAACCACATACATATATTCCCAAATCCTTTATTTAATTGTTTCTTCAACTATGACTTTTCATCCAAATCAGTTGTAAAATAAAGTTACGTCGTTTACATATATATCATCTTACTAAAATCATTTATTACATATTTACCCAACCTTTAAAATCATTTATGTATGTCCCCTTCCTAAACCATATATATTACATATTTATCCCTTCCTAAAACTACTCTTATTAAATTACTATTTTATCATTCATGTAACTTATAATAATATTATAAATAATACATAATTAAGGTCAATTCAATCTCATGTTTTCTTCCCCAACTTTTTTTAAAGCAAATGCCCTTCCAATCTCTCATCTTATGTGTGCCGCTAGATGATTTTCCTACCGCCATCTCAGGCGATAAATAATTTTTGATAACCAATGCTTTTCCTTTATGTTGTTCATCAGTCGTAGATAAGGCGACACACAAACCAAAGCATATATGAAAATGGTTAAACCCACAACATATAGATTGGTTCAGGAAACCGGTTAACCAGATACGACTTTTTCAATGGTAAGATCGGAAACCGAGGCTTTAGTACAAAGTCGAGCAGATCAATGGAAAAAATCAATAGGGAAACCCTTTTCTATTTGAAAAAAATAGCAGGTTGCCAAAAATGGGGAGTTTAATTATAAGGTTGAAGAAGATGGTGACTGTGGTGGTGGTTGTTGTTTAATATAATGTTAAAGATGATAAATGTTTAAGAATAAGAAGATACACTTTAAGAGGTTTTTTTTAGTGTGTGGGGTAAATAGGTATTTAGATTAGAATTAGAGTGTAATTAATTCATATTTAAATTAAAAAAGGGTAAATAGGTAATTTTATAAGAAAAGAGGAAATGTGTAATTGATTTTAAATGTTGGATATATATGTAATAAAAACTCACAATTAGGGGATATATGTAAATATGCCAATAATTAGTGTGGAATATTCATATTCTACGCATCGACTTAATTCATCAGTAGTTTAAACTGATTTTCGATCGGTTTGATAACCTAAAGCTATAGATTTATATACATTGTTTTTCTCCCTTGTTTCCCTAACAATGTTTTAACACAGTTAATCCTTCTAGGTTCTACAAAGCGAAGTTCAAAATCATTAGCATGAAAATGCTATGATCCAAATTGGTTTGGATAACCGATTAAAGGAGTTTTGTTAACTGAAGATTCAAAAGGGACTAAGGATAGAAAATAAATTATTATTGTTGATTGGTTCCATCTGGGCTTATCCTTTATTCAATTTAATTGCTGAAAATGATTGTGCAAAGTTTCGAACAACAGGTTCGATCAAATGTCACAATGAAGTTGGGTGTCTTGAAAATCTGTGATTTATGTTTTTCATTTTGTAGCCATGATGTTTGCATCAATATGGGAATGCTACTAATTTTCTTAGGGTTAAAAGACGATGTAATTTGATCCTCAAGTCATTATTTAAACCTTCAAATTGCCATTTGGTGCTGCTGCTTATGTTCTGTATACTAGTTAGTTCTGCGGCTATCATAGAAGCATACTAGAAGTAAAAATTAGCAGTAAAGTTGCTATAAAGCAACAACAAAATTGCCGCAAAAACATCATATATGTGTCAAAATTAAGTGACAACATTGCCTTGATTTAATCTTAAAACAATAGTAATTAGTGAAGAAAAACATCAGCAAGACAACTATAAATTAACAATAAAACTGCTGCTAAATCCAACATCAAATCAGTGTAAAAACAACAACAAATTGTGGTAAAGCAACTGCAAAGACAACAATAAATATGTGCATCAATTAATCAACAATAGTGCCTCAATAATATAACTAAACAATAGCAGTTCATAACTCTAATCAATAGTTGTTTACAATAATCAACACCTTGGTAAAGACAAACAGTTTCTCAATGGTCGTTCATAAGTTAATTTCAAAGGAGAACATAAGTTGTTCCTAAGAATCAATTGTTTTACATAAGCTCTTTCAAAAGCAATTGGATGACACTAGGTTGAAGGTTTTACACAAGAATAAGACTCTAAAGCAATTGGATGGAGGTTTCATGGATTTCATTTGACACTAAATCCTATGTTGTATCTCTACAAGTTAGATACCCTACATTTAATTAGTCCTTTGGGGTTGTGGATAGAAGACTCTTTTATATTCTTTGGGTAAAAATTAAAAACAAGATAATGCTTGATCTTAGGGGGAGCTACAGTGTAGGGGAGGGGAGTTAAATGGAAGAAGTAAGTTGCAGAAGGGGACATCATCTCTTTATTCAATTATATATCATTGGATTTCTACTTATGCATTTTTCATCTTACCAATTGGGGAAGATTGTTGAGTTTTTGTAACAGTTGTAAGATTTCAAATATTGCACACTTTCAATCATTCCGTATTTAATAAAAATTTATATTTTATTTATGAAATACGTAATCATACGATCGAGGAAGACCATATTCATGAGATTTTGGAAACAAAATTCAAGTTACATATGCCTTAATACCCTTCATATAACCTAAACTATGTGTTTGAAGGGTTAAAAATGGCAATAATGTGATAATACAAGTCCAGGGTAGGGCTATCTAAAAAGCTCGCGACACGGAGCTCGCTTGGATTTAGCTCGCTCAATGTGACTCGGTTTGAAAGTGAGCCGAGCCGGCTCAGCTCGGTTAAAAAGTGAGTCTAGCTCAGCTTGTAACGAGCCGAATTGCCTCGGTTTAGCTCGCATACCGGTCAACTCGGCTTAGCTCGGATTAACTTACTTTTAACATCTTATATATATTATATTATATATATATATATATATATATATATATATATATATTATATATATATATTATAGTGTATCACAAAAAACTGATTATTATTTACATGTAATTTGGAGTGTAATTTGATATCTATAACATATTTGAAAGTTGATTACCATGCTAATGAACTTATATTGTATTTCGTTGAAATTAAGAACTTATTTTATATTGTTAAACTTGATTTTCGCTTGTAATGTATTAGGTTGAACTTATTTTAAATATGTTCTTTTGAATTATTGAATAATATCTTAAAATACTAAATTTTGAAAGCCATGTATTAGTTTTTCTTTTCAAAATTGAGCCAAACGAAGCCGAGCCGAGCCTGCTCGGTTTAAAACAAAGCCAAGCTGAGCCGAGCCAGCTCGGTTTAAAACCAAGCGGAGCCCAAGCTTAAATTTCAAGCTCGGTTTTAAATTCGAGCCAAGCCAGCTCGGTTTATAATCGAGCCGAGCCCGAGTTTTACCCTGGCTTGGCTCAGTTCGGCTCGTGAACTGCCATAGTCCAGGGGCCAAAACTGTCAAAAAGCAAAATCTACCCGCAAGGAGGCCTTAAAGACCACAAGGCAATGGTTACAGTCTGTAACGGGTGCCTAGGTGCAGCAGATTTGCTTGATCACCAAGTTTGGTCACCTATGTTCAATTTTTGACACCTAGCATGAATTTGGCCATATTCAATCTGGTTTAAACACTTGTTTGGACACTATGCAACTCCCTAACACCTCATCAAACACTTGTCATCAACTCATTGATCCAATATTGGTATAAATACGCACTTGTTCTTCCATTTTAAAGCACACCAATTTTTTCTTTCTCACTTACACACTCTTGAAGCTTACTTCTGCTTTGAGGCCTCCATTCCTTAGTTCTAATCCATCTTCCAAACACAAGTAAGTGTTTCTCCTAGTCTATTTCATTTATTTGGCTAATTATGAGCCAAAAGTAAAGCAAATAGATTTTTGCTTTGACTTTCAGTTCTGACCGTTTCAGTCAAGTCAAAGTTCACAATGAACTTTGCTACTTGATCGTAGTAATGAAGGTGTTAATCTATTGCGATTACACCTTCTGATCATCATGTTTCGTAGGCGAAATGACGAGTCAAACTTTTATGAAATAAAAGTAAAAAAAACGCATAAAGTTGCATTTTACGACGAATGAGTTTTTAAGTATTAAAACCTAAAGTTTTGACATCAAATCAGTTTATACAACATTATTAGATATGTCTTAGCATGTCTAACTCGTCATTTCTAGTTTAGCATTCATTTCTTAGTCGAAAGTCAAACGGGTTGACTTCTATTTTGACTTTCGCATCTGACCCGTTCAGTCAACGTTAGGATCCAACCGAGCCCAATTATATAACCATAGTAATATAGGGAATAACCCTCTAAGGTTATACCTTATGGTCATGTCGTTTGGTGAATCAAATGATGAGTCAACTATGATACTTTAAAAAGTTCAAAAATGCCCTTTTGGCATAAAATGCTTTTAAAATTATATGGTCCATGTTCTAACTATAAGAACTGATCATGTAACATAAATAAACATATTTTGATATGTCGGACTCGTCATAGGACTCATTTGACCATTCGGACCCGTATTTACGCATATAACCCGTTAAAATGACGTAAACCATTTTAACAAGTCGTAACGGGTCAAAACACTTTTAGACACTTTCCAATCAGAATGTAAGGTTTAATAAACCATACGATTTTGAGATCCCTCACTCGTTTGGTTATAAACCACATTCTATCTGATCTTCCGCTTAAGCCACGATATACACTAACAATATGATCATCCGATATATTAGGAAGCACTTGAGTTTTGCTAGCGCTATTAAATAAGACATCATCGACAATTCAGGTGAGTGCATAGTTCCCCCTTTACTTAAATCCTTAGGGTGATTCCTATGTGCTAAACTATCTTTAAAATCTAGATACTTACTACGCATGGCTCTTGTGAGTGCATAGTTCTGCTTTTTCTTAAATCTTTGGGGTGATTCATATGTGCTAAACTATCTTTCAAATCTACATACTTACTACGCATGGCTCATGTGAGCACATAGTCCCCATGTTTCAGTTTTCAAATTGTTTTATGGTGATTCATATGTGCCTATTACTTTTCAAAGTATACAAAATTTATTATATTTGGTTTACATAAACATAGTACACTGTATTAAACATGATGGGAGTTGAACATGACAATGATACATTCATTAACTTTGGCCAAGCCGACCGGTAGTATGTTATGGTACCAAAGGATTGACAATTCTATTCCCGTTTCCTATGTTTGTTTGGAAGTTACCTCTGGGAATGATAGAAACTGTGAAACACAATTGATAAACCCTTTTTAAGGACTCTCTGACAACCAACAAAGGTTTGAATGTACTCTCCAACAACCCACCCGTTTATACAAAATGACATGGTTTTAATAAAATAAAACACTTGGTTTATACAAAATAAGATGTTTGGTTTATATAAGACAAGACATTTGTTTTATACAAGACAAGACAAGACATTTAGTTATTCAAAGTAAGACATTTGGTTTATTCAAAACAAGACAATTGGTTGGTTTATTACAAGACATTACAATTAGTTGGCTTATACAAAGTCGCAAATGGTTTTCAATTAACTATGTAAACCATGCAACGTTTTCTTTTAAATCGATAGATTACTCATAAGTTTTACAAAGAAACACTTTTGACAAGACTCATCGGTACAAGGTTTTCTGTATTATATCAACTTTTATAGTTGTTTAAATATATTGCAATACCAAATACATTTAATACAAGTTTGCTTACAAGGTTTTCACTCATCGACTCTCGTAGTCGGACGAGGTATTACAATACAAATTCAAAGCCATGAATTTGACCACAAAATCTATGTTACTCACCAACTTAATTGTGGATCATTATTTTCACAAATGTTTTAGGTACAAATGTGTGATACATTTACAAGTATGCCCCGCGTAGGAATGGATCCGGGCCTTAATTTTCTTTAAATCTAAAGACAATTGTTTGTGTTTTCAAAGACAATGTAATTTAAATAATTCAATACTATAACCTTTTAGTACTATGTGTTGTGAACAATTTGTAACGTGACTCCCCAACGTTTCCGTCACGGGTTGTTATACGCGGCTGGGGTGTTACTGTTTTGAGTTTTCACCGAAATTGATAAGATTTGGAAAGATCAAAAGGGTTCTTAATTGTTGAAGAAATACAATGATAATCGCAAGAAAAAGCAAAATTCACCATTAACAAGCCACTATTATCAAGATCATGAAGAAGTCAAGACTCTTATACTTGGGCTACAACTAATCAATTAAAACTATCGTTATCACAGTTATCAGTTGTTTGTATCGGTCTTTGTTATTTCAATTTTAGGGTTTTGGGTCTTGTACTATGAATACATAGTGACGTCTTTCAAAAGGCATGTGTGTGTACTATTATCACATATGTATAACGTAAGAACTCTATGGATACAAAACCCATGGAGGTTGAACGGATTTATGATGATAAAATTGCTTTTCATTCATATCTTCTTTCTTATCTTTCAATTCCTTAAGATTGTGCTTATTGTTTATCATCACACATCTATCTCCTACATTAAGATTTTCATATCATATTGATTTCACACAAAATTAGGATCAAATATATTGGAACCATAAGAAGGGTATCATGGATCTCTATGATGGAGATGGATCTCATTCAAGCGATATTGTAACCGTCTCATCAAACTCTTCGATGTGAGATCTTAGGTTTTCTTATGGAGAGGGTGAAACCCGAGCTTTAGTGTGCTTAAATATTGAGTCTTGTATCCGTTTTATGTGATTATATGCGTTGAATAAGATAACTACGAGAAATTGTTGATGTGTAGGTTAATCGCTTAATTCGGTGGAGTTATATGATATGGAGTATTTGGGAATGATTCATGAAGTAAACGGTGATAACTGGGACTTGTTCGAGTGAGAAAAATAACTTGGAGAACGCAAGAAATAAGAGAGAATAAAGTTCAAGGGGCATTTGGTAAATACCCAGAAGTTGGATCATGGCTAAAGGTGAGAGAGACATGGAGAAATAAAGTCGAGGGACTAAATTTTCATTTAATGGAAGTTTAAGTTGTGAAAAAATGCAGGTGTGAAGCCGCCGTAGCTTACGTTCTACTGACTGTAGGTTACGGCCATGTTTATTAAGCAACAACTTGTCCAGAACCTTAGGACCGTAGCTTACGGTATCCGACCGTAGGTTACGGTCAAGTGTGCAATTGAAACATACCTTCAGGACCGTAGCTTACAGTCCCAGATCGTAGCTTATGGTCCGTTGATGAAAAAACACGCGCGTTCAGCTCTGGAGGTATATTAGGGTTTCTTTTAATTGTCAATGAGGATCATCAGTTCTAAGGACGATCAAGAGAGCATCTAGGGCATCAAGTTGGGAATTTTTCACTCATTATCATCACGTTCATCACCAAATCCATCCTTGCAACTATGAACTCATCGACCTCTCAAGTTTTTAAAGACCGTTTGTGCGAGATGAGCGGCTAATCTTCTTATGGTTTCCTCCGGATGGAGGATTTGTGTAAGTTAGATACTTTTATGTGTTTTTGACAATTGTACGAACTTGGTGATCTAAGCATTCGATGCTTTTCACCTTTGATTTGATTAACTGATTGTAACCGATTACATTTTATCAAACTTTAATATTTAATCATTCAATTCCCGAGAGTTCTAGCAATCGGGATATATCTGAGGTGGGATTAGGGTTAGTAATTATGACTGATGTTCATTTGATAACCTTCCGTTATGTATTGACCGGAGTACTTAGTCTGTGAACATCACAATTGGTTAATTAGGTTAGCACTTATGTCTATGTAAATGTTTTGATTAAACATATAATTGAAGTATATCTATAAATCTGAAATTCGGAGGAACCATTGTTTCTCCTATTGATAAAAATTTCAAATTTTAGTTTGTCTAATTTAGATAATCAACAAAATCCACAACCAAGTTTTCTTTTTCAGTAATAGATAATCGATACTTAACATTGCAACACTTTCCACAATCCCCCACTGGTTCGATACCCGACTTATTCTATCTACACAGTTTAGTTGATTTTTGAATGTTCTTCACGATAAACATCATTTTCACTCTTGGATTTATAGATTGTAGATTTTTTATTTTTTTGTTTATATCATTGTGTCTTTTTATCTAGCATTGGTTCTTTTCTATATTTGTGTCATTGTCTCTTTTTTGTGACTAATTGTGTCTTTTTTCCTCAACACTGTGTTATATCTCTCGGCATTCTATTATATTTGCTCGAAATTGTGTTATATTTTACGATCCATTGTGCCTTCATACACTTATTAGATTTAGTAGATTTTGTATAATAACTTTACTCTAAGTATACGAGCATACGTACACACTTTTATACTTTTAAAAAATAGGAGAGAAAAGAAATCAAAGACATAACTGGGAAAGAAAATAAATCATTTTCTTTTTTTAAATTTACTATTTTCATTAAATGTTACGTAGAAACATCTTTATGTAGTTCTTACGGTTGTAAGCATAATGTTGATTTTTAAACGAGTTAGAAAACAAAACATAAATCTAAATCGTTTATTTTTCTATATCATCATTTCAAAATTTTTAATATTATGCATTTTTTTACATACGCATACATAGATTATGTACATAGATAAACCATTAAACTAATTTGCATAAATGTAGGTAGTATTCTATATCATATTTTTATCCTACCAACATGTACACGTAATATAATTAAGCTATGCTACACATGAACTACTCATGTGATGTGTTAAAGATCGAATAAAAGTACTTTTTTTCGGAGTGAAGCGTACCAAAGAAGAAGAAAGCATAAGTTGAAATTTTTGTAAATCGTGTAATTACTCTAAAACAAAATAAAAGTATAATAATTAATAAAGCTATTTTGTAATTGTAGTGTAATAATCATGTTAGTGATTCGCAAGTTAAAAACTTTTTTTATTTCTGGATCCCGCCCCTATGTATACATACACACTATTCACAATTCTTCATAGTGTATATATTATACTAGTTCAGAAAATTAAATAAACGATAAACAAATTGACAGGTAGTGTTTTCTGTGGGTTGAAATAAATTACCACATTAATTCAAATTCCAGTAATGTTATAAAAAATGAGTAATAAGGTAACATCCCCTTTGAATAATTAATACATCATTTAAATAAAAAAAACAGTATTCTATGGGCATGTTATTAGAGTTAGCTCCATTGGAGTGAAAGTATCTCGAGTGCAGTTTTCAGGACCAAGGCTTATAGGCTCTTCTTCCTGCATTTTCAGATGTACAAAAATTAAAATATGAACAATTCAAATAAGAAAATTATATATTGTAAGAAAAAAATTAAGGTACCTTTAGGAGGTTTCTAAAGTAAGTAGCTGTATAATTCCCTGATGGAAAGAGAGCTTCTATTAAGTCGGCTAGGACTACTTGTGGCTGTGACACTGCTCCATCAAACCAATCTTGAAAACAAAATGAAGAAAATATTAATCCAATTTGGAGGGTTTGCTTTTTAAATAAGTTATTTATTTATTTTTTTTCGAAAAACAGGTAAATACTATAGTGTTTCGATGAAAAAATGTTTATGCTTAAGAGCATCAGCAGCGCGATGCCTTCACGGATGAGGCCACCTCACAGTTATGGTCAGTTATCCCATGGGCCGTACTTCTTCTCCACAAATGAATGGACTTACGCAACCTTCCAGGGACGGTCCGTGGCCATAGACTAGGGAGTCCTATTAGTCAACACCATATTTACGGAAGATAAGCTGTAAACTAACTATGAGCTAATAATGGAAATACAAAATCACATTTTAATTACATTAAAATACAAAATAGATTAAATTATTGCTTTAACTTTTGTGGTTTAGTCAATTTAACCCTTTCAATTCAAAAATAAAATGTTGACCTATCAGAACCTAAGGTTGCATTTTATAATGGTTTTGGCCCCCTGACACTAAATTTATTACTTTTTTTACGGTTAAGTGTAAGGGTAATTAGGTCATTATATACCTTAGGGGCTGTTTTTTATAATTACAAAAACAAAACCTTACAAAAAATTAAGTTAACAAGTGTAAAGTTTAAAAATAAACGTACGAATTTAATAAACGAAAGGATAAAAAATAACGAATTTTGAACACACAAATGGTCCAAAGAAATGAAAATTTGAAAAAAAGATAATCAATTCTAAAAACAGTTTAAAAAATGAACGATCTTTTACAAACTTTTTATTAGAATGGTTCATTTTTTTTCAAATCTTCCATTTCTTTTGTTTCCTATACACGTCGTTTTTTATAATTTTAAAAATGAACAATTTAAAAAAATGTATTGTTTAAGAAAGTTTAAAAAACAAACGATAAAAAGAATAATTTTAAAAAAACAAATTGGTTAAAAAGGAACAATTTTAAAAACGATAGACGGTTTAATAAAAAAGTTGAAAAACAAAAGATTTTAAAAACGATGTTTGTAAAATACAAATGGTTAAAGAAACTAGATATTTATTTGTATATTTAAAACATATGTTGTTAAATAATAATAATAATGAAAATATATGGTTCATCTAATATCGTGGGCCTAATCAACATCAACCAATTGTAGTAGACCACGGAACCATACCGGGGGGGGGGGGGGGGGGTTCGACCCATCATGCCCACATAACCTATGCCCAACCACAACCCAACAATAGAACCCATGCCTATATCGAGGACATGGACAGCAATGGTGTAACTGGGGTCACCCGCACCCTATTGGCTACCTTATTAGGCTGGCCCATTTCAACCCCAACTCTGCCTTATCATCGCAATCCAGGTGGGCTTCTCCTACGTGGCCCGACATTTAATAGACCTTATAATGGAGCCCAACATGCCCATATCACAGAAGTTAATCCACTAGACTCTTCAGAGCTTGAAGCAGCCTTCTCTTCATGAAAATGGAACCTGATACAAGTCCATGGGGACAATGGATACTGGCGTAACATCCCACCTTGCATCCCGTATGATCACTACCCCCATGTAAGACTTTTATTACATCTGTTCCAGTTGGAAATGGTAATCGAATACTGGTTCATGGTTCGGGTCACACCATCTTATTCCACATCGATAAACCTATTCAATTTAAACACATTCTCGATTTCCCAAATATAATCAAAAACCTATTTTTGTGCGTAAATTCACCATTGATAACTATGTTTCTGTGTGTTTTAACCGATTTGGATTTTCTGTGAAGGACCTGAAGACTGGGAAGCTCTTGAGTCAACATAATAGCTCGGGTCCTCTCTACACACTTACCGCACCAACCACTGGTATCGCTTCCGCTTTGCACACATCTTCACCAACATCATGGCACCATTGCGTAGGCCATCCGGGATCTGATGTCATGGATTTCCTTAGTTCTAAACATGTATTTCTGGTACTAAATTAAGTACTCCTTTTGTTTGCCATGCATGTCAGAATAGTAAGAATAAATGTTTACCTTTCTCATTATCTACTTTTTGTACGGTCTTCCCATTTGATATTATACACTGTGACTTGTAAACGTCCCCACTTTTGAGCAAGCATGGTTATCAATATTATATGATCGTCATAGATGACTTCACCAATTTCCCTTGGGTATACCTAAAATTCAAATCTGATACTTTTCTAAGATTTACCAAGTTCTATAAATGTGTCACAACTCAATTTATTAAGCTAATTAAATCGTTTCATAATGTAACATGGGAGGAGAGTTCGACAATATTAACTTCAAATCGTTTGCTTTAAACCATGGACTCTAGTTCTGTTTTTCTTGCCCACAATCGTCACAACAAAACGACAAGGCCGAATGCATGATTAGACGGATTAATGATTTAATTAAGTCCATTTTAACTTATGCTTCCATGCTACCCACATACTAGGTCGAAGCCCTTCACACCTCTAACTGTTCTTTACTTAAAAACACCTACATACGACCACGTTCGCGTCTTTGGAATGTATTTTCTTTCATAACCAAACCGCTCCACAAACTAACGCCTCGTCTATGTGTGTTTCTCGAATACCCACCCAACTATCGTGGGTATCGGTGTCTTGATCTACTAACCAGAAAAAGTGTTTGCCTCAACACGTAACATTAAACCTACTCATTCCTTGATAATGAGCCTTCACCACTCATATTTTAGCCTTTGACCCCATGCATACCAATTGTACCAACTCCAACCCACACATCACTATACCAAGCCCCTCTATAAACACTACAACCACTCCATACACTACCCATATCACCTTAAGTCCACACCCCAATAGCCCCTTGGATGCTGAACCATCCTTACCTGAGTCCACATCCCAACAGCGTCCACCCTCATCAACTCGACTGCACCCACCCCCACTCATATCCATATCAACTCCTCACCCTTCAACCAAACCCATATAACCTCCTCCTCACCACGTATGGTCACATGCTCCTAACATGGGATTGCTAAACGAAAGGTACCACTAAACCTTCATGTTGATACCACCCAAAACCAACACACATCTCCCCTATCCCAAAATCTCACGCCTAACCAATGATCCAACCTCAGTCGTTCGATGCCATTACGAATGAATATAGAGCCTTAATAAGAACTCATACATGGGAATTGGTGCCTCGTCCTGTAAATGCTCGCATCATTCGGTGCATGTGGTTATTCCGACATAAATACTATGAAAATGTGGTTATTCCGACAATGCATAGTCTTTGATGAAACGTTTAGTCTCGTTGTTAGGCTAAACACAATCTAAACGGTTCTAAGCCTTGCTATCTCAAAAAAATTGGCTTATCCATCAACTCGATGTTAAGAACATGTTTTTTACACGGGGACTTAAATGAAACCATATATATGTTTCAACCACCGGGTTTTGTCAATTTGAATTGGCCTACCCACGTATGTCGCCTTCGAAAGTCACTTTATGATTTAAAACAAGCACCACAGGCATAGTACCATCGGTTCATGAATTTTATCATTTCTTGTTGGTTTTGAAGTGATATATCCGATAGCTCATTATTCATATATCGTTGCGGTAACCAAATGGCATACTTACTATTATACATGGACGATATTGTACTCACAACTTCTGACACTTCCCTACTTCAACATTTCATTGAACTTTTATCTCATGAATAGAGCCAATATCAATTTCTACACATTCAAGTTACATTTCAAAATGATGGGTTGTTTTTGTCTCAAGAGTCCTATGCGGCTGACATAATTTCACGAGCGAACATGTAAAATTGTAAAGCATCAGCCACTCCCACCGATACCAGAAATAAACTTAGCTCAGAAGCTGGAACACTACTACCTTATGGCTCTCTTTATCGTAGCCTAGCCGATGCCCTTCAATATCTCACCATCACTCGGTCTGACATAGCATACGTTGTCCAACAGGTATGTCTATTTATGCATGCACCTCGTGAGCCCCACTTTAACTTTCTGAAGCATATACTAAGATATCTCAAAGAAACCTTGAATCATGGGCTTCACTTAACCCCCTCCAAATCATTTAGTTTGACTACCTATTTTGATGCCGACTAGGGGTGTGTCCTAACACTCATAGATCCACTTCAGGATATTGTGTTTTCCTCGGCAATAGCTTAATATCGTGGTCCTCTAAACATGGGTTCACCACTGCTTCTTGAACTTCATGTCCCAATTAAACAGGTACTTGTAATCTCAAAATATCTCACCCATGTATGTGTCACAAAACCTGGCCTAGCACCAGCACACTAAACATGTCAAAAATAACATATTTATTGCCCGGGAAAAAGTTCGGCTCGGTTCTATTCGAGTACTACATGTCCCTGATGCTGAGTGCCAGTACGCAGGCATATTTACTAAAGGTCTGTCACGCCAATTATTTAATCGTTTTAAAGCCAATCTTTGCATCCGACCAACTATTATTGCGACTAAGGAAGATGTCAGTCAACACCATATTCACCAAAGATATTTTGTATTTTAATGTAATTAAAATGTGATTTTGTATTTTCATACTTAGCTCATAGGTAGTTACAATTTTGTGTGTATATATATATTCCATTCTGTATCTTTGAAATCCAATCAATAACATTCTAAAGAATTTCAAGTTCCTCTCCATGCTATATTTGCAGCTCACCTCTACTCTCACCCTTCCATCTAATAATTCGTGAGGGTTGAAGGAATTGTATTGTTGATGGTCTTATATGATTGTTTTAAGAGGAAATATATTTTTGGTTCAAATTTACAAATTTACTCTTAGAACGATTTTAATAAACTCCTCCTCCTACTGCTACCGGTACTACTAGTAGTGCAACTACTGTCGCCACCGCTACCACTACAGCTACCACCACTACTACTACTACTATTATTATTATTATTATTATTATTATTATTATTATTATTATTATTATTATTATTGTTATTGTTATTATTATAAACTTAAGCCGGCTAACTAAGGAAACTGATGCACCCGTGTAGATTGTTTATAAGATTAAACAATATTTTCAATTTATCGCTACTTAATAAACAAAATTTTTATTCAATCAACATTTAAATAAGCTTCGATAGAACATACCAAGAGCTAGATCAGTTGTAAGACGTTTATCGTGTCTCCAAATGCTTTGAGATGAAAGAAAACCAAAACAAGATTTATCATCTATATTGAGGTTTTGGATAAACAAGGTTGCGTTGTAGCCAAACGGGTCTGTCGTTAAAGTTCCGTCAATTACTACATCTACAGTCTAAATAACAAGAAGTAAGAGTCCGAGTAAAGTTTGTGGATAAATTTAAATAAAGATGAGTAAAACTTACACATAAGATGGCATGTAGTAGTTCCAAATCTTCAATAGATGATGTGTTGTATGTTATTTTGTTTATGGAGTCATCCAGGTTCTCTCCACCTGCATCTTCTATATACTGTTGTAAATGTACCAAAATGTTGGTTTATAGTTTCACCTTCTTAATATTTTAATTCTGATATAATATTTGTGTTTTAAGTTATAAATCTATCTGGCAAATCAAACATCAAAAGGTTATGTCCACATGAGAAATATTCAGTCATAATATCACCAACGCATTTTGGGTGCAATGACTATGATGAGAGAACCCAATAGGTAAGCATGCTCGAGCGAGAGTGCCATCGAGATGCGTCACCTTTTGGGAAGTCTCCACTTGGGCAACCAAAAACAAATTCGTAAGCTCCTCGTGAGCAAAGCTGACGGTATTGATTGCAAAAGAAGCCAGGTGATACAACAACAACAACCAAACTCAATAATATACCGCCAATAGCAAAACTATTGGTAGGGTCTCGGGAAGGTGGACTGTAGGAAAATTATACCTCTATCACACAGGATAGAGAGACATCATCCAGGAAGCTTGACCCAACTTAGAACCAAATTCGGATATCACATAAGTACTAAATTTTGGAATGAAAGGGAACAAGATAAATATTGGACTTCATCTGGATTTCTAATGTATTCAGTTAGCATCTTCATCAAATATTTCACATTAGTAAATGCACTTCCTCATTACATAAGTGTTATTTTATTTGTAACTAATAATGGTACTTATTCTTCTGATATTTAATTTGCAATAGCATACCTTTAGCTTGTATGCTTCATCTGTGAAAGACCAAGCACCCTGCACCAAGAGAAAGATGCAGTTCTAGATATAAGCTTTAACTCTTTAACCATTCATCCTCTCCAAATTTTTCATGGTGTCTAAATAGATTAGCGTGTCGACCAACATATATAATGAAAACAAAATGAAAGAGAATGATCAAAATCATAAAAATTCTAACATTATCTAACTAACAACACATGTGACACACATATGGCACACATATGAGAGCCACATGTGTTGCGAGATGCATATGGGAGCCACAAGTGTTGTGAGTCTAAAGAAGATATCTTTTTTTTTTCCTCTAGGTATACTTACATCATTAAACTCCATCCAGGCCACTGTTGGTTTGAGGTTTTTGCTTGCTGCTGAATTAACCAAGCACATGTAATTGCTTTTCACCTACATAACCAAAAGCATCAACAGTCATTCATGAAATGTAACAAATACAATTGTGGTGAAGCTAGAACTTTTCAGTAAGGGTAATCATAAATACAATTATGGTGGAACTAGAACTTTTCAGTAAGGGTAATCATAAGATTCTCTTCTTTACTAGTTAAAACTTGATGGCTTCACTCAGAATTTTATTATATATAAATATCCAAAAAATTCAGGTGAATGGAGGGTGGTTAGACAATATTTAAAAAATAAAGAACTCAAACAATGCTACACTTACGGCATCATAGATTTCATTTGCTCTCACTTCATCGTTTGCAAAGATTCCAAGGTACTTGATCCATTCCGCCCTCTAACAACTCAACAATGGAAAATCATGAGAGATCTAAAGACGTGGAATCTAGGATAGAAAAATATATGATTTGTATGGAATCTTTTTTGAAAGTGAATATATTAGGGTAGTAGGAGACGGTGTTTGTGTTTCAGTTTTTTACAATCATGATAATCAAGTAACAAACTGTTTCATTGTTAGAAAAACTATGATTAAAGGTCTACAAGTAGTATGATGTAATACTCAACTAATCATATTTATTTTGGGCTAGTTCATAAGTGATTAATACTTGTTAAGTGTATAAGTAGTGAGTTTCTAAAAGCAACTAGAAATTCACATAGTATTAAAAGGTAGTAATTAGTAGTGGGTAGCTCATTAGTCTTGGTTTGGTTCTGTAAAAAAAGTATATAAATAATAAAAGAACCTTTTTCTAGGCTAGTTTCATTTATCTTTGTATTACAACTCGGTTAATTAATCAAGAATGAGATACACTATGCTTCATACCAAAACCTGATTATATGCAACTTGAAAAAAGTTAAATGAATAATCACTTCCATAACACAATACCAAACACGCCCCATGAGATATAGAATTGAAGTAGGGTAGTACTTGGAGAGGAGCTTGCTCGTCCATGGGAAAAAAAGTAACGTAATTGCACGATTGAGTTTCTTGATCATCGTCATGGCCGATGAAATGTGCGGCATATTCCGAAAAATGTTGTGGCTCACTGTTGTTGAGCATTTGAAGTTCACCCTCATTGTACAGTTTAAGCAGACATGGAGACGCTACCTTCTCTGATGTGATGCCCTTCATGGTCGGCATGAGGCCTAGAAGCTGTTCATGTTTTTTTGGCAATCCGATAGTTAAACTACAACTCGTATAGACGTATAATAAAGTTCAAGAAAGGGAACTATTTAACATGTACGAATATAGATACAATAGTATATGTGGTCATGTTGATAGATTATTGAACCAATAACTATTTTCGTGCTATTGTTACTATATATGTGTTGCTTTAAATTTATAAGAGCGATCGTTGTCACGGCGTATTTCACTAAGATTAAATACTTGACCGGTCAAATGGCCACCGGGTACAAAATGTGCAGGCGTCACAACATAAAAAAGACCAATAAAACTAAGCCACTGCCCACTAAGTCGAGTTCAAAGGCTGTTGACCTACTTAGTCGAGTTCAAAGGTTCATGATAGTAATGTTATAACCCTGAGATCTATGGACGTAGTTTTTAAAAGACTTAGTTTTGATATTAGAAAAGGGGTGTGGCTTGTTGTCCGTTTACCATCATCTCGATGTAAATTTATTTCTCATTTATATGTATTATGCTTGTATGTTGGTGTGAAATTTACCTACATCTTAGGTGAAATTCGGGCGGGTGTGTGTTTATAAAATCACCAAATGTTAATTGTGATTATCATATGCATCACATCAATAACATAATATACTTGTACACAGAGATTGATAAGACTTACAAACAAACGCATAATCTCACCTCGAAGAATGAAACTGCAAAGATCCAAAAGAAAACAAAGATATATTATGAATGGTAATGTATATTTAATTTATAGGTGATAAACAGTAATCTAAGTGTTATCTTTTACTATTCCAAACATACAAATCATGTAATATGATTTATTGTTTAGGTATTTGCAAAATAATTCATATTCAATGATTGTTTATAGGTTACTTTTAGTTTCAAAATAAATAAGTAAAGCATGAAGAAGCATTTAATAATATATAATAAACCTGGAAAATAACGAACATCCATGGAGAAGTTTGATATTGGGATGACAAATGATTTGATCCTTGGTGTGCAATAATTAGTCCTTGGTGCCATCCTTGAGTTATCCTGCACCATGATTATAATTATATTATAAAATTATTAAATCCAACATTTTAACCTATGCTTAATAATGTTTCAACCATGAATAATTTTCTAATTCACCTAGATTTAAACATATGTAGTTTCACTGATTCATATTTAACCTAGATTTAATACTCAATTTTTTACCTTTTACCCTTTAGTCATAGTGGTTAACATAAAAACCATTAAAACGGACCGTAAACATCCAACCTAACTAACAAAGTGATCGAGGGAAAACTTCTCACATCACTTTCGTTAAAAAATCGTTAAATAATAAAAATACTCGTATAAAATCTAGGTTTGTAAGAAAAAACAATATCTAACAGCAATTTGTTATTAGTAGACAACTAAATAACGTTGTAAAAACACTAATTTAAATTAAATCAAGCAAGTGCATGTCTCAACACGATATGCCTAGGGTCTCAAATTCATTTTTTTGATGAATGATTGAACGGTGATCACTGGCGATAGGTACCTGGATGAGAAGATAGCTCTTGCCATCAAGGTCATTTTTGATGACTTTGAACGTATTACCATAATATAAATGAAAGTAAGCAGCATCTTCTAGCTTGGACATGTTACCAATGCCGACTTTGATGGCAGCACCCTCTACCATCCCTCCGCCAACGAGAAGCAAAAGACCGCCCAATGCCAATAAAAGAACCTCCATACACACTAACATTATCTGTGCAAGAAGTGGTACTATAGATAGAGGTGTAGAATGTGACAGGATTGGCATTTTGTGAATGTGAATATATATAATAAGTGTTTTATGCCTCAGCCAAAGGTGAAGGCAAAGTGAAGTGGGTGAGTTATAGAGTTAGTGTATATCTTACTCCTATCTGTCAAAATATATATATATATATATATATATATATATATATATATATTATATATATATATATAATTTTGGAAAAGGCTTGTCTTTATATTTTGAACCCCTTGTTTGTTTTTTATATTTTACATCTCATATTCTCTTTTACGTTCTTTAAAATAATTATCCATGCATACATTTATAAATAAAGAAATGTAATGTATTCACACCGAGTTATTAGGCAATAATGCAATATATACACTCAGATATCAGATTTCTTGAAGTTATTATAAATAAATATCAATTAAAAATTATTCTAATCAAGTATAAATCAAAATATACGTAGTTTATATTTAAAAGATTGTTTTCCCTTTGTAAAAGTATGTGGCTTTTTGTAAAAGATATATATATATATATATATATATATATATATATATATATATATAGAGGAGAGAGAAGAGAGAGAGAGAGAGAGAGAGAGAGAGAGATCAAATAAGAAGAAAAATTTTGTAAGAATAAAAAGAATAAATTTTAAACCAACAGAAATTCTCAATTTTCTTTATTTAATGTGTATTTAATATTATGAAAAATGGCATATAGGTAAATTTATAATTGGCTGATTAATTAAACTTGTAACTCATTTTTTTTATATAATCTTTCAAGATAAAATATTTTATGGTGTAGGACAATTTTCGACACGTGTAGGATAAATTTTAGTATGTGTATGATAAGTTTGAAATGTGTAGAGTATCAGTAAATGTAAGACATATGTAGGATAAATTTTGAAATGTGTAAGATAAAATGTTTTTTCTTTATTAATGAGAAGTAACATAATTAATGAGAGGAGTTATAACCATTTAATGTTTTACCATTATGGCTTTTTTTTTTCTTCTCATATTAAATTATTCTCAAATGAATATTTCCTTATGTATATATATACATACATATATACATATATACATATACACATATACATATATATTATATGTATGTATATATATTCGTACGTACGTGTATGTATATATATATATATATATATATATATATATATATATATATATATTAGATGCTTTAACACTCTCAACTTTTTAGGTTGATTTTATTACACTTACATTCAATGATTATTTGGCATGGCATAATATAAAATATCAATATAAAACATAAAAATAAGACAAGAGATCTGATCTAACATCTCTGGGTTGCAAACAATACCAGTACAATATTATTGTAAACAAATTAAATTTGGATTGTAATAACTTATTGAATAAGGATATGGAATGCACTCGGGAAGAGCAATCCACGTTGTGAAGAGCGGAAGAGAAGATTGGGAGAGTGGGAACACCGTCTCCTCTCGGACTAAGGCTCAGGATAGAGCCGATGAGAGAGGCTCCGTTCGATGTACCCTAAAAGTTATGTATTATGTTTATATTCGCGTAAACAAATTGTCATGTTTCCTTTAATGTCAATAATTTTGCTATGAAGATCTTCAATAGAGAAGCTTTATGTCTCTTATCATGACTTTCTTATTTGGATGTATTACGTTGGAGTATGTTATTATTAGTGGAATATAATATTTTTAATAGTTCCCTTAAAAACATTAACTCTTAGTAGTTACAACTCATGTCAACTTTTCTGGTAGTAGAAATAAGAAAATCTTTATACAAATTCAAAGAACGACTAGTTTTTACAAAAAGAGAAAAAGAACTGTATATGTATGTGTTAATAAAAATGGGATAATGAAAATTGAAAAGTGACTTTTTTGTGTTAAATGTATGAAATGTTCCACGTAGATGTTTAATATATATTTTTTAATGGTAATGTTTTTTTTCTTCTATTTATCAATGTTCTAAATTTTTCATTTTTTCTGGGATTGAATTTGAGATTTTCCTTTAAAAGACATATGCCTCTACCAAGTGGGCTACTCCTACACTGACACTACTCCTACACTGGCACGTAGTTAATATAATGGTATAGCGATGATAATGTTGTAATTAAAAGAAAATTATAAATAGATGAAAATGAAAAAGAAATATACCTCCGTTGTTTACAATTTTCTATCTAAATAAAGTTTACCAAGTTTTTGAAACTCATAATGCTTTTCAATAATTTATCATTTAAAATAGAAACATTTTACAAAATTAAAATTTTTTTTATTTTTAATTCCAGTATGTATGTGTGTATATATTTATGCAAAATTAATCGATACATTCTTGATTATAAAGTTGCGTCTAGACTAGTTAGGATAATGTGTTTTAAACTAATCAAAACGATGGATGTAACATGTAATGGTGTGTTCAAATTGAAAATATAATAATTTGAAAAACTGAAAATATAATTATTTAAAAAACCATAATAATAATGTGTCTAAAATCAATGAAAATTTTTTTTTTTTTTTTTTTTTGAAATCCTTTTACTTAATGGTGTGTCCAAATCAATGATTTGAATGTTCCATATCTTTGGGTGGAAGGTTTGAGCATTGGATACACAGTCCTCCTATAGTCATTGCATAGTTATACTGCGTGTTTAATTCCTCTTATTGAAATGTTTTAATTAAATCATACTTTTCAGTTTTCACCTTTTATAATAACATTTTTATTTTTCACATCTTGATTATTATCACAATATATATTTACCATAGTTATCATGCAAATTATTTCTATAGGAAAAGAAGTTTGGGATACCTCATTTTCTTTGATGACCATGGCATATGTTTCCTCTTCTGCTTGCATCAACTTCTTCGTGGCTCACCAAATTATCTTCAGCTTCTGTGCACAATGTATGAAAGCTTAAACTCAAATTTTCTTTCTTTCAACTATTAGGGGGACGACGTGGATCTCCCGCACCATGTGGCCCCTAGTGTTAAGAAGCAGGAAAACCACCCCATGGCTTGCGGAGTGTGGCAAAAAATTCCCAAGCGGTTGGTTACGCTTGAGGCTCCCCACCTTTTTGACTGTTTAAAACTAGCCGTTGTGCAAATGACTTTCTAAAAAAAAACCTTAATTTAATTTAACAATATAAATAGACATTCAACGCAATTTTTTTCTTTACACAATATCCCGACGCTCTAGAAAAATACTCTCTGCTTTTTTTGAAAAAAAAGTTCTAGCTCTTTCAATGGATCCCACACAAAGAACGAAGTCGATTTCGAACCAAAAACCAAAATAAATTGTAGGCGGTTGAGCCAACTATTTCACCCGCCACGATTCATAACCCAACAATCTGAACCCTCGGAATTCCCGACCTAGTTTTCATAATACTTGCAATATTCATAAACCCCACAATTTCCAATCCAAACCGCCTACCTGTTTCGGTTCCCATCCAGCACACCTTCGGGAATCCACATCTATTTATGTTTTAAATTTTAGTGAAATAATTATTTTTTTAAGTTTTAAAATTATTTATTTTTTAATGTACATTCATTCATTTTAAAAACAAAAGGTTTAGGGAACTTAAAAAAAACTCTACTTTAAGGGAGCTCAGAGAAGCCTAGGAAAAAAACCTAAGATGGCAATATAATGTTAGGAGAGGAAGGCGAGTTCGAAGATGACTTCCCATCCTTATGAATGATTTCCAAGGCTTTGATATATAATAATTCTTTAAGTGTCATTAGCATAGAAATATTTTTATCTATTATTAATAATTCTTTAAATGTCATTTACAATAAATAGGTTGTAAAAAATCAGCACATAAATATAATAGATAATTTATTTATTCAAAAAATTTAGAATCCCAGATTTAAATAATTATAAGAGATATGGGAATCAAACCCACGATCTCCATAAAATAATCACACTAAATTGAAAAATGAAAAAAAATATATATATAACACCCCATGATTCACACACATGGACCAATTAGATCCAACTATTATTCATCAATCTTACAAATGCAATATAGATTAGTTTTATATCTCGCCCGTGTTGCGGGACGCTAAACCGAATATATTTCAGTTTGATAACATATAGGCCTGTGTTTCAATTACCTGTACTGACTACTTATAACTCGATCTCACTAAAAATTACATGAAGACGTTGATAAAAATATGTTAGTAAAAGAAAAAAATATGAAAGTTTAGGAACTGTATAGTAGCTTTATTAAGTCAAAAGCATAAACTAACTTAAAAAAAGATTAGGAAAATACGGGATAAAGTTAATGGATATTAAATATAAGAGTTAAAAAAATGGAAAAAAATTGCAATTCCTAGGTTTCGAACCCGAGTCCATTGATATCAGTAGAGCATATTTCAAATGTAAAAACCAATCCATCACATGCTATTTTCATATATAATCGCTTTTACATATGCATATACTAACGTCAAAAAGGTAAAAGCCAAAGAAATATTAAAGGAACCCAGTGATTGCCGCTTGTATCAGCCAATAGCAAGTTTTCACTATTCCCCTTCATGAAGAATGTAAAGAATAACATCTATTAGGAGATTGGAACTCATCTCACTTGGAGGGCAACACCAACTCAGGATTTATCAAGATTTATAAAAAAGAAATAGTTATATTCCTCCACAATAGCTTTGAATGAAAATTTTTATTTTTAATGACCACACTTTGAAAAGTTCTTTGTTTCTTAGAGAAATGTATTCTATGAAATATTAATAGATTAAACTATGAACGCTAAACTATTAATTGTTGAGAGATATTACCATATAAACACAAGGATATATGGTACATAGTTCGGGTGAATGTTATAATAAACCCATCTTACATCTAATCCTTGGCCTTCCATCAAGATTTGTTCTTCACCATATTCTCTCCAAAAGGGTAAAGATATATAACCTCTATAATTAGATAAAGATCATAACAACTTCTATTTAATGAGGTAGATATCACCTTGACTTCTCCCTTGTTATGATGCAGAAAAGAGCATCACTTAACTTGTCAGTTTCAAGAAAATGATTACCTTCACTCTTAGGGATGGCAAACGATCCTAAAGCTGAGGGGTGAACCCAAAACTCGAGATTTTCAGGACATATAATGGGATGAGTATTTAGGTATCTGTTGATCCGAGTCGATTGATCAAACAACAAGAACAAATGTGCCCGCTAAATCACCTAAGAATGGGATAATCAAATTAAGTGACTTGTGCAGTTTGTAAGAACAATAAGAACAAATAAATTACTTTAAGCTCCAAAGTATACTACTCTCAAATTGCAAATGTTTACAAATGAAACCAGCACATACACACTTTACAATGAGAAAACGACATACTTATAAAAACTTATCAACAAAAAGTGAAGGTAGTGCAATAGAACTAATTTACACAATCCTATTACATGATTGATTAGCATAAAATATGAACAATTGACCGTAACAGAACAAACTAAAACAGTCCTGTTACATGATTGTCTAGCATAAAATAGATGAAACGACTCTACAACAATAGTGGTAGTGAGCTAGACAATTACTGGTAGTGGAGTATGGTTAACGCACTAACTAACATTATTGTAGCAGCAGATTTCACCAAAACTACTGAGAATCACTAGGTCCATTATTCAACAGAACATAGAGAATTTCAATAGTAGACAACTTTAGTACTTATAAGCTTCAGTAGCAACAAACAAAGTTCAACACCTTGGTGAGCATCAGTCTTAATAATTCCCAACAAACTCCCCCTAGGCTGATGTTACTAAAACTTACTTCTTCTTAAACTGAGTTCAAATCTTAAGTTAAGACTTGGAGATCTTAGCATACTTATCACTGTTGCGGTTCTTTTGTTTCAATATTATCATATCCTTATAATCAAGTTTGGAGAGATTACACATCTCATCAATAGGAAGTAAATGAACTCCTGAACTTGCTCTAGTAATCTTAAAGTTTGACCAGCTAGCATCATACTCAAATTCAAGAATTGGATCATGAGAACTAATTGTATTTACAAACAATCATTTTGGATCTTTCGGATGGAGTATTTTCACCTAGTCTATTAATAAGATACTTCCCTTCATGTGTGTCTTATGCTTGGTAATGGCTAACTTCAAGCATTATTTCTACATCAGCATAGGATGGTTTCATAACCTCTATTATCGATTTGCAGAAGATATTAGACTTGTTCTTTCTCTTAGTGTCAAAACCCTGAGTTGTGGGGTTAAACCACTAACATAGAATCACATTTCCATCATCAACACCAGGACCTTTCTATGTATCTCTAGACTTAGAACCTTTGTCATTTATTATTAGGTTTTTATGAAGAAGTTCCCAACCCATCTTCTTTGACCCTAGGATTGGCAATCTCTTTTTTCCTTTGTTCCTTTGGCTTGTCTTATACTTTTACCTAATCTCTGAGGAATTTAGTCTACAAATTTCCTCTTGATGGTCAAGCTCTTCATAGATTCCAACTACAACATGCATCTGTCTAAGATCAACATCAAACATTTTGATAATTTCTTTTAAATCCTTGGTCTCTTCATGTGAAAAGTCTGATTTCTTGATGTCATAGATCTTCCCCTTAATGCGATACTTCTAACCACTAATTTCTTTGTTAGTAGTGGATGTCTTGGTCTTCCTTTCTCTTTGTATGGTTCTTGGCTTTCCTTACTTTTACCATAGTTAACTTCAGGCTTTTGTGGTAGAGAATGGTCACTAGGCAAGTAAGGTTTAGCAGTTGTGGTAGCCTTACCCATTGGGTAGTCATTTTTTTTGTTTAGGATTCAAAACAGTTGTAAGTTTAATAATATGAGGAATTGTTGAACTCCTAACTTCTCTTCTTTCCTTCTTTTTTCTTCATCCACAAGCTTTCTCATTGTTGCCAGTTCATATTATCAAACCATTTGGCCATTGTGACCCCTAGACATTAGTGGCACAAAAATGCACTAAAAGTGCGTGTTAAGCAAATATGGCATACGTAAAGTGCCTTTAAAATATATTATTGGCACAAAAAACAAAATTCTATTAAAAGTGTATGCTACTAAATTGCCTCTATGTAGTGTGAACATGAAAAAAAGTTTGATGAGGGTTAAGCTAAATTTACTATTATTGTTGCTAGTCTTAAAGCTCTTGATACTACTTATCCTAACAAAAAACATGTAAGGAAAATATTTAAAGCTTTACATCCTAGGTGGAAAGCTAAGGTAACCACCATTGAAGAATCAAATGATCTTAATACTCTTCAAATTAAAGAGTTGATTGGTAGCCTCAACGTTTATAACGTTATCATGGAAAAGAATGAAGTCTCTAAATTCAGAAGGAGAAAAAACAAATCAATTTCTCTTAAAGCTAAACGTAGTAAATCATAAAGTGATGATGATGAAGAAGAGAAATCCAAGAGTTATGAAGAAGAAGAATATGCTATAACGGTAAAGCATTTAAATGGTCTTCAAAAGACAATAAATGTTTGCTAGAAAACCTCATGATGAAGGAGAAACTTCAAACAACAACAAGAATTCTTCACAAGACAAGATGAGAAGAAATGCTATAGATGTAGTGATCTCAATGTGAAAGTTGCACCAAAAGTGAATGTGTTGACTAAGGACAAACCTAAGATGGTTGAAAACCTCATGTCACAAGTTAATTCTATTAATATATGATTGGTATTGGATATGCTAAAAAATATCATGCTAGAAAACCATCGAGGCCTTAAACGATTACCCAAAAGGAATAATTGAATGTCACACCCTGATTTTCGATGTAGCCGAAGTGTGTGCGAAGTATGGCCACATCGGCAATCGTTGCATTCAACCAAGTAAACAACAATTGTAATACGATACAAAATGTTCATCCATACTTTTTATTTAACAAAAAATTTACATACAAACTTTTGTTTTTAAAACATACCACAAGTTTAACAATATTACTTAAAATTCAAACATAAGTTTATAAAACATAGCAACAAAAGTCTGGATGAAATATAACGTCTTGACTTCACAACATACGAACATATTTTTCCCCGAATGCCGTCCACTAGTTTCCTGTAATACACGTCAGTTTTCAAAACGACATCAACAAAAGCTTGTGAATTCATGTTATAAATTTTGTATCAAATGAATTATCAAAAACATTTGAGATAATAAATTCGTTTAATATAGCTTAATGAAACTTGTAAGATCATTAGTGTGTTGCAAAGACACTAATCTGTATGCCAAATAAGGTGGCAACCAGCCCTTGACGATTTATTGTGTCTGAGACACTTGTTTTAGACATAAAAACACTCTAATACGATCTGTTATTATTGCCGTAATAGAGTGGGGCTCGCCCAAACCTAATAGATCTATCCCCTTGTTCCTCGGTACTTGTTATTGATTAATGGTCCCAATGCTTGAGCCTTATTCACAAGTGATCTAAATATTTTCACTTCCCAGCTATATTAAATGTAATATGTATACATCCCCGCACGTTTAAAAACCATAAATATGTTAAATAAAAGAGGAAACATAAACTCACTGATTTGCATTCCATGCAAATCTCTATTCGATTCTTGATATTTTGTTCGTTTTTCGACCTACAAGTGTTCTAATCTATTAGACACTTAGGCTATCTTTCAATTTTTGTACAAGTGTTTTATCTTGAATTTCATACTTGTAATTGTTGGTATACATATATATAAATATAATATATATATATATATATATATATATATATATAAAATATATATTCTAGATTGATTACATGTAAATGGACCTAGCCTATAATTTAATTGTAAAAATTCAATCTACAAGTTCATTACATATGGGTCTAGCCTAATTTGCTTACTATGTGTGGGTCTAACCAATTCGTTTCATGTATGTGGGCTTAGCTCAACCTAATTTTGTTAAAAGTGGGTTAAACCCAATTGGTTTGTAAAAGTGGGTCTAGCCCAAGTTAAAAATGAAAGATTGGGCCTAGCCCAAAATAGTTTATAGAAATTGGATTAGCCCAAGTTTAGTTTTTATAAAAGTGAGCTTAGCCCAAAGTTAGTTTTTATAGAAATGGATTAACCCAATTTATTTCTTTATAAAAGTGGGCTTGGCCCAAAGTTAACTTTTATATAAATGGGCTTAACCCATGTAAATTTTTATAAAAGTGGGATTTGCGCAAAGTTTGATTTTTATACAAGTGGGCCTAACCCAAACTAATTTATATAAATGGACTAGTCCAATAAAAGATGGTTTTAACCCAAAATAATTTTATGAAAATGGGCTTAGTCCAAATAATTAGTTTAGTTGGGCTTAATCCAAGTTTTTAAATTTCTATAAATCCTAGTAGATATAAAGTGTAACAGTTGATTTATTCGTTTTGACCGTTATGTTTGCGTCGACCATTTAATTCGTTTCGTCTTTGTCGTTTGTTCCGTTTATACCATATACTTTATTTTGTCCGAATTTTCCCATATATATTGTTTTGTCAAAAGTTGAATATTTATACAAAATACATGTACACATATTAGGTGATTTCAAAATATATATTTTTATCAAAAAATATATATTTATCTATTTTTTAGTTTAAGAAAACATAAGTAATCATATTCTTAACTTTTTCATGCAAACTTTTATTTAAACAAGATTAAAGTTTCTAATCACTTTTAATCACAAAATTTTTAATTTAATCACATCTTAATCAAGATTAATTTTTATAAAATTTTTTCCATAGTTTCCTTTAAAATATAAGCTTCCCATGTTTACATAAACATGTTTTAAATCATTTTTCTAACTCAAATCATCATCAAATCACATATATTATACAAATGTATTAACAAAAATGTCATGAACTTGTTATAGTTTTAAACTTTCTTAAAATGGAAACTTTATTATCACTTTTAAACAAAATTATAAATCAAACTTTTATTTAATAATCTAAAACTTGTATGATCATCTTTAAAATATGAAATCATGTTCATGACTATGTTTGTTAATGAATCTTGCTAATCTAAACATGCATATGTTTAGATCATCTTTTTATTCATAAAATTGCAAGATTCAAGTTTACAAGTTTATAACAAGTTCAAGATCATCCATAATTATCACGCAAGATGAACAAATCATCATCAAATCACATATACTATACAAATGTATTAACAAAAATGTCATGAACTTGTTATAGTTTTAAACTATCTTAAAATGGAAACTTAATTATCACTTTTAAACAAAATTTCTAAATCATATCTTTTATTTAATAATCTATAACTTGTATGATCATCTTTAAAATATGAAATCATGTTCAAGACTATGTTTGTTAATGAATCTTGCTAATCTAAACATGCATGTGTTAGATCATCTTTTTATTCAAAAAATTGCAAGATTCAAGTTTACTAGTTTATAACAAGTTCAAGATCATCCATAATTATCAAGAAAATCACATAATTATATTAGTGATTATAGTTTTATTAGGGTTTTTCAAGTGGGTTTTTATATATGTTTCAAGATGATCTTGTGCATTTTGATAAAATATAAAGTATAAGATTAAGTTAAGGATCTTACTACTAACACTTGGCTAGGGATGATCAAGATGATGTTAAAAGATGAACAAAAAGTGTTGATCAAGAGTTCCAAGCTTCAAAGTGAGCCTCCTAATCTTTGCAAACTCCTTAGATCATCCTTGGATCTTCACGCAAGCTTGATTTCTTTGTGTTTGGATTTTAAAAGTTGAAAGTGATAATGGTGGTGCTTTGGCCGATTTTTGGGAGCAAAATGGAAGTGTTCTTGAGTTTTTGGTGTTGTGAGAAATGAATGGATGAAGTTGGTTTGGGTTTTTAGTGTGGTGATTATAATCTTACAACACATAAGCCACTAAACATGTCCATAATTAGCCAACACATCAACAAGACTTAAGTGGCATGGGGAATTACCCCCATGTAGCCGTGAGGTGGTGTGTGTGTGTGGGGGGGGGGGGGTTGGTTTGATTATTTTTTATAAATAATGCGTAATTTTTATAAACTTTTATAAACTTTAACATTTTTCTAGTACAATTCTTATTGTCCCGTTATTTATTGTGTTAATTATAAATACTGACATATTGTGTTAATTATAAATTTTATTTACACAATAGTTCTAGTACAATTCTTATTGTCCCGTTAATTAATCTAGCTCTTCAGACTAATAATTTTGTCATTTTGAGTTCAGTTTCGGTACCGGCTTTGTTGTCAGGTTTTCACTGAACAAGTTGTATAGCTTTAAATAAAAGGATTTATATATGAGTTTTATACTATTTCTAACACCCGTTATTATTCTTTAGTTAAAAATACTTATTTTTGGGTTTTCGAACATTTGCTGTTTTGTGCTGCGGAATACTGTATTTTGCTGCAAAATGTTGTATTTTGCTGCAGACTTGGACAATTTGGTATTTTAAATAAAATTTCTATGGTATAACAGTGCAGCCATATCTTAAGTCTTAATTCTGAAATATCTGACTGTACCGTAACCAGTACTGATATTTATTACGTGTTCGCGTCTTTGTCTTCCGTTTAGGATATGGTTTTATATGTTCATGATTATGACAAATTCATTATGATTTTTATTGAATTCCTAGAATTTTAAGACTTATAAACTATAATTTAAGTCAAGTTGTGCGGTAAATAGACAATGTAATAGTTGTTCAAGTTGTACATAATTACCGGAATTTTGCTAATTATTACATTCTCCCCTTGTTCAAGAAAATTTCATCCCGAAATTTAAGTCGTGTCATCCCTTGCGTAGGATTTCTCGAACAGGTGGGGATACTTTCTTTTGATTTCGTCTTCCCGTTCCCAAGTGAAGTCAGATCCGCGCTTTGTGTTACAATGGACTTTGACTAGTTTGACACGATTCCTCCTTGTTTTCCGAACTTTCGAATCTAAAACGTCGACAGGTTCTTCGATGAAATGGAGTTTGTTGTCTATATGAATTTCGTACGTGGAAATGTAAGTGATTCGTCTGAAAGGCACTTTTTAAGATTTGACACATGAAAAGTGTCATGAACGTTACTTAGTGTTTCAGGCAATTTTAGCTTATATGCGACTGTTCCAATCCTTTCCAAGATTTCATATGGTCCTATGTACCTCGGGCTAAGTTTTTCTTGCTTCCTGTATCTAACTAAGCCTCTCCAAGGCGAGACCTTTAATAGCACTTTGTCTCTAATCTCAAAGGATAATGGTTTGTGGTGTTTATCCGCATAACTTTTCTTTCTATCCTGAGCTGCTTCAATACGGTCTCGGATTTTAAATTTTATCCATAGTTTCTTGAATTAATTCTGGACCTATCATTTGTTTGTCGCCTATTTCCGCCCAGCATAGCGGAGATCGACAATTACGTCCGTATAATGCTTCAAATGGAGCGGCTTGAATACTTGTGTGATAACTGTTTTGCTATGAGAACTCCACTAAAGGCAAGTGAGTATCCCAATTTCCGCATAACTCAATTACACAAGCACGAAGCATATCTTCTAAGGTTTGAATGGTGCGTTCACTTTGGTCATCTGTTTGGGGATGAAAGGCCGTACTTAGATCTAAGCGAGATCCAAAAGCCTTTTGAAATGATTGCCAAATTCTTGATATGAAATGACCATCTTGATCAGAGATTGTGGAAACAGGCACTCCATGTCTTGCCACAATCTCTTTTAGATAAAGTTCGGCTAACTTCTCGATTTTATCTTTCTCATGTACCGGCAAGAAGTGAGCTGCTTTGGTTAGCCGGTTGATAATTACCCAAATCATGTCGTGACCGCAAGAGGTCCTGGGTAATTTTGTTATGAAATCCATAGAAATTGGTTCCCATTTCCAAGTGGGAATTTCAGGTTGTTGTAACAATCCTGAAGGTTTTTGGTATTCAGCCTCAATTTTTGCACATCTTAGATATTTTCCAACATAAGTTGCAATATCTCTCTTAAGATTAGGCCACAAATAGAATTCTTTAAGATCGTGATACATTTTATCAACTCCGGGATGTATCGAATATTTAGACTTATGGGCTTCATCTAGAATTAGGTTTCGTAGATTACCAAAAAGACGAACCCAAATTCTGTTTGCAAAATACAAAGCTCCGTTCTCATTTGGTTATAAATGTTTTTCCATACCTCTAAGCATTTCTGCTTTAAAATTTCCGGTCTTCAGGGCTTCATGTTGAGCGTCGTGAATTCAAGAGGTAAGGTTATTGTGAATGATGAGTCTTAGTGATCGTACACGTAGGGGCTTCACTCGTTCCTTTCGACTTAGGGCGTCCGCTACAACGTTTGCCTTACCCGGATGGTATTTAATTTAACAATCATAGTTATTCAACAATTCAAGCCAACGTCTTTGGCGCATATTTAACTCTTTCTGATTAAATATATGTTGAAGACTTTTGTGATCGGTAAAGATTGTGCACTTGGTGCCGTAAAGATAATGACGCCAAATTTTTAACGCAAATACCACTGCACCTAGCTGTAGGTCATGTGTGGTATAGTTCTTTTTGTGAACTTTTAATTGGCGTGATGCGTATGTAATAACTTTCTCTCGTTGCATTAATACGCATCCTAAACCTTGATGTGAAGCGTCGCAATAAACTACAAAGTCATCTATGCCGCCCGGAGGTGATAAAATCGACGCATCACAAAGTTTGTCTTTAAGTAATTGAAAAGCTTCTCCTTGTCTTTCTCCCCAATCGAACTTCTTATCTTTCTGGGTTAGAGAGGTTAGTGGTTGAGCGATCTTTGAGAAATTTTTAATGAATCTTCAATAATAACCCGCCAATCCCAAAAATTGGCATACTTCGATGGGTGTCTTAGGTGTGTTCCAATTTTAATGGCTTCTATTTTTGATGGATCGGCTTGTATGCCTTTCTCGTTGACTACATGTCCGAGAAATTGGACTTCACGAAGCCAAAATTCATACTTAGAGAATTTTGCATACAGTTTCTCCTTCTTTAACAACTCAAGAATGGTCCTAAGATGATGTTCGTTATCCTTTTTATTTCGTGAATATATCAATATGTCATCAATAGATACTATCACGAATTTGTCAAGGTAAGGCTTGCACACATGGTTCATTAAGTCCATGAATACCGCCTGTGCATTTGTTAGACCAAATGGCATAACAAGGAACTCGTAGTGACCGTAACGGGTTCAGAATGCTGTCTTTGGAATACTTTCTTCCTGCACTCTAAGCTGAGGATATCCTGACCTTAAGTCAATCTTCGAGTAAAAACGTGATCCTTGAAGTTGATCGAACAAATCATCGATCCTTGGTAACGGATACCGATTCTTGATTGTGAGTTTGTTCAATTCTCGATAATCTATGCACATTCTAAAGCTTCCATCTTTCTTCTTTACGAGTAGAACTGGAACTCCCCAAGGTGAGAAGCTTGGTCTAATAAAACCTTTGTCCAACAACTCTTGAAGTTTTGTGGACAACTCTTGCATTTCCTAAGGAGCTAATCGGTAAGGGGATTTCGCTACAGGTGCAGCTCCTGGAATCAAGCCTATGCAGAATTCGACTTGTCGTTGTGGTGGTATTCCTGGTAAGTCCTCTAGGAAGACTTCAGGGAATTCCTTAACAACAGGGATCTCCTCAAGTTTTGACTCCTTGGATTTCTTGTCAACAACGTGTACTAAGAATGCTATACATCCTTTTCAAAAGCACTTTTGAGCTTTCATACAAGAAATAATTCGCAATGGCGTTTCGATCTTCTCACCATGTATAAGAAGTGTTTCATTATTAGGAAGAGGAATGCGAATAATTTTGTCGCAACACACGACTTCGGCTTGGTTATTGGATAACCAATCCATAGCGATTACAACATCAAAGCTACCTAACTGGATGGGTAATAAATCGATGTTGAATCTTTGACCACCTAACTCTAGAGAACATTCTTTAATAATCTCATCAGATTCAATTATCTTTCCATTTGCTAGTTTGATAGTGAATGGAATATCTAATTTATTTGAATTTAGTTCAAGTATATCTTTGAACTCTAAAGATATGAAACTAAAATCTGCGCCAGTATCAATATAAAATAGATGCGAAGTGATTATTCACAGGGAACGTACCAGTGATCACATTTGGATCCTGACGTGCCTCGTGAGCTCTTATTACAAAGGCTCGCCTGTGGCCTTTGTTTTCCTTTGGGTAATTCTTTCTAAAGTGGCCTAGTTCACCGCAACATAGCAACTTAGGTTCATTCCTCGTTCGTTTCCATTTCCGTAGCCTCCTTCTTTCTTGCCTTCATTTCTATTTCGTTTGTTATTACTCCAGCAATTTTCGATGCGGTTTCCCAACTTCCCGCACTTATCACATTTGGTGGTTTGACATCCACCACAATGATGATAATTGCACTTGTTGCACTTAGGTGCATTTCTTTTATAACTTCTCGGTTCTGTCTCTGTTGTTGCCACAAATGCTTTATTCCTTTTTACTGTGGGAGTTTCCTTCTTCTTGTTACTCGGTCGGGAACCCTTCTTGAAGTGTGTAAACTTTCTCTTATTCCTGTATGAGGTTGATTGTACATGTGTCTCCTTGGGCATCTCTGTATTCTTTCTCGAAAACTTATTCATTCTTACCGCTTCTTCGGTAAGGCTTACTGCAATCATGATTGCCTCTGTGATGGTTGCTGGATATGACGATGTGACCATACTTCGGATTTCCAGAGCTAATCCCCTAATGTAATCGTTCGATACGTTTGAATTTGGAGGTTATCATATATGGAACGAATCATGAAAGAGCGTGAAATCGCTAAGTATAGCCATAGATGTTGGATCCAACCATCGCTAGATTCCAAAACTCTGTTTCCAACTTTGGTAGTTCGGCCCTTAAACAATACTTCTCACGCATCATTTCCTTCAGGCTTTGCCAAGTGATAGCATATGCTGTTGTAACTCCTAACGTTTGCACTTGTAGATTCCACCATGACAAAGCTTCGTTAATGAACAATCCCGAAACATACAATACAGTATGGTTAGGGGAACAATCACTCATGCAGATTACAGAACCCGTCTTTTCGGTCCATCGAACAAATGCTACAGCTCCGCCTGTGCCGCCAAAGTTCAACGGTTTGCAATCTAAAAATTGCTTATATGTGCATCCTGAAATGTTGGTTCTCGAAATTGTTAGAAATATTTCTTTTGCAAATAAAATATTAATGAAAATTTATTGTAAGGTTATGAATAACCAACCATTCGTAGGATTTGTTGTTATTGGTGGGGCTTGAGCCCTATCTTCATTTCTCAAATTGGTGCGATTTGCTTCATGTTGGGCAATCGCATCCGCAATGCGTTGATTCAATAAAGCATCAAGTTCAGCTTGAGAAGTGGGTAGGGGAGTTTGGAGTTGATGGATGCTCCTTTTTCTTAGTGGCATGATCTTCATATGTAAAATCATATAGAAGAAATTAGACAAATATTTCAAATAAATATTGTCATCCATGGATCAAATAGAATAAAATATATCGTAATATAATAAATATAGGTTAAATAAATCGAATAATCTCTCACATGAGAGATCCATACAAATATCATCATGACACAAACATAATGAACAATCAACAATGCATGATAAAAGAAAGATAATAAACTTTCAAATATATGTATTGTCAACTTGTTACATCATTTTTGCGAAGTACAAAGATATAATTCGCAATTTCATCGCTCTAACATACAAGTTATATACAATACATAAACAAAAGTAGATATTTTCTTCACATCGTTTCTTCAGAGTCTTCAAGTTGACTTATATATATCTTCAAAATCCTTCAATCTTCAACTAACCTGATACGGGTACTACCTCCAAAACCTAATTACATACCATACTAGACAGACGCTGGGGGTGGGGGTTCAGATGCACGGATTACACCGCGGAAGTACGCCATTTCCTCCTCGATGGCACTAATGCGCCTCTCAAGTGATGAAGAGGTGGCATGGGATGATGTAACTGATGGTACTAATGGGGATGGTGGTGGTGGAGGTGATGATGTGGGTAATGGTGGTTGGGATGATGATGATGGAGCACTCTGAGACGCTCGAATAGAAGAAAGTTGAGCATTAAGCTCATGAAACCTTCGAAACAAAATGCCGAGCTGTATCTCGGTGGATGTGAGTATGTACTCGGTGGTGGTGAGTGGCAAATGGTTCAAGTGGTACGGATCAGATGGGCTCCTGCCCAGAGGTGGTGGGTCATGTGAAACAACATAGTAAGGTGAGGGGTATGCAACAATACTATGCATATCTGGTGGGGGATAAGACAGATCTCCAGCAGTGGGGGTCGGAATAAAAAGAGGATACTCAATCATAGAATGACTGTGTGGAACATGTGATGGCCCTACAACAAACGGGTCCTGGTAAGAACTAAAAGTCGGTGTAACAGTAGTAGAAACAAATCCAACAAAAGGATAAGGAGGTACATGATCAGCAGGTTGAGAAGTACTACCAAGAGTATAATGAGACGGTCCAACAAAAGGGTGATGTATCGGGTGATCAGTGTGGTGTGTGATATTTCCCAAAGAATGTAGTGGTGGTGTAGACTCAGATAAATGATAGTTGGAGAATGTGTTTGGTAAAATGGAATCAACTTGTATAGGTAGAGTATCTGAAGATGCTGGTACAATGGGTGAAGGCATAGGTGATAGGGTCAGAGGTGTGGAAGGTGCAGACGATGTAATGTCAATAACTGTGGCCTCTGGCTGCGCTACCTCTAACATAGCAATGTCAAAATCCTCACCAATGCCAAGGTCATCGTCAACATGCTCAACATGTATGACTGGAATGACATCATCCTCAACATCAACAATAGGAGGTACGGGGTGTCCCTCCTCATCGATAATATCATCAAATGGCCACATTAAGTGGTATGGCGATGTAAGCAACAACATGTTCACCCACACGGTGACCGAATATGACCATCTCATGAAAATGGGGTACAACTAGTACATCATCCTCTAAAGGAATGTCAGCATGATCAGGCTCAGGTAAGGCAAAAGGCTGGAAGTCGATATTCATCTATAAATCATCCGAAAGCACGTCATCAAAGATGATGATGATAACAGGTGGGGCAGGATCATCTAGTGGTATGTAATCGGTGTTCGAGGCATATCTTGTAGAATCGGTGTCGGAGTCGGAAGACATGGTCCTGGCAAAATAATTCGTACAACTAATATATGTGAACAACTTATAATAACATTTTGGGCAATTATATTTCATTTTCATAAGTCATGTCATGTATCATTCTTATTCATCTTACAGTTATCGTGTCTAATCCTCAAAGACTATCTCGTATGATGTCCTTGCATAATTGTTTTGATTTGTCGTTTAGTACTAGTGGACCTTCGTATACATGCCGTGGGGAAAAACTATTGCTACAATTTCGTAAACAAATTATGACTTTCATAAAAAAACCATTTTGAAATTGTAGACTAGACTCGAAAGAATCTTAGTACACTACAATTTAAGCTCTGATACCAGGTTTGTCACACCCCGATTTTCGATGTAGTGGAAGCGTGTGCGAAGTGTGGCCAGAATGGCAATCGTTGCATTCAACCAAGTAAACGACAATTGTAATACGTTACAAAATGCTCATCCATACTTTTTATTTAACACAAAATTTACATACAAACTTTTGTTTTTAGAACATACCACAAGTTTAACAACATTACTTAAAATTCAAACATAAGTTTATAAAACATAACAAAAGTCTGGATGAAATATAACGTCTTGACTTTACAACGTACGAACATATTTTTCCCCGAATGCTGTCCACTAGTTTCCTGTAATACATGTCAGTTTTCAAAACGACGTCAACAAAAGCTTGTGAATTCATGTTATAAATTTTGTATCAAATGAATTATCAAAAACATTTGAAATAATAAATTCATTTAATATAGCTTAATGAAACTTGTAAGATCATTAGTGTGTTGCAAGGATACTAATCTGTAGGCCGAATAAGGTGGCAACCAACCCTTGACGATTTATTGTGTCTGAGACACTTGTTTTAGACATAAAAGCACTCTAATACGATATGTTATTATTGCCGTAATAGAGTGGGGCTCGCCCAAACGCAATAGATCTATCCCCTTGTTCCTCGGTACTTGTTATTCATTAATGGTCCTAATGCTTGAGCCTTATTCACAAGTGATCTAAATATTTTCACTTTCTAACTATATTAAATGTAACATGTATACATCCCTGCACGTTTAAAAACCATAAATATGTTAAATAAAAGAGGAAACATGCACTCACTGATTTGTGTTCCGTGCAAATCTCTATTCGATTCTTGATATTTTGTTCGTTTCTCGACCTGCAAGTGTTCTAAGCTATTAGACACTTAGGCTATCTTTCAATTTTTGTACAAATGTTTTATCTTGAATTTCATACTTGTAATTGTTGGTTTTTCTTTGTTGGTGTATATATATTATATATATATTCTAGATTGATTACATGTAAATGGACCTAGCCCATAATTTAATTGTAAAAATTCAATCTATAAGTTAATTACATATGGGTCTAGCCCAATAGTTTTTGTAAGTATGGGCCTAGCCCAATTTGTTTACTATATAATATATATATATATATATATATATATATATTCTAGATTGATTACATGTAAATGGACCTAGCCCATAATTTAATTGTTAAAATTCAATCTACAAGTTAATTACATATGGGTCTAGCCCAATAGTTTTTGTAAGTATGGGCCTAGCCCAATTTGTTTACTATGTGTGGGCCTAGCCCAATTCGTTTCATGTATGTGGGTCTAGCCTAACCTAATTTTGTTAAAAGTGGGTTAAACCCAATTGGTTTGTAAAAGTGTATCTAGCCCAAGTTAAAAATGAAAGATTGGGCCTAGCCCATAATAGTTTATAGAAATTGGATTAGCCTAAGTTTAGTTTTATAAAAGTGGGCTTGGCCCAAAGTTAACTTTTATATAAATGGTCTTAGCCCATGTAAATTTTTATAAAAGTGGGCTTAGCGCAAAGTTCAATTTTTATACAAGTGGGACTTGCCCAAACTAATTTATATAAATGGGCTAGTCCATATATTTTATAAAAAATGGTTTTAACCCAAAATAATTTTATGAAAATGGGCTTAGTCTAAATAATTAGTTTAGTTGGGCTTAATCCAAGGTTTTAAAACATTTACCAGTAATTGTTGTAACTTATAAAAATTTATTTGTAAAAACTATTAGTTATAAGTTAAATTTATATAAATCCTAGTAAATATAAAGTGTAACGGTTGATTTATTCTTTTTGACCGTAATGTTCGCGTCGACCATTTAATTTGTTTCGTCTTTATCGTTTGTTTCGTTTATACCATATACTTTATTTTGTCCGAATTGTCCAAGTTGTCCGAATTGTCCCATATATATTGTTTTGCAAAAGTTGAATATTTATACAAAATACATGTACACATATTAGGTGATTTCAAAATATATATTTTTATCAAAAAATATGTATTTATCTCATTTTTAGTTTAAGAAAACATAAGTAATCATATTCTTAACTTTTTCATGCAAACTTTTATTTAAACAAGATTAAACTTCCTAATCACTTTTAATCACAAAATCTTTAGTTTAGTCACATCTTAATCAAGATTATTTTTTATAAAAAAATTGTCATAGTTTCCTTTAAAATATAAGCTTCCCATGTTTATAAAAACATGTTTTAAATCATTTTTCTAACTCAAATCATCATCAAATCACATATATTATACAAATGTATTAACAAAAATGTCATGAACTTGTTATAGTTTTAAACTATCTTAAAATGGAAACTTAATTATCACTTTTAAACAAAATTTCTAAATCATAACTTTTATTTAATAATCTATAACTTGTATGATCATCTTTAAAATATGAAATCATGTTCATGACTATGTTTGTTAATTAATCTTGCAAATCTAAACATGCATGTGTTAGATCATCTTTTTATTCATAAAATTGCAAGATTCAAGTTTACTAGTTTATAACAAGTTCAAGATCATCCATAATTATCAAGAAAATCACATAATTATATTAGTGATTATAGTTTTATTAGGGTTTTTCAAGTGGGTTTTTATATATGTTTCAAGATGATCTTGTGCATTTTGATAAAATATAAAGTATAAGATTAAGTTAAGGATCTTACTACTAACACTTGGCTAGGGATGATCAAGATGATGTTAAAAGATGAACAAAAAGTGTTGATCAAGAGTTCCAAGCTTCAAAGTGAGCCTCCTAATCTTTGCAAACTCCTTAGATCATCCTTGGATCTTCACGCAAGCTTGAATTCTTTGTGTTTGGATTTTAAAAGTTGAAAGTGATAATGGTGGTGCTTTGGCCGATTTTTGGGAGCAAAATGGAAGTGTTCTTGAGTTTTTGGTGTTGTGAGAAATGAATGGATGAAGTTTGTTTGGGTTTTTAGTGTGGTGATTATAATCTTACAACACATAAGCCACTAAACATGTCCATAATTAGCCAACACATCAACAAGACTTAAGTGGCACGGGGAATTACCCCCATGTAGCCGTGAGGTGTGTGTGTGTGTGGGGGGGGGGGGTTGGTTGGATTATTTTTTATAAATAATGTGTAATTTTTATAAACTTTAACATTTTTATATATGAGTTTTTATAAAAACTAATGCCCCAACACTTTAAATTGATGTTATAATATGCCAAAATAACTTACTAGTCTTATTGTTTCGTTGTTCGGTTGATAAAATTGGTGCGGGTCTTGTACCGGGTTAAATACTGACATATTGTGTTATTTATAAATTTATTTACATAATAGTTCTAGTACAATTCTTACTGTCCCGTTAATTAATCTATATCTTCAGACTAATAAATTTGTCATTTTGAGTTCAGTTCCGGTAGCGGCTTTGTTGTCAGGTTTTTACTAAAACAAGCTGTATAGCTTTAAATAATATGATTTATATATGGGTTTTGTACTATTTTTAACACCCGTTATTATTCTTTAGCTAAAAATATTTATTTTTGGGTTTTAGGACATTTGTTGTTTTGTGATGTGGAATACTGTATTTTGCTACAAAATGCTGTATTTTGCAGCAGATTTGGACAATTTGGTATTTTAAATTAAATTTATATGGTATAACAGTGCAGACATATCTTTTGTCTTAATTCTGAAATATCAGACTGTACCGTAACCAGTACTGATATTTATTACGTGTTCATGTCTTTGTCATCAGTTTAGGATATGGTTCTATATGTTCATGATTGTGATGAATTCATTATCATACCAAACTATAATTTTTGTTGAATTCCTAGACTTTTAAGACTTAAAAACTATAATTTAAGTTAAGTTGTGCAGTAAATAGACAATGTAATAGTTGTTCAAGTTGTACATAATCACCGAAATTTTGCCAATTGTCACATCACAAATATTACAGTAACACTGAAAGGTTATTCAACTGTTATTCAAAATGAAAACTATGGTTATTTTTTCAAATATGGTTATCCTTATAAATATAGGAAAAATGGTTATCTCTGTAACAAAATATTTCACAATCGTTCAAAAAGAAGCAATTATTTTTCAAATGACTATGGTTCTCAAAGTTAAAGTAACACGACGCTTACTAAATGGTTAAAGTTGAAATGTCTAGTGCTAATAAATCCAAACCCATGAAACATTGGGCACCAAACGTATGAAAATCATCACATGTTAGGTGTGACTCAAGATCAAGATACTTAAGGAAGATTGGATTGTTGATAGTTGATGCACCACTTATGTGACGGGAAACAAATATACATTCAAAGATTACCAAGCATGTGATGGTGGTAGTGTCACATGTGATGAAGCACTATAAGGGAGGTAATCGGTAAATGTAACATCTTTTGAAAAGTTGATATTTACAAATGCTACACATGTAGATATCTTGATCTTCATTTTGCTTAGTGTAGGCCAATTTTGTGAAAATGGCCATAATGTAACATTTTACAAAAGAAAGTGCATGATATGGAAAGATGAAAACTATTAGTAAGTGGGTAGGAGAAATAGATTATATACTTGTGTGCAAAGTGATTACAACTTGAAAACATGTCTTGCATATATATTTGAAAATCCCATTTTATGGCATAGGAGATTAGGACATACTAACATGAAATTACTTTAAAAGGTGAATAATGGTGATTAGAACACGCCTAAGTTAAAATTTGATAACCATTTTTGTGAGGCATGTATAATGGGAAAACATGTCCATGCTTCTCATAAACCTAGAAACATGGTATCCACCAAAAGAATTGTAGAGTTATTACATTTGGATTTATTTGGTCTTTCGCCAATCCCTTCTTATGGTGGAAACTACTACACTTTTGATAACTATTGATGACTTTTCTAGGTATACATGAGCATGCTTTTTTAAGAGACAAAAAATGAAGTTTTTTCAAGAATTTAAGATTTTGAGTATGAAAATTTAAAACCAATAAGGTTGGGCAATTCATTGAGTTCATACCAACCAAGGTTGAGAATTTGATAATGAAGCGTGATATGAAGCTTAGTGTAACGAGTATGGGATAACCCATAACTTTTAAGCTCCTCGAACGCCTTAATCCAATAGGGTTGTTGAAAGGAAGAACTAGACGTTTCAAGAGATAGTCTAAAAATGCAAGTTGAACAACCCGTACCTAAAACTTTTTGGTGTGATGCCATAGCTGTTGGAATCGGTATGCCCAAGACACATATTAAATTGATGTGGCTAGTCCGTTATAATCCAAGTCGGGTCATACCCAATAACAAGCTAGACAAACACCCATAATATTTATTTATGATGTGATCAAACAAATAAATATTAACACTTAGAATATTTACAAATTGGTTTTCTAAATAAATGCACTTCAGAAACTAATAAATTATATGGATAACTTATTTTTGAGAGAATATTTTATATTGTTATTTAATGGGTTAAATAACATTATAAATTGTTATGAGATATTGCATAAAACCTTATATCATGTTATGTTATATTTTATAAAAGTTATAAAATATAAATACAAGATATATTTCAAATAAAAAAAAAGGAAAGAGTCGGCCGCCCACCCCATGCTCTTCCTAATGTATTTTTGGTCCGATAATCTTGCATGCATTTGCATGGCTAGATGGTCCTTGATTGGGTCTTGTGGATGGCAATCTCTCAAAATCCTTTTAAATGATTTTGTATTACAAAATAAGAAGATGAACTTGAAAAAAAAACAAAAAGCTAGTTTTTTTTGCTCTCAATTTCGGCCAACATAAGGTTGTCCATGAGGTTCTTTCAAGTTTAATTTTCAAGTGCAAGAACTCTAAGAAGAAGCTCTCAATTTTCTACTAAAAAGGGTTTTGTCCAAGAATGTTTCAAGTGAGTTCATAAGTGTAGAAATCCTAGAAATCTTGTGGTGTTTGTTGGAAAGCTTGGGGTATACAAGATTGAGGTCTTCTACTTAGAAGATTACCATTCAAGAAGTATCATCTTCTTCACCTACTTGTTCATTTGGAATGTAGTATTCTAAACACCCTATGGTTGTGTTTTGATAGCATGCATGTTCATATATGGATCCGGGTTTTGGTTTTACATATAAAATGAGTTTTATATCTTGTAAGTAACATGTTTTAAATAATTATTCCGTTGCGTTTTTAGTTTATACGGATAAATAAATTTGATAAACATGTTCAAAACCCAACAATGGTATCAGAGCCGCTTATATGAATGTATGCTTCAATGGATTTAAAAATTTCAGGATTTTGGGTTTATGGAAACCCTATGGCCGAAAATTTTAATCATGGTTTTCCTTTTGTTTTTCAAGATGTTTATTATACATGCGTAAAAGTATCTTGAAAAATTATATCATTTGGATATTTGTTTGTTTGGACAAAAACCCATCTTTTCGGTTTTTCCCTTGGCCGAAAATTGGGTTACAAAAAGGAATCCATTTTTGCTCTTGAATTTAAATATATATATGGATATATATTTTTGGTGTTCATAACCTAGCCATGACCTTGTGTTTGAATATGTTGAATGATTGTGTTTGTGATTTATTTAATTATTTCAATGAGTTGTAATAATTAATTATCTTTGTTCTTCCATCTGTAAAGTTGTAATTTATTTATTTTCATTTGGTATGTAAATAAATAGATTAGGTGCATTTTATTTTACTAGAAAAATGTATTAGGATACTTTATTGTAAAAGAAGATGCACAAAAAAATACGTTTTTGATTTTGGCCAATTTTGGGCCTAAAGAACCTCATGGTTCTTAACGGGATTTTAGTCCAATAATCAAAACACATTTTTGACGCCCAAAGGAGTTTGAATCTGAATTTAAAGTTCATTTGGAAGCCCAAAGAAAGTGGAGAAATCGCAACACAAAAGGAATACTTGAAGCATTTGGATGCGGGTTCAAGTGGGAGTTCAACGACACATTTTGTGTCAATATTCACCCTTTAGGAAGGACCTTTTGGCACACTTGTTTCGGCTAACAAGTGTTGTAAAAAATAGTTGGCTACGGTTATGCACCTATTTTTGTGTGTTATGCTTGTATGGTTGTTTTACTTATGGTTGTTTAGATGATATTTGGATATGCATGCTTAACACTTATAATCCATAACAAGCTTAAAATTGGTTCTTTAAAAATCATTAAAGTGGTTAATAAAATGGTTTTATTAAAAATTAATGATTTCATAATAAAATGAGTTTTATTAAAAGAATCTTGAAAATTGGTTTTCACTAAGGTACTATGAATTTGAATGCATTCAAATGTATGGTACATAAAGTTTTCTAAAACTAGAATTTTTGAAAACATTAAATCCCTTTTATAAAACAAGTCAAATACCATCCTTTTATACAACACTCGAATCACTCGGGAATTCCTTGTGGGATAAAGGTCACCTAACCATATTAGAAGGAACTTGTGTGTTTCAGGTAGGCTTACCATATTTGTGGGATAAAGGTCACCTAACCACTTGTATGTGTAAACTTACATGTGTGTGTAAGTAGGACGATTTGATTTGGAAACCATATGCTTAGGGTCACCGAAGCATGGCGTACAAAGGTGTTGATGGGATTAAACATGCCAACTAAACATTAAGATGTTTAACCGATCCCATATGGCTAGAAATTGCAAAGGGTTGCAATTGTCAAACGTTGACTACCTTGTTAATTTAAATAATGGGATAAAGGTCACCTAACCAATATTTAAATGTAACGTTGGATTTTAGATTTTAATTATTAATTGTCTATGAGACGTAAAAGGGTATTAATAATTAAAATTTAATAATATCGAAAATACTAAAAATTGAACTTTGTTAAAATTTTGTAGATGGCCGCTAACAATGCAAACACGATTACCCAAACCGTCTGTAACCTATCACTAAGAACCATCCTTGAAAAGGATCGTCTCAACCATAATAACTTCATGGATTGGTATCGAAACTTGAGAATCATTCTCAAGCAAGAAAAGATATCTTATGTGTTGGACGATCCTATTCCCGATGAACCTAACGTGGAAGATGAGGAGGCCTATAACGATTGGGTTAAGTATACCGAGGACTCCATGCAAGCCTCTTGCCTCATGTTGGGAACTATGATTCCCAAAATTCAAAAGGATTTTGAACATCATGGGGCATACGACATGATTACCCAATTGAAGGAAATGTTCCTTCTACAAGCAAGGGTAGAACGCTACGAAACGGTTCGGGCGCTTCATGCATGTCGTATGGAGGAAACCCAATCGGTCTCATCTTATGTCCTTAAGATGAAGAGCCACATTGATCGCCTCGAAAGGCTTAATTGTCCCGTTTCTAAAGAGTTTGCTACGGATTTGATCCTCAACTCTTTAAAAAAGAAGTTTGAGACTTTCGTCATGAATTATAACATGAACGGATGAGATAAAAGCATTGGTGAGCTTCATGCAATGCTCAAAACTGCCGAGGCGGGCATGGGTAAAAAGGCTTTACCCGTTCTAATGATCAATGAGGGAGGCAACAAGAAGAGCCCCCACCCCGACTCCAAGGCAAGTTTTGCCAAAAGGAAGGGCCACGCCAAAGGGAAGGGAAAAGGAAAGGTTAAAGCGGAACCCATGAAACCGAAGGAAAAGAAGCAAAGGTTGCTTCGACTGACCCATGCTTTGAGTGTGGAGAGATAGGACATTGGTAAAGAAATTGTCCAACCTATCTCAAGGAGTTGAAAAACAAGAGGGATGCGGGGCAAACCTCAGGTACAATCTTTATGATACATATTGACCTTAATGTTATTTCTTCAAACACATGGGTATTGGATACCGGGTTTGGAACTCATATCTGCAATTTGTTGCAGGGGTTCAAAAGAAATAAACATTACAAGAAGGGAGACATTAGTCTCTTCATGGGCAATGGAGCAAAGGTTCAAGTTGAAGCCCGAGGAGACTATGTTTTGAAACTTCCAAGTGGTTTGGAAATCATCTTGAAAAATGTTTTGTATGCTTCTAGTTTGACTAGGAACATTATTTCAGTTTCCCTCTTGCTACAATATGGTTTTAATTTAAAGTTTGTAAACGATGACATTTATGTTTTGATGAATGACATGTTTTACTTTAAAGCTATGCCTTCAAATGGTATTTATGAATTGGTTCATTATAATACATTTGATAGTTCAATGTACCAAGCAACCACTAAGAAACTCAAATTAGATTTGAGTGATTCCTATCTTTGGCATTGTCGCCTTAGACATATAAACAAAAATCGCATGCAAATACTTCGAAAGAATGCTCTTTTTGAAACAAATGGAGATGATTCATTTTATGTATGTGAATCTTGTTTACAAGGCAAAATGACTAAGGCACCCTTCAGTGGCACCTTTGAAAGGGCAAAAGACTTATTAGGTATCATACATTCGAATGTATGTGGTCCTTTTAAACCAATGACTAGGAATGTTGAAAGATACTTCATTAGTTTTACCGACGACTATAGTCGTTATGGTTATGTGTACTTGATAAGACACAAAGGTGAAGCATTTGAAATGTTCAAAGATTTCAAAAGTGAAGTAGAAATAGAAACAATCAAAGTCCTGCGTACCGATAGAGGAGGTGAATACCTTAGTGATGCTTTTCAAGATCATCTTAGGAGTTGTGGGATTATTTCACAACTTACTCCACCTGGAACACCACAACATAATGGTGTGTCTGAAAGGAGGAACCGAACTCTATTGGATATGGTTCGATCTATGATGGCTAGAAGCACATTGCCTCTATCATTTTGGGGTTACGCTTTGCTCTCTGTGGCCCGTATACTGAATATGGCCCCAAGCAAGAAAGTGGATAAGACACCTTTTCAAATATGGGATGGAAAGGCTCCATCATTTTGAAGGTATGGGGTTGTGAAGCTTATGTGAAGCAATACACCCCAAACAAATTGGAAGTACGATCCACTAAGTGTATCTTTGTAGGATATCCTAAAGATGATATAGGATATTACTTTTACGATCCAACAGAGCAAAAGGTATTTGTTGCTCGAAAGGGTAAGTTCTTGGAGGCTAAGTTCCTTATGGAAGGAACTAGTAGTAGAACAGTGGAACTTGATGAGGATCAAGGACCACAAGCCGATACACGTTTGGTTGATACTAGCACTCAACAAGAGGTTGTTGAAGAGGATCAAGTGGTTGATCAATACACACAAAACGTTCGCAGATCTGGTAGAATTCGTAATCCACCTGAAAGATATGGATTTTTCATGGATGGATGCTACGTGGTAGATTCGGATGAACCAACCACATACCATGATGCAATGTCACAATCCGATTGTGACAAATGGCTTGAAGCCATGAACGTAGAGATGCAATCCATGTATGACAACCAAGTATGGGAATTGGTTGTGCCACCTCTTAACTCCAGAGTAGTTGGAAGTAAGTGGGTTTTCAAGAAGAAAACTGATATGCATGGTAACTTGGATACTTATAAAGCGAGACTTGTAGCAAAAGGTTTCACTCAAACTCAAGGGGTTGATTGTGATGAGACCTTCTCTCCCGTGGTGATGCTAAAGTCAATTAGGATATTATTTGCCATAGCTGCATACTGCGATTATGAGATTTGGCAAATGGATGTCAAAACAGCTTTCCTCAATGGATATCTTAATGAAGATGTCTATATGGTTCAGCCTGAAGGTTTTGTCGATCCAAAACATCCTAACAAAGTATGCAAGTTAAAGAAATCAATATATGGATTGAAACAAGCATCTAGAAGTTGGAATCATCGTTTTGATGAAGAAATTAGGAATTTAGGATTCATCAAGAACGCCGATGAAGCTTATGTGTATAAGAAGGCTAGTGGGAGCATCATCACTTTCCTAGTACCGTATGTCGATGACATTCTACTATTTGGAAATGATATTCCAACCATGGAAGGTGTTAAAACCTGGCTTGGAAGTTGTTTTCCATTAAGGATCTTGGTGAAGCCGCCTATCTTTTGGGAATAAAGATTTATAGGGATAGATCAAGGCGCTTGATAGGTTTGAACCAAAGTGCATACATTGACAAAGTCTTGAAAAGGTTCAAGACGGAGAACTCTAAGAAAGGTTTGGTACCTATTCAAAAGGGAACGATATTGAATGCATCTCAATGTCCAAGCTCAGAGGATGCACAAGAGAGAATGAAAGGAGTCCCATATGCATTTGCTATAGGATCCATCATGTATGCAATGATATGCACTAGACCGGACGTGTCATGTGCCTTAAGCATGACAAGTAGATACCAGCAAAATCCAGGTAACAGTCATTGGATGGCTGTTAAAAGCATATTGAAATACCTTAGAAGGACTAAGGATATGTTTCTAATATATGGATCTGGTGAAGAGGAACTCGTTGTAAAGGGTTACACGGATGCGAGTTTCCAAACTGACCGAGATGGTTCTCGATCACAATCTGGGTATGTCCTCATTTTGAATGGAGCTGCAGTCTCTTGGAAGAGCTCGACGCAGGATGTTGTAGCATTGTCCACTACAGAATAAGAATACATCACCTCTTCATTGGCAGCACAAGAAGCTACATGGTTGAAGAAATTCATCACCGACCAAGGGGTAGTCCCTACCATTCAGGATCCCCTAGAAGTCTTTTGTGATAACGAGGGTTCAATTGCACAAATTAAGGAACCTCGTGCACATCAAAAGACTAGGCACATTGAGCGGAGATTCAACTACATAAGAGATGAAGTTGAAAAAGGAAAGATATGTATTCAAAAAGTTCACACCTGCGGATCCACTCACGAAGCTCCTTGAACGGCCAAAGCATGAGGGTCATACTTGTGCCTTAGGACTTTGATATTCTAGTGATTGGATTTGATCTATTTAATATTTGGATATCGGAACAATTGTTATTATGACTCATTTAATGATTATGGCATTTTGAGTTATGTTCCAATTTTAGCATGTTTAAATCCATGAATAAGTTAATTATTCTAAATGTCCGTAGTCAATCATATTTGTGGGAACAAATATGAAGTTAAGACTATTATGAACTCGGATTGGTGGATATTCATTAGGTATGAATATAGAACAAAGTGTTGCTGCCAAAGTTCATAGATATTTGTGGGATACAAATATTGGACTGACCCGCTCTCAAATATTACTACATGGAATCTTTGAGATTGATCATAAGTAAATTTGAGTAAAGGTGAATATCATTGTATCCTCTGACCTGAGATACATATTGGGTCTTGATATTCACCAAATATTGTACTTTGACTTGGTTCTTTGCTGTCAGTAATATGGCAGTACATAAGGCTAAGCTCAGGTGTGGTACGAGGAGATTGTGAGAGACGTATGTAGTCAAGATGGGATTTGTTCCTCTTATTCGTTGAGAGAAAGATGTCTAAGGCCTGCTAAAGTTAAATCAACAGAGAGATGATCATACTATGTCTCTGGATTTGACATGACATTTGTAACGAAAGGATAAATGATCGTTTCACCTAAATCATGTTCAAGTAAGGGACTTGAAGGGGATGATGTTATTGAATGGCACTTCATCATACGTATTAGGGGTAGTAAACCGTCGTTAGGCGGTATTTGCTACTTGCATCAATCTTCTATGTATCTTGTGCAAGTGGGAGATTGTTGGAATCGGTATGCCCAAGACACATATTAAATTGATGTGGCTAGTATGTTATGATCCAAGTCGGGTCATACCCAATAACAAACTAGACAAACACCCATAATATTTATTTTTGATGTGATCAAACAAATAAATATTAATACTTAGAATATTTACAAATTGGTTTTCTAAATAAATGCACTTGAGAAACTAATAAATTATATGGATAATTTATTTTTGAGAGAATATTTTATATTGTTATTTAATGGGTTAAATCACATTATAAATTGTTATGAGATATTGCATAAAACCTTATATCATGTTATGTTATATTTTATAAAAGTTATAAAATATAAATACAAGATATATTTCAAATAAAAAAAAGGAAAGAGTCGGCCGCCCACCCCATGCTCTTCCCAATGTATTTTTGGTCCAATAATCTTGCATGCGTTTGCATGGCTAGATGGTCCTTGATTGGGTCTTGTGGATGGCAATCTCTCAAAATCCTTTTAAATGATTTTGTATTACAAAATAAGAAGATGAACTTGAAAAAAAACAAAAAAGCTAGTTTTTTTTTCTCCTCAATTTCGGCCAACATAAGGTTGTCCATGAGGTTCTTTCAAGTTTAATTTTCAAGTGCAAGAACTCTAAGAAGAAGCTCTCAATTTTCGGCTAAAAAGGGTTTTGTCCAAGAGTGTTTCAAGTGAGTTCATAAGTGTAGAAATCCTAGCAATCTTGTGGTGTTTGTTGGAAAGCTTGGGGTATACAAGCTTGAGGTCTTCTACTTAGAAGATTACCATTCAACAAGTATCATCTTCTTCACCTACTTATTCATTTGGAAGGTAGTATTCTAAACACCCTATGGTTGTGTTTTGATAGCATGCATGTTCATATATGGATCCGGGTTTTGGTTTTACATATAAAATGGGTTTTATATCTTGTAAGTAACATGTTTTAAATAATTATCCCGCCGCATTTTTATTTTATACGGATAAAATAACTTTGATAAACATGTTCAAAATCCAACAATAGCAAGCAAAACCTACATTTTAAAATAGTCCTAGTTCAACATGCGTAACACAAAACCCCTTATAAACTATTCAAGGGAAGAAAACCATCATCAGGACACAAAGTTTTTGGTTGCAAGTGCTATATACTTAATACCAATGATAACTTTACCAAATCTGATCCCAAAGCCTATGATGTGTATTTTAAGGATATTCCCTTACTAGCAAAGCCTATATGGTATAACACAAAGCCATAATGGTTGTGAAAGAATCCCTCAATGATGTGTTTGGTAAAAATCCACCTATATTAAAGTCACTGGATGATGATATTTGTGAAGAAGAAGAAGCAATATAAATCATTAAAAGTCAAAAGCTCAAGGAATTCGATCCATTAGATACATCTCATCCCATAGAGGAAGATTAAACTTTGAAAATTAAAGAAGCTAGATGCCATTCCATTAAATAAGTTATATGTAACCGAAACAAAATAACCATTGGATCCCAAGCTCGACACACTAGTACCTTTATTGCTTTTATATATGTCCTTGAACCTAGAAATGTCAAGAAATCCCTTAAGGATGATAATTGGATTATGGTTATGTAAGTAAAGCTTAATCTATTAACTAGAAATCAAGTATGGAAATTAGATTCCCATCCTAGTGGTCATACCATTCTATACACCAAACCGGCTTTAGATTCAAGATGGATGAATATAGTCTTGTGACAAGAAACAAAGCTAGGTTAGCAGCCCAATGATTTGATCAAGGCATTATTATGATGAAACTTTTGTTCCTGTTGCTAGATTTATATCCATAAGGATTTTACTTGCTTTTGCTTGTGATAAAGATTTTAAACTTTATCAAATGGATGTTGAAAGATCTTTTCTAAACGGAATTGTCAATGAAAAAGTTTACGTTTTACAACCGCCCGGACTTGAAGATACTATTAAACCTCGACATGTTTATTAAGTGCATAAGGAATTATATGGACTTAAACAATCTCCTAGAGCTTGACATGAACGATTGAAGACATTATTAATTAAAAGTAGCTAAAATAAGGATATATTATATAATAATTTGTTTATTAAGAATAGAGGAAATGAAATAATAGTTGTGCAAATATCTGTGCTGATGATATTTATTTCGATCTACTTTCATGTATTATATGATTGAATTTTCCAACAAAATGAATGATAAATTTGAAATGAATATGATGGGTGAATTTATATTCTTTTTTTGTTTAGAAATTAAGCAATAAGATGATGGAACTTTTATTAATAAATCTAAGTACTTACATATCTTGAAAAAGTACGATTTTGAGAATGTTAAACATATGGACACAATCATGGCCATTACTACTACCTTGGTAAAAGATGAGCAAGGTGAATCTTTTAATAGTGCTAAATATGGAGGCAAGATTGGGATCATACTTTTTCTATTAACAAGTCGCCTCGATATTATGCATAGTGTTTGCTATGGTGCAAGATTTTAGGAAAATCCTAAGAAGTCAAATTATGAAGTAGTAAAGTGAATCTTTTGATACATTAAAGGAACCATAAACATTGGATTATGATATCAAAGAAAGAAGGTGTTGATATGATGTTTTTTTTGCTGATTCAGATCTTAGTAGATACATAATTGATTAAAAAAGTACAAGTGGTGTGTGAGCCTTCACAGGTTCAGCACTCACATCTTAGTTTTCAAAGAAACAAGCATTCGTTGCACTATCCATAACTTAAGCAGAATAAGTGGCCGCCAATAGAGAGCTTGTGCACAAGCATTGCGGATGTAACAAACACTCATTGGCTAAGAAATAAGTGCCTCTAACATTGCTATATATTGTGATGACAAAAGTTTGATTAATCTCAGAATAAAATCTTGTCTTACATTCTAGAACTAGAAATATAGATTTTAGACATCATTTTCCTATAGATAATGTTCAAAACGTTAACATTTAATTCGTTAAAGTAGTTTTCGGATGAAAATATATTGGATGTATTTACTAAACATTGAAACGTGAATCATTTAACACAATGAAAATGCGTCTTGGCATGTTAAAACATGATCCATATGCCTAGATGTCTTAAATAACCGACCACTCATGTCAAACACTATGAAATTTATATCTGGTGATCGAGGGATTGACCTTGGTGCCAAATATCCGCAGTCGGTGGATCGACCATAGTTAGTTAGTTCGTGTTAAAACATCATAAACATGTCCCGTAGTTAATATATCATCCCCAGGGTTAATCATCGATGAGGCAGAATCCAAATTCTAAATTTGTTTAAGCTTTTTAAACATTTCATATCCTCCTTGACTTACCAACTCTTATGTTATAACAACCTAATCCTTTTTTCATGCTTTATGTTTGTTTAGGAATCAATACTCTTTACCTCCATCATCTTTATGCCAAATGTGAAGCATCCCCTTTTACGAGATTTACCATTTATCCATTGAAAATACACCCACCAAAAACATCTCTTATCCTATTATTATTTAATCCCTTGAAAGCTTTTAAAATTTAAGCTTTACTTGAAGCTCCTTTTTCTTTCAAATATTTTCAAGCTTTAAAATATGCATTATGTCTCACTTGCACAAGAAAATGTCCACAAAGAATGCACTTTCTATTCCTTACACTCTTGATTCTCAAAATATAGCATCAAACATAAGTCTTGTGGCTGGAAAAAAAAATTGAAGGAAGAATAGTGGAATACGATGCTTAAGTGATAATGAAGTGTATAGAATAATAAAAAAAAATCTAGTAGATTTCATCAAGTGTATCCTAGGTACTTAAAATAATTTTATGTTGGATTTAAATTTGATAAAGGTACTTCATCTATGACCATGTACAACTAGTCATGGTATTGGCCACTCCAAAGTTTATGTGAAGTCCTTCACATTCCCAATAACGGTCGTAAGGTATTTAACATTTCTCTTGACCTCGGTGATATTCATCCATTCCAAGGAATTCAATTTTGTCATCCTTTTGTGAGCTATGACATGACTCACCTATGTTACAATGATTTTCTTCTTAAATGTATTGTGTGGCACAAAATCTTTGCTCGTAATCTTTTCATGAAAAGAGTTAATAAAAACAAAATTTAGGTTTTGAAGCCTATGATCTCTTTTGTCGGAAAACCTTGCAATCTATGGTACATTGTAAACCCTTACCTTTTGGCAGATTGATGTCTCGAGTATTTGCAAACTTGAGCCTACCACTTGCCTTCTTCTTTAGGTCAATCAATAAACCATTGAATATTCACACAATCTTTCTTAAGCTTAAGAATGGTGCTTTATATATTCCTCCCGTTTTCATCTTCAAATGAATCCTGCTATTTTCACCCTAATATTAATTTTTCAAATGCATCTCATGTGTATGTTGTTGAAAGAGAAAGTAATACCCATAACAACAGTCAAGTTCCCATTCACAATATTGCCCTTTTTTTAGAAGAAGTCAAAGAAAAGAGGCTCTTCTTAGGAAGTTATTTGCCTATCTTAAGAAAGCATTCCCATTCTGGTGCCATGTTTTCTGATTATTTTTATAAATAAGAAATGGCTTAGATATGTGATGTGGTTGGTTTGAATATTCATCGTATTATTAACATGTTCATCCTTACGGTTTACAAAAGTCTCACAAGTCATAAGTTTTGAAATTATAAAAAGGGGAGATTGTTGAGAAAACAAGGTTTAATGAAAAGTTACGGATTGACTAAGACCTAATAATTCCTTGTTTTGATAATGTTAGAAATTCATAACTTGTGTTATTAATTGTTGATTAAGGATGTGCATATACCATATACATGTCATTTAACACTTAATAACTTACTAAGCACACAAATCACTATATACAAGAATCACTAAGTACAAGGATCAAAGAATACAATGTGATTATTGAGGTCTGCAAAGTTCTAAATGCGGAAAATCAAGTACAACATACACGGATCAAAGCTTAAACATCATGTGATAAGATTGGGTTTAGAGATATAATTAGACAAAGTATAATAACAATATAATCAAATAAGGTTTCTCTAATTACTTTAAGCAAAGACAAAGTTCCAAAAGAATTGATTTAGTTAGAAACTAACTAAAGGGACTTTGAAATTAAAAACTAAAAGATTCTATTTGAGCTCTTTCCAATTGTGGTATGTAATCATGGTGACAGGTAAAGTCTTACCACAAATGGAAAGAAATCACACACACCGTACCAAACCATAACTATCCCCTAAAATGGAGGTCAAACTATTGCTTTGGAAACTTGAAAATCATAGCTATGGGTGTGAAAAAAGTTGTCGAATGCGAGATATAATCATTACATAACATTCAAGATTTTAAAAGCAAGAAAAGACAAACCCAAGAGACCCACAGTCATTACATTGACCATGGGATCGACCATGAATAGGCCAGATTTGTTTTCTAAACTCCCTTGTGTTTTGACTATAAATATAAGGATTCCTCAATCTTCTCCACTTACCCCTTCAATATACACATCTAATTAATATCTCTCTAGTTCTATCAATATTTGCACGTCTAATCAAGGAGAGATAGAAGATCAAAGATCAAGAGAGAAAAAAAAGTTGTGTCTTCAACCAATACGTTCATATTCATGTACTTGTGAGCTTATCACTTGCTTTATAAAAATGATACATTTGTGAAGAGGAACCACTATAGTTAGTGGGTTGATATAGGTAATCATTACCTCTTGAGATTAGTGAAATGTAGAAAATGATCAATGCCTTGATATTAGTTAAACAATGAAGGTAATCACTAATTTGATACTAATTACTTTTATATTAGTGACACATTGTTAGGTGATCACTACCTTACTTAATGAAAACTTGTGCCGATGGTCTCTCTTTTTAAGAGAAACATTTAGTAGAGAAACTCTAGATTGGAAAAATTTAATATCCACTTGTACATCTATAAATTGTTTTTTTTTTCTAACCCTTAACTCTTCACCATTTTTACAAGTAGTAACTATTAGGTTTCAAATAAGTTTAATCCATTCAAAGTTAGTGTTTAATCAATAAAAAACGTTAAGAAAACATATTCACCCCTTTCTTTATCTAGTTTTCTAAATTTATATATCTACAAAGTAAATTTTAAATTCAACATGTAAATTTAGTGACCACATTTTGACAATGTTGTTTCATAGAAAAAGATCTCTTAAAGAATATTAACAGATTATTTAAGCTACTAGAATACAAAAGTTGTAAGAGTTGAGTGATATCACCACATAAACATAAGGATTTATGGTGGTCCTTGTAAGTGTTAACAAACTCACATTACATCTAATCATTGGACTTCCATCGACATTTGTTTTTAGAATTCTCTCTTTAAATCGTTAGAGATCACTGTTATACAATATTTTCTCTTCAATAGGGTAGAGATTAACACAATTACTATATAATAAGGTAGAGATCACCTTGATTTCTCCTTTGTTATAAAGTGAAAAAGATCACCACTTAACTTCTCAATTTTGAAGAAAGTAGTCTAGTAGTAATCTCCTTCACTCTTCTAGATATAACCATTTAACTATAAATATATGCCAAATTTTATGATTGATACCATAACTTTCTAGTGCATTCGTGGACGTAGCATGATCACATCTTTGAACTAACCACCAAAATATATGGCTTTGGTTCTTTTTTATAGTTTATTATGTGATGTGTCTTGATCATGTACGTTTGTGTCACACTCCGAGTTTCCAACCAAATCTCGGTGGGCCCGAGTAGGGAATATCGTGACGTAAGTTGATATCATCATAGTCAATTGACACAACACATAAGAAGTCTTGAAGTTTAAAATACTATTACAAACCAAAATGTCCAAAGTTCGAAAATAATATACAAACAGTTTGTAACTAAAGATCCACAGGCGGATCGTAAAATATACAAAAGATTCATAACAGACTTTAGGCTAATCTAAGGATTTACAAGATCCTCTTATATCACTACCAAGAAGCTTCCAGCCTATTTCGTATTGTACCTGCAACTTTAGTCTTTTAAAAATACGTTAGCTTTCGCTGGTAAATACAATTAACAGACTCGTTTTGAAAACATTTCAAAAATTGATTTAAGTGCATAGGGCACATAAAAATCTTTTATAACTTGGGAAAGCTAAGCTTTTAACCTTGTATACAGATTCACATGTTTATTAATACATATGGGGCCCAGTATAGAAACCAAGACATGATTAACTGACACGCCACTTATAAACCCACGAAGGAGTTATCCCTAACTTGTGGGTAAAAAATATATTTTAGCATTCGCATCTGTCAGGTGTATGCATACACTCTCGTGCTTTGGTCGTGGCCATTAGTAACTTAAATGAGCCGAGGATATCCAGGACAAGATTGTTAACCCCAATGTTAGTTATTAAACAAAACTGATCAAAACGGAATATGCAGATTTAATAGCCCCTTAGAGTTGATCGAACAAGTCATCGATCCTAGGCAGAGGATAACGATTTTTGTCGTTATCTTGTTTACTTCGTGGTAATCAATGCACATTCGCATTGAACCGTCCTTTTTCTTAACGAAAAGGATAGGAGCTCCCAAGGTGAGGAACTAGGCTGAATGAAGCCCTTCTCTAAAAGTTAATCTAATTGTATTCTCAATTCCTTCATTTCTGTCGGTAATAGAGGATACGGAGCTCTTGCAACAGGTGCCGATCCTGGTAGGATGTCAATCCTAAATTCTACTTACCTATCTGGAGGTATACCCAGTAATTCTTCAGGGAAAACATCATGATATTCTTAGATGACTGAAAGGTCTTCAATCTTTGGCTTTAGCTCGTTAATAGTTACTTGTGCCATGTAAATGACACAACCTTTCCCTAGACACTTGGATGCCTTAAATAATGACACTTTGTCTGGCAACCCATATTGCGAATCTCCAAGAATGGTGGGTATTTCACCAAATGGGGTTTTAACTTCGATGCGTTTCTTATCACGGGCAATGCGGGCTTGGTTATGAGATAACCAATCCATGCCTAAGACTATATCGAACCCCATCAATTTCATTGGAAGAAGGGAGATAGAAATAAATGATTCTTAATGGATATAAAACATCCATCAAGAATGGAAGTTGTTGTTTCTATGATTCCGTCAGCAAGTTCTACCTCATAAGTTATGTCTAGTGTTCTTTTGGGTAAGTTTAATAGTTTGCTAAACTTGTGATCTACAAAGGACTTATCCACACCTGAATCAAAAAGAACTCTAGCATAGACGTCATTGATGAGGAATGTACCTGTTATGACGGTTTTTTCATTAACAGCCTCCCTAGCATTCATCTGAAAGGCATGTGCATTTCCTTTCTTAGCCTCTCCAGGCTTTGCATTGTTACTCTTAGGATTCTTAGGGCAGTAGTCTTAATATGCCTTTTTTCATTACAGCCGTAGCAGACGGCATTCCTAAGATCCTTGCATTCTAGGTCTTATGCCCCTTTCTCTTGCAGATACCACAGGGTTTAGCCTGTGGTTCAGAATTGCACTGTCCCTAGTGCCTGTGGTTACAAGTTTTATGTGTCAGCTTCTCGCCCGACCTATCTTAGTTCCTTCTGAATCCGAATCTCCCCTTATTCTTCTTTTTTGATCTATAGGAGTTATCATCCTCTCTCTTCCTCTTCCCGCCAGTGTCAGTCTTGACTGACTTTTGTCTCACCAAATCTAAGGTGAGAGAGAGAGATAGGTCAACATGTAACACCTTGTAAAATCGTGTCCAATAGTATAGTGACATGTGTTGTATTTTAAATATAAGTCTATTAAAGACTAATAAGGACTAAAGGCGTCAACATGCTCAAACTGAGCCTCTGAGTGACGATTCGATGTCAACATGCATAAATAACAACCCTGAGTGACTGATATGTCAACATGCTTGAATCATTAGCCTCTGAGTGACTGATATGTCAACATGCTAAAAACTTGGCCTCTGAGTGACTGATATGTCAACATGCCCAGCCTCTGAGTGACATCGGAATTAACATGCTTATAATAAGCATCTGAGTGATCCTTTACCAAGTCCTAACTCTCATACGTGCCAATTGTTGGACTAGAGGGTTCAATTTTGTAAATATGTGAAAGTTGGATAATGGAGGGATTAAAAGTGTCAACATGTTAATTTATACCTCTGAATGACCTTTTAACGAACCGAGAGCTCGACAATGTCCGGGCATAATCACGGGTATGCCAAGTATTGGCTACGGAGGGCTAAAAGTGCTAAAAAGGTGTTTTAGAAGGTTTTTAGAAGCTTTATTAAGTTCAGGGGTTAACGTGTCAAAATTTGAAACTGGCCGAAAGGCGGTGGCGGGCCGCGAGAGATCAGACATGGGTCTCTCGCGGGGCGCGAGAAGGGCTCTGTTGCAGAAAGTTTTCTTGGCTTCCAAACAAAAATGCCAAAAACTATTAAATCGAAACTATGGCTTCCCAAACTGCTATGCCATATTTTGGGACACTTGTAAGCTTCCTCTTACACCCCTAAACACGTGGCATCACCTCCTTTGAGTTCTTCAACTATAAATAGGTGCTTAAGTTCAACAATTTCAACTTCCACCTTTCTTATTCATACACTCTTCTCCCTCCTCTAGAAGTTCCTAGCTGAAAGGAGCATCCAATCTAGTTCTCTTGCATTCTAGGAACCTCTTGTAAGCGTTCCTTGCTCTTGCATTTTCGTTTATAGGCTTTTATAGCCAAAAGTCAAGCGTTTTACTGAAAAGCTTTGACTTTCGGTTAAGACCATTATGGTCCAGCCATTGTTCTAAACAAACATGGCAAAGTGATCGTAATAAGGTAGGTGTTAATCCATATAAAGGGCACCCCCTGAAGATCACGTTTGCTAGACCAAATGACGGGTCAAAGTTAAGTTATTAAAAAGTCAAACATGTCATTTTTCAGAAAAATCATAAATTGATCTTATATATGTTATGAAACCTGTTTTGACACTTAAACAAGTTGGTAATAAGTATTAGAACACGTAAGAACATGTTCGGCTCGTCAATTTCAGTTCTAGGGTCGGTTCGCAACCGAAAGTCGCAAAGTTTAACTTCTGCTTTGACTTTCGATTCTGACCGGATTTAGAATAGTTACCTACTTATTTAAAGTTGCATTATGATCATAATATAATGTAGGATAACCCTATGAGGTTATATTACATGATCATAATCAGAATCTAAGTTTATGCACAAGTTCCATTATTATGCCATCTTTGACCAAAATGTCATAAAACAAGGTTTTCAATGATAATGAACTTGAAAATGAGCTTACTACTGATGTAATATTATAATTAGGATTATTTGGGATGTTAAACGAAGTTATAAACTGAGTTTTCAAGCAGGTCCTTAAACTATGTCGATAAATGACGATTTTAGCCCCTGTGGCTCATAAAATGGTTTTAAGCAAATATTTTCAAGGTAAATAATTTATCTACTAATATGTTATATTAAATAACATATTTAAAATATTTTAATCTGACCTTAACATTAGTTTTCGTATACATCGCATAAAGACATCATTTTACGACATAAGCGCCGTTTCGGCGCATAGTATGGTCTTAAACCATATTATTGACCAAGACTTGATACCTACTGATTTTAAAACTTACTTTAAACATATTTACAGTAGGTACATGTTATAAACTCAGAATCCTAAATAATTTATAAACTATGTGTAAAATGACCAAAATGCCCATTCGGTGCATAGTTTGGTCATAAAAGATAAAACACACACATAACTGGTATCCTACTGATATTATATCATAAATAAACTATTTTTCCAGAATGCTTAAGATTATAAACTTAAAATATGTTCAAGTTCCTTTTATACGGTATATAATTACTGAAATGCCCTTATGAGGCATAGTTTCGTTTTAAAACCTTAAAGGGAATATAAGTTGATATCCTACTAATATTTTAACTTATTTAAAATATGATGGCATATAGAACTTGTCCATGACTTATCCAGTTACCCGATATCGCTGATATGCGTACGGTTAAGTATATGTAACTAGTTTACGAAAATTAACCGAAACGGGTTTAACCTTGTCATTTAAATCTCAAAATCCAGAATGTTTATAGTTTATTCATATTACACAAGTCAACGTACTTGTTGGGATTAAAGTACATTCTATCCACTTATCGTTTAATCTAGCATTGTACGTTTTGACCAAGTACGCTAGTCGGTCTAAGTCTATGACTTAAATAAAGACCGTTAGTATTTAATTGGTTAGTTTATGCCTTAATCCAGACTAGAGACTTGCCGGTAAATGCTATCTGCACTTAGTACATTTGTGTATGGCTGAGTTATTAAAATTAAAAAGACTAGCTCAGGTAAATACACTCGACTTATTTCCCCTATACGGGCTTGGGCTACGGTAAATTATTACCGCTTGGTCGGAAATGGGATCAATCAAATGCCGGATTGTGGCTAGTAAATCCGCATATTCTGTTTTAATCAATTTTGTTTGATAACTTAAACATCGGGGGTTAACTACCGTGTCCTGGATATCCTCGGCTCATTACAATAGAAATGGCCACGACCTTAGCTCGGGTGTAGGCATACACCCGATAGACGCTCAATTATGCATTCCCACGAGGTTGGGAGGAATTGACTCCTTCGTGAGTCCAAAGTGGTGTGTACGTTAATCATGTCTCGGTCTCCGTACCGGGCCCTATATGTATGGACAAACATGTAAATCTGTTAACAAGGTTGGACGGTCAACTTTCCCAAGTTATAAAAAAGATTTTGTGCTAATACGCACTTCAAATATTTTGAAATGTTTTCAAAATGAGTCAATTGGGTGTATTTACCAGCGAAAGCTGACGTATTTTCAAAGACTGAGCTTGCAGGTACAAGACGAAAATAGGCTGGAAGTGCTCGGTAGTGGTAGAGGAACTTGCAAATCCTAGATCAGCCCAAAGTTTGTTTTTTATTCTTTCCTTGTATAATTTATGATACGCCTGTGAATCTTCTATTACGAGCCTGTATATTATTTTATATTTTGAACATTTGGTTTGTAATAGTAATTTTACTCCAAGACTTCCGCTGTGCCATGTTTAATTGACTATGATGTTATTAACTGACGTCACGATACTCCCCACCCGGGCCCACAGGCGTATGGATTTGCGTATGGATTTAGGAGGAAGCGTGGAGCACGTATAGCAGTACGTGCAGGACAAAGGTCGGGATCGCTGCCACCTTTGCCCAATTCCTACCCCACAATTCAAGAGGACCCACAAATGGGTGGACCCTCTAATGTTTCACCTGTGGTGGAACCAAAACCAATACCAACACCTACAGCTCAACCACCACCATCGGGTTATAATAACCCAATACCCACATATCCAGACACGTCTGGGCATGATCCTTTTAACCCATCAATACCAGTAGACTATCAAGCATGGTCGCAAGACCCCTACATGCAGGCGGTTATGCACAATGCACTTTACCCGTCCCCTTTCCCACCCACTTATCCATCGACTGGATATCCAACTAATGGGTACCAGTATCCGGTTATGCCACAACCACAACCTCCTCCACCACTTGAGGCCATCAATGAGGCCTTGGAACGAATGAAAGACATGCAGCAGCAAGTGGAGAAAACGGAGAAGAAGACAAACAAGTTCTTCAAGAAACTCTCCAAGTTGGTCAAAGGAAGGAAGGACGAGTGAGTCTCTTCTAATTGTATGTATTCCCTGGGAGGACATTGTTATTTCTTTAGTCCCTGCGTGGACATTTTTACTTCTTTAAAGTCCTTGCATGGACAGTTTATTTCATTTTCTAGTATTGTAATTTCTATTTGAAATTTAATGAAGTACTTTTGGAATTATGTATATGTATTCATCCTCTTCAAACGAGCGTCTCGATTTTACTCGAAATTTATGCTCTGCTATATAATTCCAAAAGACCTTAATAGATTTGATTATGCCAAGTGGCATAGACCACATATTGGCTAAGAAATGATAGTTAAGTACGAAGGGGTCTTCTATCAGGATAGTTAAGGGAAGTTATCCTTCTACCAGAGGTGGGGACTAGGTCCAAACCTCCAAGGTCGTTAAGGTCGAAGGTGACCGGGACCATTAATCGATCATTAAGGTATGTTAAGATTAAGAAATGTTCATACTCCTAGTAGTGTGACTTGAGGAACCACACTAGCCATCAAAGGGACAGGCCAAGGTGCACAATCTATGTCCAATGGGACAGTGTTATGATGTAGGCCAAGGTGCCCAATCTATGTCCAATGGGACAGGCTGATATGCCATATACATCTGTTATGATGTAGGCCAAGGTGCCCAATCTATGTCTAATGGGACAGACTGATATGCCATATACATCTGTTATGATGTAGGTCAAGGTGCCCAATTTATGTCCAAAGGGACATGCTGATATGCCATGAATAAGAGACAGGCTGATATGCCATGAATTACATCTGTTATGATGTAGGCCAATGTGCCTAATTTATGTCAAATGTGACAGGCTGATATGCTATGAATTACATCTGTTATGATGTAGGCCTATGTGCCCAATCTGTGTCCAAGGTGACAGGCTGATATGCCATATATATATATATATATAATATATATATATATATATATATATATATATATATATATATATATATATATATATATATATTATATCCAATGTGACTGGCCAATGTGCCCAATTATTATGTTCATTAGTGACAAGCCTATGAGCTATATAATTGTCAATTATAACAATGACAGTTGTGACATTACGACCCACTGTCCAATAATATATGGACTACGTCCAAATTGTAATTTGCCCATGTTGGTCCTATTAAGACCTAGACCAAATATAGATATGTTAAGCCTAAGAGTTGTGATGTTATTCACACTAGTTTAGGCAATGGATTGTTATATCCAATGTTGAAAGCCAATATGGATGATATACCGTGGCTAAATAAAGTTTTATTGATATATAGAAACCAAGACTTAAAGATGGCTAACTCAAATGACGCACAAAGTAGCCACATGAATGTTGAATCTAACAAAGCTGAAAACAAAGATATTGATAATGATAATTTTCAAGCTCGCATTAATGCGGCTGTCGAAAAGGCCATGGGAAAGGCCATAGAAAGGCTCAGAGAGTCGAGTGCCACTCGCTCTAGACCATTATCGGTTACCCCATCCTCAGCTCATAAGGAGAGCTCCGTTCACTCTTCAAATGCGAAGAGTGAACCAAGGAAAATAGATTTTGCTGAAAGGTCCCGTTCTGCTAAAGATGGATGTACCTATAAGTATTTCGTCTCATGCAAGCCCCGAGATTTTAATGGGGAAAAAGGAGCAGTGGAAGCTCTAAAGTGGCTAGACGAGATGGAAACGATAGTAGATATCAGCAACTATGCTGATAAGGATGTGTGTTAACTATGTATCACAATCCTTTAAGGGCGATGCCCTAATCTAGTGGAAAGCCATGATTCAGTCTATAGGTAAAGTGAACCTGTATGATTTGGGATGGTCCAAATTTGTGGACCTTGTTAAGGAAACATACTGCCCACCTCATGAGGTGGAGAAATTAGAGACATTATTTTTGTCTCTTTCCATGAAAAACCTAGATTGTCGGAAGTACGTTTCTGACTTTAACTCCCTATCTAGGTTAGTTTCCTATTTGATCACCCTGACCAAATGCATTGGCGTTTTATAAGTGGGTTGGCTCCCGAAATAAAGGCCATGGTAAAGGCTGCTCAGCCTAGTACCTATAGGTCTGCTGTAGATCTATCTCTCTCCCTCACTTTAGATTTAGTGAGGCAAAAGTCAGTAAGGACTGAAACTAATGGAAAGAGGAAACGAGAGGACAATAACTCCCAAAGGTTCAAAAAAAAGGAAATTTTGGGTTCAAGAAGAACCAGCACGTGTCTAATGACAAACCTCTGTGCAAGAACTGTAAATATAGGCATTGGGGACAGTGTAGTATAAATCCACAAACCAAACCCTGTGGTATCTGCAAAATTAAGAGGCATAAGACCTTAGATTGCAAGGATCTTAAGGATGCAGTTTGCTACAGCTGCAATGAAAAAGGGAATATAACGTTCAATTGCCCCAAGAACCCCAAAAACAATGATGCAAAGACGGGAGAGGCCAAGAAAGGGAATGCCCGTGTCTTTCAAATGAACGCTAGGGAGGCCGTTAATGACAACAATGTTATAACAGGTACATTCCTCATTACCAACATTTACGCTAGAGTTCTTTTCGATTCAGATGCAGATAAATCATTTCTTGACCATAAGTTTAGTAAACTATTAAACTTGCCCATAAGAACTTTAGATAAAACTTATGAGATAGAACTCGCTGACAGAACGTTAGAAATAGCATCTTCCATTCTTGATGGATGTTCTATATCCATTAAGAATCATTCCATCCCTACCTCTTTGCTGCCAACAAAATTGGTGGGGTTCGATGTTGTCTTAGGCATGGATTGGTTATCTCATAACCAAGCCCGCGTCACTTGTGATAATAAACTCATCGAAATCAAAACCCCACCTGGTGAAATGCTCACCATCCTTGGAGACTCGCAATACGGACTGCCAAACAATGTGTCATTATTAAGACATCCAAATGTTTGAGAAAAGGTTGTGTCGTTTACATGGTACAAGTTACCATTAATGAGCCTAAGCCAAATATTCAAGACCTACTAGTTATTTCGGAGTATTCCGATGTCTTTCCAGAAGAATTACCAGGTCTACCTCTAGACAGACAAGTGGAGTTCAGGATTGATATTATACCAGGATCAGCACCCGTAGCTAGAGCTCCATATAGGCTAGCACCAACGGAGATGAAGGAATTGAGGACGTAGCTAGACAAACTCTTGGAGAAAGGCTTTATTCAGCCTAGTTCCTCGCCTTGGGGAGCTCCTATCCTCTTTGTAAAAAAAGAAAGATGGTTCGATGCGAATGTGCATCGATTACCGAGAGCTAATCAAGTTAACAATCAAGAACCGATATCCATTGCCCAGGATCGACGATTTATTCGATCAACTTCAAGGGGCAAGTTATTTCTCCAAGATTGATTTAAGATCTGGATATCATCAGCTGAAGGTTAGGAATGAGGATGTTCCTAAGACAGCCTTCAGGACCCGTTAAGGTCATTTTGAATTCTTGGTGATGCCTTTTGGGCTCACAAATGCACCTGCATCATTCATGGACCTCATGTATTGAGTCTGCAAACCGTATTTGGATAAGTTTGTCATTGTCATTATAGACGACATACTTATCTACTCTCGTAATCAAGCTGATGACGAGAAACATCTTAGGTGCTTCTTAGAACTGCTAAGGCAAGAGAAGCTTTATGCTAAGTTCTCTAAATGCGAATTTTGGCTAAGAGAAGTCCAATTTCTTGGACATATGGTAAGTGAGCATGGTATCCAAGTGAATCCCTCCAAAATAGAGGCCATTATCAATTGGGAAGTGCCCAAGAACCCATCGGAGATTCGTAGTTTTCTAGGACTGGCCGGTTATTATTGGAGGTTCATTGAGAACTTTTCTAGAATAGGCACTCCTTTAACTACCTTGACTCGTAAGAATGTTAAGTATAATTGGGGTCCAAAGCAACAAGAATCCTTTGAGGTTCTTAAAAACAAGTTGAGCAATGCTCCTGTGTTATCCCTACCAGAGGGTGTTGAAGATTTTGTAGTCTACTGTGATGCATCGCACACTGGCATGGGCTGTGTGCTAATGCAAAAAATGCTAAGTGATTGCCTATGCATCACGACAGTCAAAGGTACATGAAAGGAATTACACCACCCATGATTTGGAATTGGGTGCTGTTGTATTTGCACTAAAGCTGTGGAGACATTACTTATATGGCACAAAGTGTATTATATACACAGACCATAAAAGTCTCCAGCATCTGTTCAATCAGAAGGAATTGAACATGCGACAACGCCGATGGATGGAGACACTTAATAACTATGATTGCCAGATTTGCTACCATCCAGGCAAGGCAAGTGTAGTTTCCGATGCCTTAAGTCGCAGGGAACAAGTTAAACCTGTAAGGATTAACGCCAAGAGCATTGAGCTCAGAAATATCTTAAGTGAGAAGCTATTAGATGCGCAAAAGCAAGCCTTATTAGAGACTAATGCTCCTAAGGAAGGATTAGGCGGAACTGTAGGTCAGTTAGCGCCTGTAAAGGATGGAATCCTTAGATTTAATGATAGAATTTGGGTTCCAATCTATGGGGGACTTAGAGATCTAATCCTCCAAGAAGGGCATAGTTCGAGATACTCGGTTCACTCGGGAGGTGACAAGATGTATCAAGATCTGAAGAAGAATTATTGGTGGATAGGTTTGAAGAAATCCATAGCCACCTATGTAGCTTAGTGTCTGACGTGTTCACAAGTTAAGGCTGAACATCAAAGACCGTCAGGACTTCTACAACAATTGGAAATTCCCACTTGGAAATGGGAAATGGTAACTATGGACTTGATTACCAAGTTACCTAAGACCAAAAGTGGAAACGACACTATTTGGGTCAGAGTGGATAGGCTGACTAAGTCAGCACATTTCTTGCCAATTAAAGAAACGTATAAGTCAGACAAATTGGCTAAGTTATATGTGGACAAGATTGTGTCCCTACACGGTGTGCCTGTATCTATCGTATCTGATAGAGATACTAGATATACCTCTCATTTTTGGAAAAGTTTCCAACAATCTTTGGGCACACGATTAAATTTTAATACGGCTTGCCATCCGTAGACTGATGGTCAAAGTGAGCGTACTATTCAAACTCTGGAAGACATGCTTAGGGCATATGTGATTGATTTAGGTGGAAGTTGGGATGACCACCTACCCCTAATAGAATTCTCCTACAATAACAGTTATCATACGAGCATCAAGGCTGCTCCTTTCGAGGCCTTGTATGGGAGAAAGTGTAGAACGCCCGTGTGCTATGCAGAAGTTGGGGAAGCCCAACTATTAGGACCAGATATTGTCCTAGAGACCACAGAAAAGATTATACAAATCCGTGATCGTCTCAAAGCTGCCAGGGATCGGTAGAAGAGCTATGCTGACAAAAGATGTAAACCTTTCAAGTTCCAAATAGGGGACAAAGTCATGCTAAAGGTATCACCCTGGAAAGGTTTAATGCGTTTCGGAAAGAAGAGCAAGTTGAGCCCAAGATATATTGGACCATTCGAGATAGTCGAATGTGTCGGCACTGTAGCTTATAAGCTCAGGTTGCCATAGGAGCTAAGTGGAATCCATGATGTATTCCACATATCTAACCTAAGAAATGTCTAGCCGATGAGTCGCTAGCAATGTCACACAAGGATGTGCAAATGATGAAAACCTGAGGTTTGTAGAGAAACCGATTTCGATCGAGGATCGACAGGTTAAGAAGCTCCAAAGAAAAATGATACCTATAGTAAAGGTTAAGTGGGACGCTTTTAGAGGTCCCGAATATACATGGTAGGTTGAGTCCACTATGCGACAAAAGTACCCCCATCTTTTTAAATAAAATCTCGAGGTCAAGATTTCTTTTAAGGGGGTGAGAATGTGACACCCTGTAAAACCGTGTCCAACAGTATAGTGACACGTGTTGTATTTTAAATATAAGTCTATTAAAGACTAATAAGGACTAAAGGCGTCAACATGCTCAAACTGAGCCTCTGAGCGACGATTCAATGTCAACATGCATAAATAACAGCCTCTGAGTGACTGATATGTCAACATGCTTGAATCATTAGCCTCTGAGTGACTGATATGTCAACATGCTAAAAACTTGGCCTCTGAGTGACTGATATGTCAACATGCCCAGCCTCTGAGTGACATTGGAATCAACATGCTTATAATAAGCCTCTGAGTGATCCTTTACCGAGTCCTAACTCTCATACGTGCCAATTGTTGGACGAGAGGGTTCAATTTTGTAAATATGTGAAAGTTGGATAATGGAGGGATTAAAAGTGTCAACATGTTAATTTATACCTCTGAATGACCTTTAAACGAACCGAGAGCTCGATAATGTACGGGCATAATCACGGGCATGCCAAGTATTGGCTACGGAGGGCTAAAAGTGCCAAAAAGGTGTTTTAGAAGGTTTTTAGAAGCTTTTTAAGTTCAGGGGTTAAAGTGTCAAAATTTGAAACTGGCCGAGGGGCGGTCACGGGCCGCGAGAGACCAGGCATAGGTCTCTCGCGGGGCTCGAGAAGGGCTCTGTTGCAGAAAGTTTTCTTGGCTTCCAAACAAAAATGCCAAAAACCACTAAATCGAAACTATGGCTTCCCAAACTACTATGCCATATTTTAGGACACTTGTAAGCTTCCTCTTACACACCTAAACACCTGGCATCAACTCCTTTGAGTTCTTCAACTATAAATGGGTGCTTAAGTTCAACATTTCAACTTCCACCATTCTTATTCATACACTCTTCTACCTCCTCTGGAAGTTCCTAGCTGAAAGGAGCATCCAATCTAATTCTCTTGCATTCTAGGAACCTCTTGTAAGTGTTCCTTACTCTTGCATTTTCGTTTATAGGCTTTTATAGCCAAAAGTCAAGCGTTTTACTGAAAACGCTTTGACTTTCGGTTAAGACCATTATGGTCTAGCCATTGTTCAAAACAAACATGGCAAAGTGATCGTAATAAGGTAGGTGTTAATCCCTATAAAGGGCACCTCCTGAAGATCACGTTTGCTAGACCAATTGACGGGTCAAAGTTAAGTTATTAAAAAGTCAAACATGTCATTTTTCAGAAAAATCATAAATTATCTTATATATGTTATGAAACCTGTTTTGACACTTAAACAAGTTGGTAATAAGTATTAGAACATGTAAGAACATGTTCGGCTCGTCAATTTTAGTTCTAGGGTCGGTTCGCAACCGAAAGTCGCAAAGTTTAAATTCTGCTTTGACTTTCGATTCTGACCCGATTTAGAATAGTTACCTACTTATCTAAAGTTGTATTATGATCATAATATAATGTAGCATAACCCTATGAGGTTATATTACATGATCATAATCAGAATCTAAGTTTATGCGTAAGTTCCATTATTATGCCATCTTTGACCAAAATGTCATAAAACAAGGTTTTCAATGATAATGAACTTGAAAATGAGCTTACTACTGATGTAATATTATAGTTAGGATTATTTGGGATGTTAAACGAAGTTATAAACTGAGTTTTCAAGTAGGTCCTTAAACTATGTCGATAAATGACGATTTTAGCCCCTGTGGCTCATAAAATGGTTTTAAGCAAATATTTTCAAGGTAAATAATTTATCTACTAATATGTTATATTAAATAACATATTTAAAATATTTTAATCTAACCTTAACATTAGTTTTTGTAAACATCGCATAAAGACATCATTTTACGACATAAGCGCCGTTTCGGCGCATCGTATGGTCTTAAACCATATTATTGACCAAGACTTGATACCTACTGATTTTAAAACTTACTTTAAACATATTTACAGTAGGTACATGTTATAAACTCAGAATCCCAAATAATTTATAAACTATGTGTAAAATGACCAAAATGCCCATTCGGTGCATAGTTTTGTCATAAAAGATAAAACACACACATAATTGGTATCCTACTGATATTATATCATAAATAAACTATTTTTCCTGAATGCTTAAGATTATAAACTTAAAATATGTTCATGTTCCTTTTATACGGTATATAATTACGAAATGCCCTTATGAGGCATAGTTTCGTTTTAAAACCTTAACGGGCATATAAGTTGATATCCTACTGATATTTAAATTATTTAAAACATAATGGCATATAGAACTTGTCCATGACTTATCCGGTTACCCGATACCGCTGATATGCGTACGGTTAAGTATATGTAACTAGTTTAAGGAAATTAACCGAAACGGGTTTAACCTTGTCATTTAAATCTCAAAATCCATAATGTATATAGTTTATCCAATCATCGTTTAATCTAGAGTCATACGCTTTGATCAAGTACGCTAGTCGGTCTAATTCTATGACTTAAATAAAGACCGTTAGTATTTAATTGGTTAGTTTATGCCATAATCCAGACTAAAGACTTGCTGGTAAATGCTATATGCACTTAGTACTTTTGTGTACAACTGAGTTATTAAAATTAAAGAAAACTAGCTCAGGTAAATACTCTCGACTTATTTCTCCTATACGGGCTTGGGCTACGGTAAATTATTACCGTTTGGTCGGAAATGGGATCAATCGAATGCTGGATTGTGGCTAGTAAATCCGCATATTCTGTTTTAATCAGTTTTGTTTGATAACTTAAACATTAGGGGTTAACTACCGTGTCCTGGATATCCTCGGCTCATTACAATAGAAATGCCACGACCTTAGCTTGGGTGTAGGCATACACCCGATAGACGCTCAATTATGCATTCCCACAAGGTTGGGAGGAATTGACTCCTTCGTTAGTCCAAAGTGGTGTGTACGTTAATCATTTCTCGGTCTCCGTACCGGGCCCTATATATATGGACAAACATGTAAATCTGTTAACAAGGTTGGACGGTCAACTTTCCTAAGTTACAAAAAAGATTTTGTGCTGATACGCACTTAAAACATTTTTAAATGTTTTCAAAATGAGTCAGTTGGGTGTATTTACTAGCGAAAGCTGTCGTATTTTCAAAAGACTGAGCTTGCAGGAAGAGGATCTTGCAAATCCTAGATCTGCCCAAAGTCTGTTTTATATTCTTTCCATGTACAATTTATGATCCGCCTGTGGATCTTCTATTACGAGCCTGTATATTATTTTATATTTTGAAAATTTGGTTTGTAATAGTAATTTTACTCCAAGACTTCCATTGTGCATTGTATCAACTGTTGTCAAGATACTCCCCACCCGGGCCCACCGGTGTACGGATTTGTGTTGGAAATCCGGGGTGTGACACAACAACAGACCTGTAATTAGTAGGCTGACCAACCTTCACCATGCCCTTAATCTCAGGCTCTAACCCATTTATAAAACGCGCAATGTGTTTGGGTTCAGGAGAAATTAAATAAGATACTGTAGGTCCACCTGAGGATCAAGTTAAACCTATTCCTTGTTCATGCAACACACATACGAGTGCGGAATCCAACTATGCATGCAAACCAAAGCAAAGTAAGAACACGAGGTAACCAAAGATTCACTACCTTGATTAAGAGATGAGAACAAGTACAAACATATACAAACAATGCTCATACGACTCAACAAACTGCATGTGTTCTTGTGTCTTCGTCTGCTCCAGAGATGCTAACTCCTCAGCTCCCCAACAAGTTGAACAACCAACAGTCCCTGACTGAGAGGTGCATGTCTTCTTATATAGTGTCCATACTGGTCATTCGTATGAAGCACGTTACCAGACATACAGAACATTATATTACCAATGAAGCACTGCTACAAAGAGGCTTGTACGAAGCAATTGGTCCGTACAAAGCGAATGGTTCGTACGAACCATGTAAACCAACTTGTTTACAATGATTCCTTCGTACGGAGCATGTGGCTCGTACGAAGCATTCTAACTCGCATTGAATGCTTACTTTGGAGAACGTGTCACAAACATGACGTACACACAAGACTCAACGGTATGCACACATGCACCCGTTTAACACAGACTAACTAAGATGTCGTACGAAACCAAGATAGAAGGATATCTTGATTTGGTCGACACGACCAAACTTATACAGACACTTGAGCAAAGACCGTACAATTACAAATGTAACTAAGAACAAGCGACATACACAAAACTGTATCAACAAACTCCCCCTAAGATGTTGCTTGGTCTTCGGTCTTCGGTCTTCGGTCTTTGGTCTTCATACTTTGGTCTTCACATTGGAATGGCTTGGAGTATCAACAAACTCCCCCTGAAGATTTGTTATCCACTAATAGAGCATCAGGTCTTCAAATTTTTCAAAAACATCAAATCTTTTATGTTTCTTCTTCTGACTTGTCAGTTCTCTTCATTGCTGGTTTTCGTTTATGTTCTTTTGTTCCATTCTGTACTCAATAAATAGATATATCATTAGAATATAAATTTATCAGGAAATACACACGAAAAATTTATCATAATTTTTCCGTATGAATGTATTCCCTGACGAAGAAATACCAAACCATACGAATAACACTGAATTCGTATGAAGAGTAACTCATTTGAGTAAACAAACGACCAAGTCAAATAGCTGACCAGGTTCATTCATACAAGATACACACACTCGTATGAATTCCTGTTTTTCAAAACTGAACTTTGCACATATCCACACAAATCACACAATTATGTTTAGGAAAAGTGCTTTTGAACAGATTTTGGTTTTCTTTGATGGGTTACCAGTTGCAAGATATTACTTTATGAAGTTGCGACATCAAACAAATGGTTTTCTGAGCATATCTTGGTAGAAAACCTTTGAGTCTCAACTTTGGCTAACTTTCAAAAAGAATTTAATCTAACAACATAGTAAACTAAAGATAAAAACAATTACTAATATTAAATATATATTAAAACAATCTTTTTCAGAGTTTCAAGGTAAAGGAATCATGACCAGCATTTTAATGTTTGTCAAAAACGATATTCGGTTTAAATTTCAAAATTGAACAGATAAGAATTCAACTATGATTATCGGTATTGTTATCCACGAAAACTCGACTTATCAGATGTAATCATGATTAGGAGATATGATTAGGGTATGATTTATACTTACTAGCCGATGTTCAACCACTTCACGACTGTGACATCACGGTTTTTCAGGTACTTTAAAAGCGCTACTTTATTGTTATTCTTTCCTACGCTAATTTAATTTGGAGAATTAATTACGCGCTCGCAATAACTACTCTAACTTTAGTAATTAGGGAATACACGATGTTTGGGAGTTTTAACGAGTCGTATCTGAATTACGTGCTATGTGTTATTAGACGTTTGTGAATCTATTGCGTCACACTCCAAATACGTGATATAATACTTTATAAACTTCGTGTCGCGAATAATTGTCGAGTCGTATTGTGTGTAGTTATTTATCAGGTTATAATTATCGGTTAGTAAATTCTACTTATAAGCCGAACTGAACCGAGCCTGTGAAACGTTTCGACTTTGCGACCAAGAAAACCCAACCCGCTACCCACACCCCCTTGCGGCCCACACTCCATGCGGCCCAAGGAATGGCCCAAACCGCCCCCATTGGTCCCTTATGTATACGTATGTATGCATGGGGTGTTAAAAATAGCAAAGCCTAAAACCTTTCCCCCTTGTGGTGTGCGACAGCAGCAGCCCCGCCCCCCCACGGTCGCGCAAACAGCCCCACACTCTTGTATCGGTTCAAGCCTTGTCCCGGTTTGCTAGTCTCCATCGTTTAAGGTTAGGGTTTTTGATTTTGTTACGATTCATGTGATAATCTTCTGTAGAATTTATTATGATTATGTGCTCGTATGATTGTTATTATGAAACGTGTCTTGTATGATTAGTTCGGATGAATATGCGAATCCTTGCGGTTGTGATGATATGTTCGAGTATTAAAATCGTAGGCTGCGTTTTATCTATAGAGATCATGATATACGCTTAGGGTTTGCATGAATACTGATATATTAAATGATATCTGATACAATAACCTGCTATAAATCGATACAACTAAGCGTCATGGCCATTTAAACATGTTCTAATACAATAAAGTCAAAAACAGAAAGCTAATTGACATTTACAGCCAACTTCAGTTGGCTGTAACCTATTCATTATTTATCTAAAAGTGGATTTTCTGAAGTCTAAAACGTGTATTTTTGAAAACCGCTTCAAATGGCGCCGGATTCATACTTTACTGAGGTCGTTTGCTATTTTTAAATGACTATTTAGTGCAGCAGCTGAAGCTGCCTAATTTCGGCAGAAATTGCAGGTTGTTTATTGAGTCGTATCTCATAATCTGTAAATATTTAGGTCAGGAAACTTATGTAGTAGATACTCCTAGATGTTCAGAGAAATCTTCAACTGGAATTTCGTCGATCGGGCAAACGAGTATTTTTAAATGATTTTTCCCGTGGACTGCAGTCAGAAAGTGACGAATCTGACTGCAGCCCAGTAAATAAATTCTTATAGATAATTGGTAATCAATTAGAACTTGAACATTTGGTACAAAATTCTACAGTCTAATTGACATCTTCTGTAAAATAATTGGAATTTTTGGAACGTTGGAACTATTTTATAAGAATTCTCGAAAACAGACCAGTTATGAGTGTACAAGCTGAAACATGATAACTTACGTTTGTATGTGCCTAAGTGTTGTATGAGTTATCCTATGGTTGTGACAAGTTGATTTGGTCGTTATTTCGTATGGTGACACTTTGCATGCATGATTATGGTTTCGAACTGGTTATTACGTGTGCCGTACTGTGTGTTAGTTATGCGTAGGGTTTTGTGCCAGGGCGTTCACACACTAATTTTGAATCGGTTGACATGTTAGGACGCGATTAGTGGTTCCATCCTTTACTTCTTTTGCGTTTATTTAACCGAGCAATTTAAGGTGAGTTCACGGCCCCTATTTTATCCGGTTTTTGAACAACAGGGGGAGAAACATGTATACGCTCTACAACTCTATCTTTTATGTTATGCGAAATTAACGTCATTAACTATTCGGTAACTAAGTTAATGTTAATGTATGTTATGGTCACTAAGTAGCTTTATCACGGAAGTCCTCAACCAACTCTCGGATCGTTAGTATTGGGTTAGATAGCGGGGAAATTATAGTAGTACTACTGGGCCCGATAAGCCCCACCCGAGCTAGTCGCGCTAGCCGACCGGGAATGGTCAACGGATGATTAATTTGGCCTAACTTTCGCCATGGTCAGTGATAGTGTCACACCCTCAATTTCCACTTGCGGAGTTTTACCGCGAGGCGTGTGAACAAACCAGAATCTGATACACTAGTACGTCGAACGACTCTATATGATTTGATTATACGTTTTCCAAAATTGTTCTTTGTAGATTTTATATCAATTACCAATATTTAGCAGAGCATTAGTTTTAAAGTTTGAGCGGAAGCATAAATAAGTAGTGATGCGGGCGCCAACACAAACGCCAAAACAAATGAAGAATCCCAAAACAATATTAATAAGTAAGACTCGGTAAAGATGTCTTGTTCAATCCATGTGCGTGCACCTAGAGCTCCTAGCGTCCTGAGAAACATGTAAAGAAACAAGTGTCAACATTAAAGATGAGTGAGTTCACAGGTTTTCATAAAATCGTTTGTTCGGTTATAGTTTGTTACTCCGTTATCCCCGACCCGGGATAACATGTTAGTTCCATTATTCCAATCCCGGAATAATAAGTTGTTGCTTCCAATATTCCCAACCTGGAATATTAAGTTGTTGATTCCATTATCCCCAACCCGGGATAATAAGTTGATGTTTCCAATATTCCAAACCCGGAATATTAAGTTGTTCCGTAATTAAGTTCAATATTAATGTATATAGGTAGCTAGCCTAAAGTCATGTCACTAAGTGTTCGCGATCGAAGCTGACAGTTGTGCCTCCGTTTTTCCAGGCCTATCACATGACCATGGCGATGTTAGGCCAATCATACACCCGTTGACCATACCCGGTCGGCTAGCGCGACTAGCTCGGATGGGGCTCGTCAGACCCAGTAGTACTACTTATAATTCCCCCGCTATTTAACCCAAATACTAACGATCCGAGGAGATTGTCGAGGACTTAAGTGATAAAGCTGCATAGTGACCATAACATTACATTAACATTAACTTAGTTACCGTATAGTTATGTGACGTTAAATTTGTATAACGTAAAGAGATTGAGTTTGAGAGTGTATACATGTTTCTCCCCCTGTTGTTTAAAAACCGGATAAAGTTAGGGGCCGTGAACTCACCTTTATTTGCTCGGTTAGTGTGGCAAAGATGTTATAAGAGATGGGACCGCTAGTTGCGTCCTAACAAACCAATTAATTCCACGTCAGTGTGTAATCACACCAATACAAATTCCACACGCAATTTACTCACAAAGTGGTACACACAAACAACATATCTAACACTCAAACATGCATGCAAGTATTCTCATGTGATCATAGTAATCAAACAACTTATCATGAACATATTCCAAATCCACGCAACACTTTAATGCATAGAATCACAATTTATCAACTTTCGGCTTAACACTCAATTAATCAGCTGTTTTCTAGGATTTTTATAAAACAGTTCTAACATTCCAAAAATTCCGATATTTTTACAGTAGGTGACATCTATACCATAGAAATTTATATAATTTTTCCAAGTCCTAAATCTTTACCAATTAACCATAAATATTAATTCATTAAGCTGCAGTCAGATTTACCGCTTTCTGACTGCAGTCCACGGAAGAATTTATTTAAAAATCACTGATCGTCCGATTAACAAAATTCCAGTTGGAGTTGCCCGGAAATTTCTATACCTAGTTGCTGTACAAAAATCATGACTCAACTCTCTACTGATTTTAAAAATCTAACCTGATAAACAATCAACAGAATTTCAGCATTTTAACAGCTTTAGCTGCTGAACTTGTTTAGCCCTTTAAAAATATCAAACGACTTCAGAAAATTATGAATCCAGCACCATTGGATTCCTTATTCAAATCTCTACGTTCTAGACATCAGAAAATCCGTTTTTCGACAACTAACGACCAAGTTACAGCCAGATGAAGTCGGCTGTAACTTTTAATCAGCATCCTGTTTCAGCATATCCTTATTATAACTCGTGTAATCCGTTCATGCGATTAACCGAAGCGATCTAAAACCGATTTCTAATCCTAGATTAATACCAATATCTCATCCATGCAAACCCTAGTTCTTTCTTCTAGTTATTATAACAAAACACAGCCTATGCGTATTCAACTTTCAAACAACATTCAATCTAGTATACAAAATCCGAAACAATACTATCATCTAATGTAAACATCATTAACAATTCAGCTAGTCTAACATTCGTTCAATCATGCTAGAGCAAGCTTATATGTTCCGACAACTATCATACATATAAACAAAGATTAACAAAGCCGATTTCATTCAGCAATTATCGTCCGAAACAACTAACCATTAAGCATAGATATATCCGAAAACAACACACTCAAGACACGTATATCCGACTATGATCTAGTAACATATGATAAATTCTAGACTTTTAATGATAAGGTAATCGAACCGTGAGTATGTTAAGGAACCGGTGATCCTGGATAGTTGTGACCGAGACTGAAGATGTCGATGATTGCTGCTGCGACCGGAAGAAAAGAACAGGAAGCTGTTGCGACTGAGACTGAAAGAGACCAGCTGTTAGCGACCGGGAACTTGAACAAAGCTGATCAGATCGAGATGCTGAAGAAGAGAAGATGTTCGCGATCAAGAGGTATGAGGGTAAGGCTGCCGACGGCAGTCTTGTTGGTTAGGGTTTTCGGATTGTGAAGGAAACATGCATGATCTGTATTTATAGGCGCACATGATAAGGTTTACGGTTTGGGATAAGTATTGTGGCCGAGAATCTTGGGTTGTTTGGTTTGGGTCTTGATCACGTGGCCGAGGACTAAAGTTGCATGCTATGGGTTTCGGTTTGGTTTTGATCTTATGGCCGAGACATGTTTGGTTTAGGGTTTAGGTTTTTGATGTGTGTTGGATTTGATCTTGGCCGAGGACTTGACTTGAGCTAGAGTTTAAAAACTTGTTACTCTTAGAGTCACGATGAATCGAAGTTGGTTCACATCGCGGTTCGGTTTAGTTCGTGTACGTATTTACGTTAGTTATTCTATAACTAAAAATTTACACAACACACACACGTCTTTAATCCATGCACGTTTAATACTTAGCACATATATTATTCGACAAGTGTCACGTGTAAGTTATCTGAAAAACCCGGGATATCACATTATCCCCATGTTGAAAGAATTTTCGTCCCGAAAATTGAGTAAACGCGGTTTAGCATGTAACGTACATGTTCAGAGTGCCACGCATAAAGAGTTAGTTCGTTAATGATGGTACGCAACGTTACAAGAAGTTCCCAAGTGTCATACACAAAGATTTCCAAGTGCCATGCACAAGAATTTAGTCAACAATAGTACACGAAAGTATGAGAAGTTTCCAGGTTGTCACATCATCCCCATGTTGAAAGAATTTTCGTCCCGAAAATTTAGGCACTGGTATCGTTAGTTTGCTGCTCAGTTGCGAAGAGATGTGGGTATTTGCTTTTCATTTGGTCCTCTCTTTCCCACGTGAACTCCGTTCCACGCTTAGAGTCCCAACGAACTTTAACGATTGGAATCTTGCTGTGCCTTCGAGTCTTGATCTCACGATCCATGATCTCAATAGGCTTTTCCACGAAGTGTAGTTGTTCATCCACTTGGATCTCCTCCAATGGAATAACTAGAGTTTCATCTGATAGACACTTCTTCAGATTTGACACGTGAAATACGTTGTGAACTCCACTGAGTTCGGCAGGAAGGTCTAATTGGTATGCTACGGGTCAAATTCGTTTCAAGATTTCAAACGGGCCTACGTACCGTGGGTTAAGTTTTCCCCGTTTTCCAAAGTGGATTACACCCTTCCAGGGTGACACCTTTAGTAGGACGCGGTCGCCTACTTGAAATTCGAGCGGTTTGCGTCGTTGGTCAGCGTAGCTTTTCTGTCGATCTCGTGCCGTCGCCATGCGGTTTCTGATTTGTACAATCTTTTCAGTAGCCTCAAGTATTAACTCAGGGCCTGTGAGTTGACTGTCACCGACTTCTGCCCAGCAGATCGGTGATCTACATTTACGACCGTATAATGCTTCAAACGGTGCTGCCGAAATACTCGTGTGATAGCTGTTGTTATATGAGAATTCTACTAGAGGCAGGTGAATTTCCCAATTATTTCCGAAGTCCACCACGCATGCCCTAAGCATGTCTTCCAAGGTTTGTATGGTCCTTTCGCTTTGACCATCAGTTTGAGGGTGATAAGCTGTGCTCATATCCAAGCGTGTTCCCAACGCTTTCTGGAGTGACTGCCAGAAGTTTGACGTGAAGCGAGCATCTCTATCTGAGATGATGGACGTTGGCACTCCGTGCCGAGAAACTACTTCCTTGATGTAGATGCGAGTCAACTTCTCCATCTTATCTGTTTCTTTAATAGCTAGGAAGTGTGCGGACTTAGTTAAACGATCCACAATCACCCAGATGGTATCGCAACCACCCAAGGTTCGCGGGAGTTTAGTGATGAAATCCATTGAGATCTGATCCCACTTCCACACTGGGATCTCTGGTTGTTGGAGTAGCCCCGATGGCTTTTGATACTCCACCTTGACTTTTGCACAAGTCAAACATTTACTTACGTAGGTGGCTATATCGGCTTTCATGTTGGGCCACCAATACGCAACTTTAAGGTCTTGATACATCTTATCCGAACCCGGATGGACAGAGTATCGAGATTTGTGAGCTTCATCCATGACTAGCTCTCTGAGGTTTCCGTAGAGAGGTACCCATATGCGATTCATAAAATACCGGGCTCCATTGGGCTTTACTTCCCAATCGCGTTCCATTTTTCCCACTGATTCGGCTTTGACGTTTTCCTCCTTAACTGCTTCTAACTGGGCGTCGCGTATTTGTTCGGGTAGCCCTGAATGAATAGTGAGTTGTAGTGCTCGTACGCGACGAGGTTTCAAGTGTTCCTTCCTGCTGAGGGCATCAGCTACCACGTTAGCTTTACCCGGGTGATACCGAATGGCACACTCATAATCGTTCAAGAGTTCGACCCAGCGACGCTGTCGCATGTTCAACTCCTTCTGATCAAAGATGTGCTGGAGGCTTTTGTGGTCAGTGAAGATTGTGCACTTCGTTCCATAAAGGTAGTGTCTCCAAATCTTAAGTGCAAACACTACTGCTCCCAATTCTAGGTCATGCGTCGTGTAGTTTTTCTCGTGAACCTTCAGCTGTCGCGACGCATACGCGATGACCTTATCGCGTTGCATGAGTACGCATCCCAATCCCTGAATGGAAGCATCGCAATACACTACGAAGTCATCTGTCCCTTCCGGCAAGGACAGAATGGGTGCACTGCAAAGTTTCTGCTTCAGCAATTGAAATGCTGCTTCTTGTTTTTCACCCCAAGCATACTTGATGCCTTTCTGGGTGAGGGTAGTGAGCGGTTGTGCAATCTTTGAAAACCCCTCGATGAAGCGTCTGTAGTAACCAGCCAATCCTAAGAATTGGCGGATCTCCGTCGGTGTCTTAGGTGCTTCCCAGTTTTTGATGGCTTCAATCTTGGCAGGGTCTACGTGGATACCCTTTTCATTCACGACGTGCCCGAGAAACTGAACTTCCCGGATCCAGAAATCACACTTCGAGAGCTTGGCATATAGCTTTTCCTGTTGAAGTAATCCTAGCAGTAATCGTAGATGCTCAGCATGCTCTTCTTCACTTTTGGAGTAGATGAGTATGTCATCGATGAACACAATGACGAATTTGTCTAGGTATGGTTTACACACGCGGTTCATGAGGTCCATGAACACCGCAGGTGCGTTAGTGAGACCGAATGGCATGACCAAGAACTCGAAATGGCCATACCGAGTGCGAAATGCTGTCTTAGCGATATCCTCTTCCCTGACGCGTAGCTGATGATAACCGGACCGTAAATCAATCTTGGAGTAGTAGCTTGACCCTTGAAGTTGGTCGAAGAGATCGTCGATGCGAGGTAACGGGTACCGGTTCTTGACTGTAACCTTATTGAGTTCCCTATAGTCGATGCACATGCGGAAAGTCCCGTCCTTTTTCTTGACAAACAGGACTGGAGCTCCCCATGGCGAAACGCTTGGTCGGATAAATCCTTTTTCTAGCAGCTCTTGAAGTTGAGTAGACAGCTCCTGCAGCTCGGCTGGAGCTAGGCGGTATGGAGCCTTGGCGATAGGAGTTGCATTGCTTGCCAATTCGATTTCAAACTCCAATTGTCGATGTGGTGGAAGACCAGGTAGTTCTTCTGGGAATACATCGGAAAAATCACGGACGACAGGGATGTCTTCTATACGTTTCTCGTCCTTAGGCTGTTCGGTAATTAGTGCGAGTAAAGCGAAGGAATTCTTTCTCCGAAGATACTTCTGAGCTTGCATAAATGAGATAATGTTGGTGACGGCGCTTGCCTTGTCGCCTTGTACCGTCAGGATTTCGTCGTTCGAGAGTGGAATACGGATAGACTTTTCGAAGCAAGAACTTCAGCCCGGACGTCGGATAGCCAGTCCATTCCGACTACCACGTCAAAACTACCCAGAGTAGTTGTCATCAGATCAATGGTAAAAGTGTGACCCGCGAGTTTGAGTTGACAGCCGGATACGATTTGGGCCACATCTACCGATTTACCATTGGCTAATTCTATCACATAAGGGGTCTCTAATGGTTTAAGCGTGAGATTTAGGTTCTTCCTAAAAGACTCAGATATAAAGCTCCTATCCGCACCCGTATCAAAAAGCACAGAAGCAAAATGTTCATTAAGGGGAAACTTACCGGTGACCACGTTCGTGTCGTTTCTGGCCTCACCGCGGCCCAATGTAAATGCACGACCTTTGGCACCTCCTGTGCCACCGTTCCCATTATTGTTGTTGTTATTATTGTTGTGGTTGTTGTGGTTGCGGTTGTTTCCACCATTGTTGTTGTTGTTGCGCAACTGTGGGCAGTCTTTTCTGAAATGAGTAGTGCTACCACACTGATAGCATCCCCGGTTTATACCTTGTTGCTGACCCTGAGGCCGATTCTGATTTTGTCGGGACACGATTTCCCCACGACAATCCTTTGCCGCATGTCCCATCTTGCCACATCTTTGGCAGCGATTTCCTGCACAAGGGCCGTCATGGTGAAGATTACAGCGGTTGCACTGCGGCTTTCGACCTACATAGCCGCCTGCATTCTGGTTGTTGTTGTTGTAGTTGTTGTTGTTGTTGGAATGATTTTGATGACCCCGATGGCTGTGGTAATGATTGAACCGTTTCTGGTTCCCTTGCTGCGGATGAGATGACGAAGACTGTCGAATGGTGGAGTCTTCAAACTTTCTTTTGTTATCTGGGGCAACTTCAGTGGTACCCCGTGCTGGCAGTTTCTTCTGTTCCACCGCTTTATCGGTGAGTTTGTGAGCCAATCGGATTGCTTGATGTTCTGTTACAGGGTTACTGGCCATTACCATGCCCTGAATTTCCGGAACCAGACCCCCGAGATAGAACTCGAGTCGTTTCTCCACCGTGTTGGCTAATTCGGGACACAGAAATACCAAATCATGATGTTTTGCGGTGTAAGCTTCAATTTCTGATCCCACCATCTTGTGGTTCCATAGAGCTTGCTCTAACTGTTGCACTCTGTCTCGTGGACAGTACTCCTCTTTAATTAGGGCCTTGAACTCAGCCCAAGCCATTGCATTTGCAGCTAACAGTCCACGTGTTTGGACCTGGGCATTCCACCATGTCAGTGCCCCCTCTTCCAGTGTTGAGGCGGCGTATTTGACCTTGTTGGCCTCTAAGCAGTTGCACATTTCAAACACGGATTCCGACTTTTCGATCCAGCGGACCAGTCCAATGGGTCCTTCCGCCCCCGAGAACTTGCTTGGCTTTGCGTCAAGGAACATCTTATAGGGGTTAAAGCCCCCTCCTGCTGACAGAGAACAGGAAGTCAGCAAGGAATTGTACTAGCCTCACTATTTGATTTTCACGCGAAAACTTAATAATGGTTACCTGCCGGCTGGTTCTGAACACCCGCCAATGCTGCATTCACATGCTCCTGAATCATGGCAGCTAGCTCTTCGGGCGTCAAGTTAAGGTTTCCACGTCTTCCAGTCGCCATTTAGATCTTCGAAACACAACACAAACACACCCTGATAAGTCTATATATCCAATATAGTTCTCCTACTTCGTACTTTAATAATTATTAAGTTATGTCAACTCAATATGTTAAATAGTCAATAGAAATACTTGATTAACTGAGATTTCAACGTCTTACAAAAGTGCAATCAAACATACGAACTCACTATAAAGTTTCAAGTTTACACACAAATGGAAAAATAATAAACTGGAGGAAAACAAATAATATAAACGAGACGTGTCAGTCGTCTACGTCTCCACTCCCTAAGTCACTGTCATTGCCGTCATCCTGTGCGGCATTTCCAGCTTCCTCAGCTGGGTCCTCCTCCTGTTCCTCTTCAGGATCCTCCTCTGGATCCTCTTCTGGATCCTCCTACCGGCACTGGAGGGGCCGGTGCTGGTGCAAGTGCTTGATTTTGCAGTTCCTGAATGTTCCAACTATTTTCCAGGACTCTGTCCTCAAGCCAGTCAGCTCTTATCTGCTCCGCACGCAGATCTCTGGCTATGGTGTTACGAGCTATCTTACTCGTACGATGCTCTTCCTCGAGCGAGTCGGTCTTTCCTGTAAGGTGTCGGATCATCCATCCTTGTGCTAAGATGGTTTCCTGCATTCTTTCTAACTGTTTTTGTTGTGTATGCACTAGGATTCTAAGCATGTCAACTCCTATTTCTACAGGATTAACCGGTTCAACTGGTACAGCAATAGTTGGTCGTAACGACGACTCCTCCCCCAGGGCGAGCCTTTTCCTCGCCGCTGAGCGTGTCTCCACGCCATAAGGTAGCATGGGTTCCACCATTGGTGCCTTTCCTGGTACCCTTGGTGACGTAAGTCTGTCGGACGATGATGACGATGAGGATGATGACATTGCCTGTTAGGTCGTGTAGTTAGTTATGAGTTGTTTTCATTTCTCAATATGAAGGCATAATCAACCAAACACAGTTGTGGTATATTACATAACAAGACATAATAATTCGGTGCCAAACTAAGTCTAGTGTCGTGATATCAGCTATAGTTTAGGTCTACTTCTAATGCAAACCTGGTTCTCTATAGCTAGTGGCTCTGATACCAATCTGTCACACCCTCAATTTCCACTTGCGGAGTTTTACCGCGAGGCGTGTGAACAAACCAGAATCTGATACACTAGTACGTCGAACGACTCTATATGATTTGATTATACGTTTTCCAAAATTGTTCTTTGTAGATTTTATATCAATTACCAATATTTAGCAGAGCATTAGTTTTAAAGTTTGAGCGGAAGCATAAATAAGTAGTGAAGCGGGCGCCAACACAAACGCCAAAACAAATGAAGAATCCCAAAACAATATTAATAAGTAAGACTCGGTAAAGATGTCTTGTTCAATCCATGTGCGTGCACCTAGAGCTCCTAGCGTCCTGAGAAACATGTAAAGAAACAAGTGTCAACATTAAAGATGAGTGAGTTCACAGGTTTTCATAAAATCGTTTGTTCGGTTATAGTTTGTTACTCCGTTATCCCCGACCCGGGATAACATGTTAGTTCCATTATTCCAATCCCGGAATAATAAGTTGTTGCTTCCAATATTCCCAACCCGGAATATTAAGTTGTTGATTCCATTATCCCCAACCCGGGATAATAAGTTGATGTTTCCAATATTCCAAACCCGGAATATTAAGTTGTTCCGTAATTAAGTTCAATATTAATGTATATAGGTAGCTAGCCTAAAGTCATGTCACTAAGTGTTCGCGATCGAAGCTGACAGTTGTGCCTCCGTTTTGCCAGGCCTATCACATGACCATGGCGATGTTAGGCCAATCATACACCCGTTGACCATACCCGGTCGGCTAGCGCGACTAGCTCGGATGGGGCTCGTCAGACCCAGTAGTACTACTTATAATTCCCCCGCTATTTAACCCAAATACTAACGATCCGAGGAGATTGTCGAGGACTTAAGTGATAAAGCTGCATAGTGACCATAACATTACATTAACATTAACTTAGTTACCGTATAGTTATGTGACGTTAAATTTGTATAACGTAAAGAGATTGAGTTTGAGAGTGTATACATGTTTCTCCCCCTGTTGTTTAAAAACCGGATAAAGTTAGGGGCCGTGAACTCACCTTTATTTGCTCGGTTAGTGTGGCAAAGATGTTATAAGAGATGGGACCGCTAGTTGCGTCCTAACAAACCAATTAATTCCACGTCAGTGTGTAATCACACCAATACAAATTCCACACGCAATTTACTCACAAAGTGCTACACACAAACAACATATCTAACACTCAAACATGCATGCAAGTATTCTCATGTGATCATAGTAATCAAACAACTTATCATGAACATATTCCAAATCCACGCAACACTTTAATGCATAGAATCACAATTTATCAACTTTCTGCTTAACACTCAATTAATCAGCTGTTTTCTAGGATTTTTATAAAACAGTTCTAACATTCCAAAAATTCCGATATTTTTACAGTAGGTGACATCTATACCATAGAAATTTATATAATTTTTCCAAGTCCTAAATCTTTACCAATTAACCATAAATATTAATTCATTAAGCTGCAGTCAGATTTACCGCTTTCTGACTGCAGTCCACGGAAGAATTTATTTAAAAATCACTGATCGTCCGATTAACAAAATTCCAGTTGGAGTTGCCCGGAAATTTCTATACCTAGTTGCTGTACAAAAATCATGACTCAACTCTCTACTGATTTTAAAAATCTAACCTGATAAACAATCAACAGAATTTCAGCATTTTAACAGCTTTAGCTGCTGAACTTGTTTAGCCCTTTAAAAATATCAAACGACTTCAGAAAATTATGAATCCAGCACCATTGGATTTCTTATTCAAATCTCTACGTTCTAGACGTCAGAAAATCCGTTTTTCGACAACTAACGACCAAGTTACAGCCAGATGAAGTCGGCTGTAACTTTTAATCAGCATCCTGTTTCAGCATATCCTTATTATAACTCGTGTAATCCGTTCATGCGATTAACCGAAGCGATCTAAAACCGATTTCTAATCCTAGATTAATACCAATATCTCATCCATGCAAACCCTAGTTCTTTCTTCTAGTTATTATAACAAAACACAGCCTATGCGTATTCAACTTTCAAACAACATTCAATCTAGTATACAAAATCCGAAACAATACTATCATCTAATGTAAACATCATTAACAATTCAGCTAGTCTAACATTCGTTCAATCATGCTAGAGCAAGCTTATATGTTCCGACAACTATCATACATATAAACAAAGATTAACAAAGCCGATTTCATTCAGCAATTATCGTCCGAAACAACTAACCATTAAGCATAGATATATCCGAAAACAACACACTCAAGACACGTATATCCGACTATGATCTAGTAACATATGATAAATTCTAGACTTTTAATGATAAGGTAATCGAACCGTGAGTATGTTAAGGAACCGGTGATCCTGGATAGTTGCGACCGAGACTGAAGATGTCGATGATTGCTGCTGCGACCGGAAGAAAAGAACAGGAAGCTGTTGCGACTGAGACTGAAAGAGACCAGCTGTTAGCGACCGGGAACTTGAACAAAGCTGATCAGATCGAGATGCTGAAGAAGAGAAGATGTTCGCGATCAAGAGATATGAGGGTAAGGCTGCCGACGGCAGTCTTGTTGGTTAGGGTTTTCGGATTGTGAAGGAAACATGCATGATCTGTATTTATAGGCGCAAATGATAAGGTTTACGGTTTGGGATAAGTATTGTGGCCGAGAATCTTGGGTTGTTTGGTTTGGGTCTTGATCACGTGGCCGAGGACTAAAGTTGCATGCTATGGGTTTCGGTTTGGTTTTGATCTTATGGCCGAGACATGTTTGGTTTAGGGTTTAGGTTTTTTATGTGTGTTGGATTTGATCTTGGCCGAGGACTTGACTTGAGCTAGAGTTTAAAAACTTGTTACTCTTAGAGTCACGATGAATCGAAGTTGGTTCACGTCGCGGTTCGGTTTAGTTCGTGTACGTATTTACATTAGTTATTCTATAACTAAAAATTTACACAACACACACACGTCTTTAATCCATGCACGTTTAATACTTAGCACATATTTCTATGTGATATATATATATTATATATATATATAATTATATATATATATAGTGATATATATATAGTGATATACGCAGCTCGTAACTAACTTCACCAACCCGACAGGCTATGTCATCATCATCATCCGACAGTTCTCGATAATCAAGGGCGCCAGGGAAGGCACCCATGTTCGAACCCTCACCACCTCGTGGCGTGAAGACACGCTCAGCTGCCAGGAAAAGACTTGCTCTAGGAGGGGAGTCGTCCTCCCGTCCAACCACTGTTGTACCGGTCAAATCGGTCAACTCTTCAGGAGTGGGGGATGATCTGCTTAGAGCTGTGCTAAGGAAACAACAGGAACAGCTGGAGAGAATGCAAGAGACTATCGAAGCACAGGGTTGGCTGATACGTCAGCTGACTGGTAAAACTGAAGAGCTCGAGGAAGAGCAAGATGAGAATAAGAGAGTTCGAAGCATTTTAGCTAAGGACCTTCGTGCTGAGCAGCTGAGGGCTGACTGGCTCGAAGATAGAGTTCTTGAATCCACTTGGAGGATTCACGACTGGAGCAGAACCAAGCACCACCTATCCCAGTACCCACACCAGCACCGGCCCCTCCAGCGCCGGTAGAAGACGAAGAGGAGGATCCAGAGGAAGACCCGGAGGAGGATCTGGAGGAAGAAGAGCCGGAACAGGACCCAGCTATTGAAGCTGAAAACACTGAAGAGGAAGACGGAGTGAAAGTGACTTGGGGGATGGAGACATAGATGACTAACTCATCTCGCCAATCTTCGTTTTGTTTCCTTTAGTTTGTTTGTTTCCACTTATGTTTGAACTTGTAAATTGTATAATTAAACTAATATGTTTGGTTTGTACTTTGTGAGACATTACAATGTATTTAATCGAATGTTCCTTTTGATTGTTTAATTTGTTGGGTTGACATAAATTGTGTGATCATTGAAGTGTGGATTATGATAACTATATTGGATATATACTTATAGGTATGTGTTTGTGTTGTCTTGCGAAGATCTGAAATGGCAACCGGTCGTCGCGGAAATCTCAACATGTCAGCTGAAGAATTGGCCGCTTTAATCCAACAACACGTGAACGCTGCTCTGGCAGGTGCTCCTAACGCACCAGCAGGTAACCATTATTAAATTTTCATGGGAAAATCTAATAGTTCCGCTAGTAGACTTTCGTGCTGACTACCTATCCTCTATCCTTAGGAGGGGGTCTTAACCCCTACAAGATGTTCTTGGATGCGAAACCGAGCAAGTTCACGGGAGCTGAAGGACCCATAGGACTGGTCCACTGGGTCGAAAAGTCTGAATCGGTTTTCGTAATGTGCAATTGCCTCGAAGCTAATAAGGTCAAGTATGCTGCCTCGACGTTGGAAGATGGGGCATTAACCTGGTGGAACGCACAAGTCCAAACGCGTGGGCTTGCTGCGGCGAACGCAATGACCTGGACCGAGTTCAAAGCTCTAATCAAGTAGGAATACTGTCCGCGGGACAGAGTTTAGCAATTGGAACAAGCGTTATCGAACCACAAGATGGTCGGGTCAGAAATTGAAGCGTACACGGCAAAACATCTAACCTGGTGTTCCTTTGTCCCGATTTGGCTAACACCGTCGCTAAACGACTTCAGTTTTATCTTGGGGGTCTGGTCCCTGAGATCCAGGGCATGGTAATGTCTAGCAACCCTACGACGGAGCAACAAGCGATTAGGCTGGCACATAAACTCACTGATAAGGCGGTGGAGCAAAGGATGTTGCCACCTAGGGGTGCAACTGAAATTGTCCCTGACAACAAAAGGAAATTTGAAGACTCACCTGCTCGGCAGTCTTCATCAGCCCAGCCACAACAAGGAAACCAGAAGCGGTCCAACAACTTCAACAACAACCGGGGTCACAACAATCAGTCTGTCGACAACACCCAGAACTCGAGCGGCTATGTGGGTCGGAAGCCGCAATGTAATTGTTGTAACCTCCATCATCACGGCCCTTGCGCCGGAAATCGCTGCCAACTATGTGGCAAACCAGGACACGCGGTAAAGGATTGTCGCGAGGAGATTATGTCACGACAGAATCAGAACCAGCACCAGGGTCATCAGAAGGGTAATAATTGGGGATGCCACCAGTGCGGTACATATTTCAAGCGAGACTGCCCGTAACTTCGCAACAACAACAATAACAACAATGGCAACAATGGAAATGGTGGCACAGGAGGTGCCAAAGGACGTGCATTCACGCTAGGCCGTGGGGAGGCCAGAAACGGCTCGAATGTGGTCACCGGTAAGTTTCCACTTAAAGATCATTTTGCTACTGTACTTTTTGATACGGGTCGGATAAGAGTTTTATATCTGAGTCTTTTAGGAAGAACCTAAATCTCACACCTAAACCCTAAAGACCCCTTACGTCATAGAACTAGTCGATGGTAAATCTGTAGATGTGACTCATCCAGTGACCGGCTGTCAACTTAAACTCGTGGGTCACACCTTTACCATTGATCTGATGACAACTACTCTGGGTAGTTTTGACGTGGTAGTCAGAATGGACTGGCTATCCGACGTCCGAGCTGAAGTTCTCTGTTTCGAGAAAGCTATCCGTATTCCGCTCTCTAACGATGAAGTCTTGATGGTACAAGGTGAGAAGGCAGGCGTCGTCACGAACATCATCTCTTACATACAAGCTTAGAAGTATCTTCGGAAGAAGAACTCTTTTGCTTTGCTCGCACGGGTCACCGAGCAGCCTAAGGACGAAAAGCGGATTGAAGATATCCCCATCGTCCGTGACTTTCCCGATGTGTTTCTAGAGGAGTTACCCGGTCTTCCACCACATCGACAAGTAGAGTTTGAAATCGAATTGGCGAGCCATGCGACTCCTATCGCCAAGGCCCCGTACCGCTTAGCTCCAGCAGAGCTGCAAGATCTGTCTACCCAACTTCAGGAATTGTTGGAAAAAGGATTTATCCAACCCAGTTTTTCGCCATGGGAAGCTTCGGTCCTTTTTGTCAAGAAGAAGGACGGGACCTTCCGCATGTGCATCGACTACAGGGAACTCAATAAGGTTACTGTCAAGAACCGGCACCCCTTACCTCGCATCGACGATCTTTTCGACCAGCTTCAAGGGTCAAGCTACTACTCCAAGATTGATCTACGGTCCGGTTATCACCAGCTACGCGTCAGGGAAGAGGTTATCTCCAAGACGGCATTTCGCACTCTATATGGCCATTACGAGTTCTTGGTCATGCCCTTCGTCTCACCAATGCACCCGCGGTGTTCATGGACCTCATGAACCGCGTGTGTAGGCCATATCTCGACAAGTTTGTCATCGTGTTCATCGATGATATACTCATCTACTCTAAGGGTGAAGAAGAACATGCTGAGCATCTGCGGTTATTGCTAGAACTACTTCAACAGGAGAAACTATATGCCAAATTTTCGAAGTGTGATTTTTGGATTCGGGAAGTTCAGTTCCTCGGGTATATCGTGAATGAAAAGGGTATGCACGTTGATCCCGCCAAGATCGATGCTATCCAGAACTGGGAAGCACCTAGGACACCGACAGAGATCCGCTAATTTTTGGGTTTGGCTGGTTACAACAACGTTTCATTGAGGGATTTTCCAAGATCGCACAACCGCTTACCACTCTCACTCAGAAGGGCACCAAGTATGCTTGGGGTGACAAACAGGAAGCAGCATTTCAATTACTTAAGCAGAAGCTTTGCAGTGCGCCCATTATGTCCTTGCCAGAGGGGACAGATGATTTTGTGGTATATTGCGACGCTTCCATTCAGGGATTGGGATGTGTGCTCATGCAACGTGATAAGGTCATCGCGTATGCATCCCGACAGTTGAAGGTCCACGAGAAGAAATACACGACACATGACTTGGAATTGGGAGCAGTTGTGTTTGCACTTAAGATTTGGAGACACTACCTATATGGAACCAAGTGCACAATCTACATGGATCACAAGAGCCTCCAACATATTTTTTATCAGAAGGAGTTGAAAATGCGACAGCATCGCTGGGTCGAACTCCTGAACGATTATGAATGTGCCATTTAGTATCACCCGGGTAAAGCTAACGTGGTAGCAGATGCCCTCAGTCGGAAGGAGCACTTGAAACCTCGTCGGGTACGAGCACTACAGTTCACAATTCATTCTGGGTTACCCAAACAGATACGCAACGCCGGCTAGAAGCAGTTAAGGAAGAGAACATCAAGGCCGAATCTGTGGGAAAGATGGAACGCGATTGGGAAGTGAAACCCAATGGTACCCGGTATTTCATGAACCGTATATGGGTACCTCGCTACGGAAACCTAAGAAAGCTAGTTATGGACGAAGCTCACAAATCTCGATACTCTGTTCATCCTGGTTCGGACAAGATGTATCAAGACCTTAAAGCCGCGTACTGGTGGCCCAACATGAAAGCGGATATAGCCACCTACGTGAGCAAGTGTTTGACTTGTGCGAAAGTCAAGGAGGAATACTAGAAGCCATCAGGGCTACTTCAACAACCTGAGATCCCAGTCTGGAAATGGGATCAGATCTCGATGGACTTTATCACTAAACTCCCGCGAGCTCCTGGTGGTTGCGATACCATCTGGGTGATCGTAGATCGTCTAACTAAGTCTGCACACTTCCTAGCGACCAAAGAAACAGATAAGATGGATAAGTTGACTCGCATCTACATTAAGGAAGTAGTTTCTCGGCACGGGGTGCCAACGTCCATCATTTCAGACAGAGATGCTCGTTTCACGTCCAACTTTTGGAGGTCACTTGAGAAAGCGTTGGGTACACGCTTAGATATGAGCACAGCTTACCACCCTCAGACGGATGGTCAAAGTGAAAGGACCATTCAGACCTTGGAGGACATGCTTAGGGCATACGTGGTAGACTTCGGGAACAGTTGGGAAATCCATCTGCCTTTAGTGGAATTCTCATATAACAACAATTTTCATACGAGTATTCAGGCAGCACCGTTTGAAGCATTGTACGGTCGCAAATGTAGATCACCGGTCTGTTGGGCAGAAGTCGGTGACAGTCAACTCACAGGTCCTGAGTTGATACTTGAGGCTACTGAAAAGATTGTGCAAATCAGAAACCGCATGGCAGCGGCACGGGATCGACAGAAAAGTTACGCTGATCAACGGCGCAAACCGCTCGAATTTACAATAGGTGACCGTGTCCTACTGAAGGTGTCACCTTGGAAGGGTGTAATTCGTTTTGGAAAATGAGGCAAACTAAATCCATGGTACGTAGGCCCATTTGTGATTTCAAAGCGTATCGGGCCCGTAGCTTATCAGTTAGACCTTCTTGCCAAACTCAGTGGAGTTCACAACGTTTTTCACGTGTCCAATCTGAAGAAGTGTCTATCAGATGAGACCTTAGTCATTCCATTGGATGAGCAACTACATTTTGTGGAACAACCTATCGAGATCATGGACCGTGAGATCAAGACTCGAAGGTACAACAAGATACCGATCGTCAAGGTTCGTTGGAACTCTAAGCGTGGACTGGAGTTCACGTGGGAAAGAGAGCACCAAATGGAAAGCAAATATCCACACCTTTTCGCAGCTGAGCAGCAATCTGATGTTACCGCCAACTGAATTTCGGGACGAAATTATTTCAACATGGGGATGATATCACAGCCTGGGATTTCCTTGTACCATTCTAACAAACTGAACTTTTGTGCGTTGCATTCTAAACCGCGTTTCCTCAATTTTCGGGACGAAAATTCTTTCAACATGGGGATAATGTGACATCCCAGTTTTTCAGGTACTTTAAACGCGATACTTTATTGTTATTCTTTCCTACGCTAATTTAATTCGGAGAATTAATTACGCGCTCGCAATAACTACGCTAACTTTAGTAATTAGGGAATAGACGATGTTTGGAAGTTTTAACGGTCGTATCTGAATTACGTGCTATGTGTTATTAGACGTTTGTGAATCTATTGCGTCACACTCCAAATACGTGATTTAATACTTTATAAACTTCGTGTCGCGAATAATTGTCGAGTCGTATTGTGTGTAGTTATTTATCAGGTTAATTATCGGTTAGTAAATTCTACTTATAAGCCGAACCGAACCAAGCCTGTGAAACGTTTCGACTTCTCGACCAAGCAAACCCAACCAGCCACCCACACCCCCTTGCGGCCCACACTCCTTGCAGCCCAAGGAATGGCCCAAACCGCCCCTATTGGCCCCTTATGTATACGTATGTATGCATGGGGTGTTAAAAAAATAGCAAACCCTAAAACCTTTCCCCCTTGTGGTGCGCGACGGCAGCAGCCCCCCCTCTCGGTCGCGCAAACAGCCCCACACTCTTGTATCGATTCAAGCCTTGTCCCGATTTGCTCGTCTCCATCGTTTAAGGTTAGGGTTTTTGATTTTGTTATGATTCATATGATAATCTTCTATAGAATTGATTATGATTATGTGCTCGTATGATTGTTGTTATGAAAAGTGTTGTCGTGTATAATTAGTTCGGATGAATATGCGAATCCTTGCGGTTGTGATGATATGTTCGAGTATTAAAATCGAAGGCTGCGTTTTATCTATAAAGATCATGATATACGCTTAGGGTTTGCATGAATACTAATATATTAAATGATATCTGATACAATAACCTGCTATAAATCGATACAACTAAGCGTCATGGCCATTTAAACATGTTCTAATACAATAAAGTCGAAAACAGAAAGCTTATTGACATTTACAGCCAACTTCAGTTGGCTATAACCTGATCATTATTTATCTAAAAGTGGATTTTCTGAAGCCTAAATCGTGTATTTTTTAAAAACGCTTCAAATGACGCCAGATTCATATTTCTCTGAGGTCGTTTGCTATTTTTAAATGACTATTTAGTGCAGCAGCTGAAGCTGCCTAATTTGGGTAGAAATTGTAGGTTGTTTATTGAGTCGTATTTTATAATCTGTAAAGAGTTAGGTCAGGAAATTTATGTAGTAGATACTTCTGGATGTTCAACAAAATCTCCAACTAGAATTTCGTCGATCGGGCAAACGAGTATTGTTAAATGATTTTTCCCGTGGACTGCAGTCAGAAAGTGACGAATCTGACTGTAGCCCAGTAAATAAATTCTTATAGATAATTAGTAATCACTTAGGACTTGAAAATTTGGTACAAATTTCTACAGTCTAATTGACACATCCTGTAAAATAATTGGAATTTTTGGAACGTTGGAACTATTTTATAAGAATTCTCGAATACAGCCTAGTTATGACTGTACAAGCTGAAACATGATAACTTACGTTTGTGTGTGCCTAAGTGTTGTATGAGTTATCCTGTGGTTGTGACAAGTTGATTTGGTCGTTATTTCATATGGTGACACTTTACATGCATGATTATGGTTTTGAACTGGTTATTACGTGTGGCGTACTGTGTGTTAGTTATGCGTAGGGTTTTGTGTCAGTGTGTTCACACACTAACTTTGAATCGGTTGACATGTTAGGACGCGATTAGCGGTTCCATCCTTTACTTCTTTTGCGTTTATCTAACCGAGCAATTTAAGGTGAGTTCACGGCCCCTATTTTATCCGGTTTTTTAACAACAGGGGAGAAACATGTATACGCTCTACAACTCTATCTTTTACGTTATGCAAAATTAACGTCGTTAACTATTCGGTAACTAAGTTAATATTAATGTATGTTATGGTCACTAAGTAGATTTATCACGGAAGTCCTCAACCAACTCTCGGATCGTTAGTATTGGGTTAGATAGCGGGGAAATATAGTAGTACTACTGGGCCCGACAAGCCCCACCCGAGCTAGTCGCGCTAGCCGACCGGGAATGGTCAACGGGTGATTAATTTGGCCTAACTTTCGCCATGGTCAGTGACAGACCTGGCAACACAGAGGCAACAACAGTCAGCTTCGATCGCAAACTCTTACGTGACGTAACTTTAGGCTCGCTACCTACATGTTAACATTGAACTTATTTACGAATCAACATTATTATTCCAAGTTAGGAATAATGGAACTATGTCGTTATTCCGGGTTAGGGATAACGGGGGAAACCAATCTTTTAAACCGAACATGTGAACTTATAAAACCTGTGAACTCACTCTTCTTTAATGTTGACACTTGTTTCTTTGCATGTTTCTCGGGACGCTAGGAGCGCTAGGTGCACCCACTTTGCATTTGATCAAGACATTTTATCGAGTCTTTATTAACGATTATTTTTGGAATTTTGGTTTTGGCGTTTATGTTGGCGCCCGTTACTTTACTCTGATGCTTCCGCTAAACTTTGAAACTTTGGGACTTTGAAAATGACTATGCTTGTTTACAATAAATATTTTTGGAAAAACGTTTAAATAAATCATATAGAGTCGTTCGACATTGCTAGTGTCTGAGATTCTGGTTTGATCACACGTCTCGCGGTAATACTCCGCAAGTGGAAATTGAGGGTGTGACAACGACACATTCCCATATCAAGATATGCACGAGAGAAAATCTTACCGGTGAGTATACTGCTTTAGCATTTGTTTTGACGTATATATATGATGTGAGATACTCACTTATTTTGATTGAAAATAAGCCCTATGTGATTAAATCACTTATTGATGAGGAACTTGATTTTCATATGCATGCGGGCACAGGAGTAAGTCCGTGAAAAGGTTAGTACCATCGTACCGACAAAGAGACGAACTTAGATCCCGCATAAGTTGTGATATTTTATCACTTATTTTGGGGATGTGATATTTTTATCACTTATTGACGGTCGTATGTAGTATGTACACGTATGTATGGTATCATGGAAGTTCTAGACTTGCGTTACCGTTATTTTTCGGCAAAAGATTCAACCATGATACCCAGATGATAAGTCAGGTATATCTCAGAACCTCGGCACTCTATCAAACGAAATTTCGGTACCAGGACCATATGCCAATGAATGGTTCCCACCTGGCGTTCTGTCTGTTATGTTTATATCAACCTGTACATTTTAGTCTGATTGTGAGCCTACCGATACATCATAAGTAAAGCTACTTATCAATCTTCTTTCTATGCTTTTGACCATTTCTGACAGATTTACCGGTGTATTTCATCATCTTCAACTTATCCAAGAAACTCATTTTTGATTTTTCTATTGTTTTTATATTTTTCTAAACTTTCTCCTCCTTAACTATAGACTGTAAATAAATAAAAGACATATTTTTGTATTTTTCTAGAAAATTTCTCCCCCTAAAATATAAAACGGAAAATCTTTTTGTAGTTTTAGATTTTTAGAAAAATATGTAGAAATAATTAGCTATAGTTGAGTTACTCGGTTTTCACCTTGATGCCATTTACCAAAAGTAGATAATCAAAACGAGATTTGTCAAAAGCTTTGGTAAAAAGGTCGGCATGTTGGTGATCGATGTGGATTTGAACAACATTGATAAGTTTCTTTTCCTAGAAATCTCGTATGAAATGATACTTAATCTCAATGTGTTTTGTTTTTTAGTGCTGTATAGGATTCCGAGTGATCTGTAAGGCAGCTTCATTATCAACAAAAATATGAGTAGTTAGAAATTCAAAACCGTAGTCGCGCATCTGCTGTTGAATGCATAGAACCTGAGAGCAGCAACTAGAAGCTGAAATATACTTAGCCTCACATGTTGATGTAGCTACACAAGTCTGCTTCTTGCATTGCCACGTGACTAGGCGATTTCCCAAGAACTGGCATCCCGCTGTTGTTGACTTTTCATCGATTTTGCAGCCGCCATGATCAGAATCACTGAATGCTGTTAGATCAAAGTTATCATCCTTAAGGTACCATAGACCAATGTCAGGGCGACCCTTCAAATAACGAAAGATCCTTTTCACAGCCATCAAATGAGAAACTTTCGGACTAGACTGATAGCGCGCCATAAGACATGTTGGGTACATTATATCGGGTCTTGAAGCAGTAAGATACATGAGAGATCCGATCATAGCATGGTAGAGAAATGGTTCCACATGTTCACCCATTCCGTCTAGAGTAATCCCATGATTCTGAGCTAATGGAGTTCCCAAAGGCTTTGAATCGTCCATCTGAAATCGCTTGAGAATATCCCCGACGTACTTGGTTTGATGGATAAAATCCCTTCCTTTGATTGCTGAACCTTCAAAGCTAAAAAGAAAGTCATTTCTCCCATAGCGCTCATCTCGAATTTCTCCTGCATAATCTGTTCGAATTCTTTGCACATTCGTTCGTTGGTAGACCCAAAAATAATATCATCAACATAAACTTGCAGTAGCATCAAATCCTTGTTTCTTTCCTTGATGAAGAGAGTACAGTCGATCAAGCGTCGTCAAAAACCGTTCTTCAACAGATAGGTAGACAACATTTCATATCAAGCCCTTGGAGCTTGATGAAGACCATATAACGCCTTGTTGAGAATCCAAACCTTGTCAAGATGGAGTGGATCTTCAAAACCTGGCGGTTGCTCAACATATACTTCCTCTTCTACCACACCATGAAGAAATGCACTTTTTACATCCATCTGATAAACGGTGAACTTCTTGTAGGACGCATAAGACAAAAATATTCTTATGGCCTCAAGTCGTGCAACCGGTGCATAAACTTCATTATAATCAATGCCTTCGACCTTATTAAAACCTTGATCAACCAATCGCGCTTTGTTTCTCACAACAACACCTCGGTCATCCTTCTTGAATTTGTACAACCATGCGTTCCAATCTTCTTATAGCTGATAGTCCGGTCAACCAATTTCCAGACGCCTAACTTCTGAAATTGCTGAAGTTCTTCCTATATGGCTTCAACCCAAGAGTCTTCTTTCATTGCCTCCTTCCAATATTTTGGTTCTACTTGGGCACACGTAGCAGGAAAAAGACCAATCATTCTGCTCCCCTGATTCTCTGATTTCCGAATACAATCCAGCATTCTGGTTGTTTCGAAGCTGATTACGAGTCTGCACACCACTTTGGACATTTCCGATAATATTCTGCTGAGGATGGATATTATGAATTCGAGTTTCTGGAACATCGGGAACTCAACCCAGATTGTTGATATTCAGATCAACAGTCAAATCGAGTGCTGATTTGATGAGGATGTAGATGCATGACCTTCAGTCATCCCTTGAGGTTGAATATTTGACGTAACATCCGAAATTCGAGGAACCGCACCTGAGGTAGCTTCATTTGCATCAAGAAACTCATCTTCTTCTGATGAAACATTATAATCTACAGCATCTTCAAATTCTTCATTTTGAACAAGATTGTTAACTGAAGTAGACACATGAGGGTTAACAATAATTGGTCGAACTAGTGACAAGTCAACTATTGTATCTCTTTCCAGTAGCATTTGAGCATCAAAAGTTGGCAGATTAAAGGATTCAAACACTCCATCGTAGTCGAACATCCAAGGAGCACCAGGAACTCTTACTGATTCTGTATATCTCTAAACCTTGACTTCACCCCATTCTTCAATCTTCTTTGAAGACAAATTCCACACTCTGAAATTCAGGGTAGCATATCCAAGGAAGAAACCTTCAATAGCCTTTGGACCAAACTTTCCATGTGGATCAATCATAGTGCATGGAGCTCCAAAAGGTTCTAAGAAAGAAACATCCGGTTTCCTTTTATGTAGCAACTCAAAACATGTCTTCCCATGTCTCTTCACCGTTCGAACTCTATTCATCGTGTAACATGTAGTAGCAACAGCTTCTCCCCAAAATTGAATGGGAAGTTCTGATTCTACTAACATAGTTCTTGCTGTTTCAATCAGAGTTTTATTCTTCCTCTCAGCAACACCATTCTGTTGTGGAGCATAGCGAGAACTGTACTCATGCAAAATGCCTTTTGAAGAACAGTACTCATCCATAACTTGATTCTTGAATTCGATGCCATTGTCGCTTCTAATTCCCCTTACCTTCAGATTATACAAATTTTCTAGCAGCGTCAGGAGATTCTTGAGGATATTAGGAACTTCACTCTTGTGTGCCAACATATTTACCCATGAAAATCTAGAATAGTCATCAGTAACTACCAGACAATAAGAATCACCAAAGGTTGTCTTGTGTTTCATAGGTCCATATGAAGACGTTCCAGTGGCATATTCATAGTGTTGATCTTCTTCATGGGTTGAGATTTTCTCGCTTGCTTTCCCTTCTGGCATGATACACATACATCTTGAAGACGAAAATTCTTGACTGGTACACCATTCACTAGATTATTCTTCACCAAATAGTTCATTTTCCTAAGGTGAATGTGTCCCATTCGTCTGTGCCAAGAGATTAATTCATTTTCGGTGGGTTTAGAAACAAAACATGTGACTTGCGCAGACGTTGTAATAGCTTGGCTCATATCAAGAATATACAAGTCGTTGATTCTTGGAGCTGATAAGAGAATCCATTCCTTGGGGATCTTGAATCCAGGTTTCAGCACATAGCAACCGGTATCATCAAAATGTACCATGAACTTCTTGTCGCAGATTTGAGAAACGCTAAGAAGATTGTGATCAATTTGCCGCACATAATTGATCTTATCAAAACTCACAAAACCATTGGAGACCATTCCTTCTCCAGTGATGTATCCACCTTTATCACCAGCAAAGGCAACATAACCACCCCTAATGCTTTTCACATCATACAGGAGCCGCAAGTCGCCTGTCATGTGCCTTGATGCTCCACTGTCAACAATCCAATGACTGTTTACAGTTCCTCCTGGAACACCCTGCACATTTCACAAACAAGATTAGATTGAGATGGGGACCCAAGCCTTAGTGCTCTTGGGTCGTCCCTTATCATCAAGAAATGTGATCTCTATTTCTTGATGATTGTCAAACTGAGTTCCTCCTCTTGAACCACTACCGGTCTTCTGTTTCCAAGATCGTTTATTATTACCAGATTGACTATTATTTGCAGTTTTAACAGTTTCTGGTTTTATTAACTTTGAAGATCTTGAGTTCTTTTCTGATGAATTCGGTTTTAAAGCTTTTTCAATTTTTTTTACTTGTTTACGTTTTTGTTTCTCATTTTGATCTTTAATAATTCGTTTATCTTGTGTTGGAGAAACATATCTACGTTGGGAAGTTGGTTCATGAGCGGTTCTTTCCACAAATCTTGATTTGGCTGGATTTTACAATCTTTTATAATGTGGCCAAACTCTACACATTTGAAACATGTTCTCCTTTCAACAAACCTAGGAGATCGTGTGTTGGGTGTAATTGTTTTGACTATTTCTTTTCAAAATCTTAACTTTCTTTACGAAATCTATATTAGATTTTCCTTGAAAAGTTTCGACTTTATCGGTACCTTTGGAACTCACAAATTTAACATTCTTAACATTTTTCTTGAAGTGAGTGCCTTTTGCTTCAACCTTTGGTTGTGAAACGTTAGACTTTTCAACTCGCTTCCATTGCTTTTCTGTTGAAGCGGATAATGGTTGTGATTTGGTTAGCTTTTTCTTCTCTAAAGCTTTGGTTGTTGATTTTTCAAACACCTAATCTATAGAGATTGGATTTACGTTTTTAATTGGAAAATCTTTGTTCGAATAGAATTTCTTATCTCCAACCAACGTATACAATACATTATCTGCTTCATCTGTCGACACTTCTGTCTAGACAGATTTCTTAGGAACGGTCTCTTGGATCTCAACAGATTGAGTACAAGGAGTAGCAGAAAGTTCTACTCTTTTTCTTTCATCAAGAGGCTGATCCTGATCATCTTTTCTGGATTCATCATCTGATGTATCATTTTCCTCTTCATTAAATGGATTTTGAACAACATCAGACGATGAATTTTCTGGCTTGCTTGGTTCTTGAGAGGAATTATCTAGTTTGAACCCTAATCCTGCTGCAAATTCTTCAGGATTCAGAGGTACTGAGGGTTCAAAATGAGGCATCTCCTCTTCATCAGGCATTTTGGTATAGTTGTGTTTTATTGGGGGTGGACACGACTTATACCCTATGCATTGAACATCTCCCTTTAGTTTTTGAACATCAATGATATGATCAAGCACATAACGGGAGTTAGAGTAACTTTCCAATTTAAGCTTGATCGAATCATATTCGCATTTGGCGATGGCTAACTTTTTCTTAGTTTCTTCCAGGAGATTAATATAGTTGTTAATTCCTGTCTGTTTATTAAAAACTGTTTTTATCAGTTCAGAAACGCTTTTCCTAAGGTTTCTATCACAGATTTGAATTCTTTTTCATTTCGGGTTAGCGCCATATTTGCCTCTTTGCACTTTGATAGTTCAAGAACTAAATTTTGATTATGACTGTTGACGGTTTCATATTTTATTTTCAATTCAGCACAGTCATTACAAACAGTAGGAGGGTCAGAATTTACCTGACTTGTAGAACCTGCAACATTTGCCATGAAGGCAGTGTGATGCGGGAAGGCTGCATCATCTGTAATGAGTGTCTCTGTCTCCTTCACTGCAGCTTCTGCATTCTTCATCATACCCATCTTTTCACACTTCATCATCTCAGCTTCACTCAGCAACTTGTTAACCTCAGCATCACTCTCATTTCTGATATCAGAATCAGATCCATAACCACCTGAACTTGAACACTCTTCATCAGAACTACCAGCTACCCAGAAGTATCATCATTATTTGGAGTATTGATGTTGTGAACATGTTTGATTTGATCGACGATCTTTGTATAACATGCAGTTCGTCCGTTGTTCTCAGTTCCCAACTGTACTGACCAATCGCATCCTTCATCAGATTGAACTACCAAAGCTCTATGTGTGTTTGAAGGTCCTGATTGATTAGTATTGTTAGAGTTGCCAACAGCTACCATTCTTCTCTCATTGTTGAACTGAGCTGTGTTGGGTGGTTGAGACTGATTTCGAAAGGGGTTGTAATTTCCTTCCTTGCTGGGTCTTATGCATTCCTGTTTGAAGTGACCTCTTTCTCCACAGTTGAAGCAAGTTACGGCAGTTTTATCAAAGCCGTGTTTTGTATCTTTCTTGCTTTCCAAACTGGTCCTTCCTATTCTTCGCATGTAATCCTCCGCTCTTCTCACAACACTTGCAAATGCCCACTTGATATCCCTCAGCTCCACCTCATCTCGGTCAATTTTTTGGTAGTCTTCGTTTGTCAAATTGATATTTCCTATTTGACCTGCAACTAAACCACAATAAGCACTGACCATGGTGTTTAGAAGTTCCATATGTTCCTGTGCAACTTCTACGCTGACTTTAGAGAGATGAGACGTGTCAAGATTGACAGTGTTGGGATTGCAGATTGACAATTGATTCCATAGAAAGCTTGTTGAGGAGCTTGCTGTGGAGCTTGATGTGCTAAATCTCTTGGCAGTGGAAGAAAGGCTTTCGGATCAAAGGCTTGTCCATAAGCTTGAGTACTTGAGCCCGCAGACTAACTTGATTGAACAGGTTGTGGTATGAAGGGGTTCACATTTGACACAAACACGGTTTGTAGCTTCGGTTGCTGGCTTGAGTTTGTACCTGCATTAATACCTCCAAAGTATATCTCAAGGTTTTGTGGAACGGTGACTCGTTGTGCCTTCCGGAGTTCTTCTTCATTCTTGTTCTCCAGTTTCTGCACAAATTCATAAATACGAATTGAGTCTAAAACACCTGTATGTTTTAATAAGCCAATAAATTGACCCCATTTCGGTGGTAAAGCATCAGCAAATTGCATCACAATTTCTTGTGGTGCTGCTAACACTTTGTAAGAGTACATCTCGCTGAGCAGATGATAAAACCGTGTGGTTATATCATTCAACGTTTCATTTTCCATAAACATGAAACCTTCAAATTCCTTCTTGAGTAAATCATACCGAATTTTGCTGGTAGCAGCATTACCCTCTCCTCTTGCTTCCAAAGTATCCCACAGATTTTTTGTGGTTGTACAGTATACAAACTGATGATAAATTTCTTTATGAAGAGCTTGTGTGAGGATAGCAAACGCCTTCTTCTCTAGATCATATGCGTTCTTGTCACTCTCGTCTAGATTGGCTAAGGAGGTTGGATTTGATCCGGCTTCTTCAAGTGATTCTAGATTGGCTAAGGAGGTTGGATTTGCGGAGCTTTGTGAAGACTCCTGATTTGAGCTTGAACTACTCCAATCCCACGGATTAGAACTCATTATATTTTCTTGATTATGAAAAACTAAAAGGTATAAAGTTTGAAAATAAAAGTTCCCTCATAAAAATTCACAATTGTGAAAATATTTGAAAAGCACACAGCTTTGAAAATCTGAAATACGAAAAACAAACAATAACGAAGATTATTCGTACGAACCAACGTTTCGTACGGATAAGTGTTCTTCGTACGAGCAACTTGCTTCGTACGGATGAGCTCCTTCGTGCGAACCAACTTGTTCGTGCGGATGAGTTCCTTCGTGCGAACCAACTTGTTCGTGCGGATGAGTTTTTTTTGGTGAATTTCTTCTACAGATGTGTTCAACTTGAACAAAAGAAAATTTTAATGAAAACTTTCTGGATATAACATATTTTAACCAAGTTTTAAGTTAGTTATCTATTCCGAACTTAAGTTTTCTGCTGGGAGTTCAAGAACACTTCAAGAAACCTTCAAACTAGCTCAGACACAACACTAAGCTTGGTTTTGAACAAGGAAGAGAGCCAAAGCTCTGATACCACTTGTATGTCCACCTAAGGATCAAGTTAAACCTATTCCATGTTCATGCAACACACATACGAGTGCGGAATCCAAGTATGCATGCAAACCAAAGCAAAGTATGAACACAATGTAACCAAAGATTCACTATCTTGATTAAGAGATGAGAACAAGTACAAACATATACAAACAATGCTCATACGACTCAACAAACTGCCTGTGTTCTTGTGTCTTCGTCTGCTCCAGAGATGCTAACTGCTCAGCTCACCAACAAGTTGAACAACCAACAGTCCCTGACTGAGAGGTGCATGTCTGCTTATATAGTGTCCATGTTGGTCATTCGTACGAAGCACGTTACCAGATATACGGAACATTCTATTACCCACGAAGCACTGCTCCAAAGAGGCTTGTACGAAGCAATTGGTTCGTACGAAGCTAATGGTTCGTACGAACCATGTAAACCAACTTGTTTACAATGATTCCTTCGTACAGAGCTTGTGGCTTGTACGGAGCATGTGGCTCGTACGGAGCATTCTAACTCGCATAGAATGCTTACTTTGGAGAACGTGTCACAGACATGACGTACACACAAGACTCAACGGTATGCACACATGCACCCGTTTAACACAGACTAACTAAGATGTCTTATGAAACAAAGATAGAAAGATATATTGATTTGGTCGACACGACCAAACTAATACAAACACTTGAGCAAAGACCGTACAATTACAAATGTAGCTAAAACAAGTGACAGACACAAAACTGTATCAACAGATACTAATCTGGATAGGGAATTAAAGTTGATAACATACTTCCAGCAATCCAGATTTTCATTGTAAGAGTCAGAAAATCTGACTCTATCTTCTCCACCTCATGAGGTGGGCAGAAAGTTTCCTTGACAAGGTCCGCAAACTTAGACCATCCCAAATTATACAGGTGTACCTTTCCTGTTGACTGGACCATAGCCTTCCACCATATTAAGGCATCACCTTTAAAGGATTGGGATACAAATTAAACTACATCCTTATAAGCACAACCGCTGATATCTACAATAGTTCCCATTTCGTCGAGCCATCTTAAGACTTCTATAGCCCCTTTTTCTTCGTTAAAGTCTCGGGGCTTGCAGGAGACAAAGTACTTATAGGTACATCCGTCTTTGGAAGAACGGGGCCTATCATGAAACTCTAGTTTCTTTGGTTCACTCTTCGAATTTGATGAGTGAACAGAGCTCTCATTTCGAGCTGAAGATGGTGGAATAGATAAAGGTTTGGAGTGAGTAGCACTCGATTCCTTAAATTTTCCATGGTCTTTCCAACAGCTGCATCAATGCGAGCTTGCAAATCATCAGCATTGATGGCTATGTTTTCAGCATTGTCAGTATTATTATCGCGGCAACTACTTCGTGCCTCATCTGAATTAGCCATCTCTGATGTTTTGGTACTAAATACCACACTAAACATATATTAGCCATGGCATTAATAACCATATAGGCTATAAAGTTTGGTTATATAAATCCATTGCCTATTTGTATAAGTGTGCGTAGAATCACAACTGTCAGGCTTAATATTTTAAATGAATATTCTTTGTGATATTTAGGTATAATTGGCCTATATCTCAAAGAGACCATCAAAAGGATTTTTAAATTTGGACGTAGTCCATATATTATTGGGCAGTGGATCATAAAGTCACAACTATCATTGTCATATTTGACAATGTAATAAGGCTTGTAGGCAAATCAATTAACAGTATCTAAGATGTTAAGATAGATAATCATCGCACTGATGATATTAGTCGCGATCTCATTGATCATATCGACTATGAGGCTTGAGTATAACTCACCACCTTGGACAGGGAACCATAAGGTTACAACTGTCATTGTCTTAATTGACAATATAGTATTGCTTGTAGGCAAATCATCACTAATGGATGTTAAATCATAACTTGTAGGCACTTCATCACTAATGGTTGTTAAATTATAGCCCGTAGGCACTTCATCACTAATGGATGTTAAATCATAGCCTGTAGGTACTTGATCACTAATAGAAGTTAATTATAGCCCGTAGGCACTTCATCACTAATAGATGTTTTAATTATAGCTCGTAGGCACTTCATCATTAATGGATGTTTATAGCCCGTAGGCACTTCATCGCTAGTGGATGTTTATTTATAGCCCGTAGGCACTTCATCACTAATGGATGTTCAATTATTATCATCGCATTGATGATATTAGTCGGGATCAAATTTGATCACATAAGCTATAAGGTTAGGACGTAGTCCATCACCTAGACGGTTAGTGTGGTTCCTCAAGTCACACTACCAAGAGAATTAACATTACTTGAATGTTAACATATAATTATCTTAATGGTTGATTAATAATAGTCATGGTCGATTTGACCTTAACGACTTGGAGGATTGAACATAGTTCACCACCTCTGGATAGAAGAGATAATTTCCCTTAACTATCATGATAGAAGGGCTATTCATCTTTAACTATCTTTTATAATTTGCCAATTAATATGGACTTTTCCATTTGGCTAGTCAAAAACATTAAGAAGATCTTTGGAATTATATAGCGGATCATAAATTTCGAGTTAAAATCAAGGTGGTCGCTTGAAGAGGATGTAACGATTACATATATAAAACTCCAAATATTTCATTAAGTAACAATATAAAACTACAATACTTAAAATAAATTAAACTGATTGTCCTTGCAAGGATTAAAAGAAACAACATGTCCACGTAGGGACTAAAGAAATAAGATGTCCACGTAAGGACTAAAGAAATAATAATGTCTATATAGGGACTAAAGGAAAAATTACGAATCGTAGAAATAAAAGAAATTTCGCTCGTCCTTCTTTCCTTTGACTAACTTGGAAAGTTTCTTGAAGAACTTACTTGTCTTCTTTTCTATCTTCTCAGACTGTTGTTGCATTTCTTTCATCCGCTCCAAGGCCTCATTAATGACTTCAAGAGGTGGCGGAGGTTGTGGTTGTGGTTTAGGCACAACAGAGTACTTGTATCCATAACTTGGGTTTCCAGTAGGTGGATAAGAAGGTGAGAAAGGAGATGTGTAAAGTGCATTATGCATGACCGCTTGCATATATGAGTCATGTGATAACGCCTGATAGTCTAAGTTTATGGGCGTCGTCAGGTTAAAAGGATTATATACAGACGTATCTAGATATCTAGGGATAGGGTTATTAAAACCCAATGGTGGTGGTTGAACCATAGGTTGTGGTGTTGGTTCAACCATAGGTGAAGTATTTGAGGGTCCACCCATTTATGGGTCCTCAGGAATGGAAGGGTAGGTTTTGGGCAATGGTGGTAGTGAACCCGACCGTTGTCACTCACGCACAGACATACGTACTCCACGTTTCCTCCTTGGTGGCTCATGTGGTGGCTGAGATTGCTCCACCGGTTCCATTTGGATGTCTTCCTGTGTAGGAGGCGGTGTTGGAGAGTGGTATGAAGGAGTGTTAATAAAAGTAAATTGAATAAAATACTGGTCCCATTCATTAGGACCTTGGTAAGCTGACCCTGCATAAGAGTTAGAACCACTAGAAATTTCAATGGGGTGTCCATGTGATACTGATGGTGGCATCTTCGGGTCGGAGTCTTCGGCCATAGCATTTGGTTGATCCAACTGATTCTGATCAGCTAGAGGTGGATTAAAATAAAGATCTGGATTAAATTCTTCATGGTATGAATGTGAATGGGAATGACGGGAGTGGTGAGAGTGATGTGAATGATGTGAGTGGTGAGAGTGGTGTGAATGGTAAGAGTTTTGGGAATGTGGGGGCGAGTATTTATGAGAGATAGAGTGTCTCGCTAGTTGCCAAGAAGATGAATCTCCCGAATCCTGATAAGAATTTGAGTTGTGAGGCTGTGAAGGGATGTGCCCTGATGGTCCTCCCCTCATTGGACCTTTTCCTCTTCCACTTTGTCCTCTAAATTTTGGCGGCATTTTTTCTTTTAAAATCAAGTCAAAAACAATAATAATAACTTAATAATGAAATCATTAATCTTAGGTCAATGCCTAGACTCGGAAGTCTAAAGAATTTGCTTTTGTGTAAGTTTGAGATTAAACACAAAAGGCTAGTGTTTAATTCTCTCAAACGTTGGCTCTGAAGTCTTCGAGTGGGGAATATCGTGACGTAAGTTGATATCATCATATTCAATTAACACAGCACAGCGGAAGTCTTCGAGTTTAAAATACTATTACAAACCAAAATGTCCAAAGTTCGAAAATAATATACAGATAGTTTGTAACTAAAGATCCACAGGCGGATCGTAAAATATATAAAAGATGAACAACAGACTTTAGGCAGTTCTAAGGATTTGCAAGATCCTCTTATATCACTACCAAGCAGCTTCTAGCCTATTTCGTATTGTACCTGCAACTTTAGTCTTTTGAAAATACGTCAGCTTTCGCTGGTAAATACAATTAACTGACTCGTTTTGAAAACATTTCAAAAATTGATTTAAGTGCACGGGGCACATAAAAATCTTTTATAACTTGGGAAAATTAAGCTTTTAACCTTGTATACAGATTCACATGTTTATCGATACATATGGGGCCTAGTATAGAAACCGAGACATGATTAACTGACACTCCACTTATAAACCCACGAAGGAGTTATCCCCAACTTGTGGGTAAAAATATATTTTAGCATTCGCTTCTGTCACGTGTATGCATACACCCCCGTGCTTTGGTCGTGGCCATTAGTAACTTAAATGAGCCGAGGATATCCAGGACACGATCGTTAACCCCCAATGTTTAAGTTATCAAACAAAACTGATCAAAACGGAATATGCGGATTTACTAGCCACAATCCGACATTCGATTGATCCCATTCCCGACAAAGCAGTAATAATTTACCGTATCCAAGCCCGTATAGAGAAAATAAGTTAAAAATATTTACCTGAGCTTGAACTTGACTTTTAAAAGCAAAGTTTATATTAACTCAGCCGTTTAATCGATAGATAAGTTAGCATTTACTGGAAGGCTTCTAGTCTGGAATGGTGGCATAAGCTAACCAATTAGAGTGCTAACGGTCCTATTTAAGTAATAGACTTAGACCGACAAGCTTAAAGGATCAAAACGGTACAATTCGCTAGATTAAACGATGACCGGATAGAAAGTAGTTTAAACCCAACAAGTACTAAGACTTTTATGTCATGGGTAAACAATTAACATTCTGGAATTTGAAATTAAATGATGAGGTTAAACTCGTTTCGATTAATTTTCGTATACTAGTTACATAAACTTTACCGTACGAATATAAGCGACATCGGGTAACCAGGTGAGTCATGAACAAGTTCCATATGTCATTATACTTTAAATAAGTTGTAATATCAGTAGAATATCAACTTATATGCCCGTTTAAAGTTTTAAGACGAGACTATGCCTTATAAGGCGTTTTGAACATTTATATGACGTAAAAAGGAACTTGAATATATTATGATGTTATGATCATAAATATTTTGTAAAAATACTTAATTTATGATATTTTATCAGAAAGATGTTTCACATAAGTGTGGTTTATGGTTTAGGACCAAATTATGCACTGAAAGGGCATTTTGGTCTTTTTAAAAATATAGTTTACGATATTATAATAAAACACAGTTTATGATCAGAATAATAACATCATAATATGCTAATTATATTAACATATCAGTAGTTAATTCATTTGCAAGTTCGTTGTTGATTAAAATCTTATTTTATGTAAAAAGGGCATTTTAGTTAAAGTTTGACATATTAGCTTTATGCATAAACTCAGATGATGATTATGATCATGTAATATAACCTCAGAGGGTTATGCTATACCATATTATGATGATAATGTAGCCATAAACCAGTAGTAAACTAATCTAAGTCATGTCAGAATCGAAAGTCAAAGCAGAAGTCAAACTTTGTGACTTCCAGTTGCGAACCGACCCAAGGACTGGAATTGACTGGTCGAACATGTTTTAATTATTACCAACTTGTTTAAGTGTCAAAAAAATTTTATAACATGTATAAACTCAGATTATGATATTTATATAATCTGACCCATTTGACTTTTTAAAACATTAACTTTGACCTGTCAGTTGACCTAGTATTCGTGATTCTTAGGAGGTGCCCTTTTAAGGGATTAATACCTATCTAATTACGATCACTTAGCCATGTTCATCTTGAACAACGGCTAGACCATAATGTTCTTGACCGAAAGTTAAAGCATTTATCGAAAATGCTTGACGTTTGGGCTCTTAAAAGCCTATAAAAGAAAATAGCAGATATGAAACACTTATAAGAGTGTAATAGAGAGGAAAAAAGGTAATGAGCAAAGAATGAAGTGAACTTGGTGGGCTATTTATAGTGAAGAGGGTGATTGAGGATGATGCCAGGTGTTAGAGGTGTTGTAGGATCAATACAAGTGGCTAGTTAGGTGTCAAGAGCTGCAAGAAGGTGGCAATTTGCAGAATAGGTGGCATCTTGGTAGAAATTTAGAGTTTTGACACATTTAGTCCCTTAAAATATATTTTTATTAAATGTCATGAATTGTCTCTTGACTTATATTCAATGACATAATGATATTACTTAGTTCTTTTCGTTCAACACATGATGTATTGAAGAAGGGTACGAATAACCGGACGTTAACGTGTGATATACTATGTGCTTTTGTGACTTTTATGTGGTTACTAGCTTAGAACGTGATAGATACGAATTTTTATGGTTTTACGAGTTAAATTACCTAACTTAGTAAAGTTAAAGGTTCAGTGATAATGTGGAACACTTAAGGTTGGTGAATCAAAAGATATCACCTCAACCGAAAGTTGTTCGGATCGAAAGGTGGCTTGATTATGCAAGAAATACGAAAATAATGAAGTCTAGGGGCCTCCGGGTCATTTGTTGAAAGTGGATTCAGAAGCTCGCCATAGGCTACGGTCTCCTGACCGTAGCTTACTGTCAGTATAAAAACAATTCAGCAAGACTAGACCGTAACCTACGAGTCTCAACAGTAGGTTACTGTTAGGTTTAGTTTTTTTATCAGCAAAGCCGAACCGTTGCTTACGGTTTGGGACCATAACTTACAGTCCGGTATATGAAAATTTTGTGATTTGACACGTTTGAGCAAGATGAGCGACTAAATCAATTGTGGCTTCATCCGAGGGTGTGTACATGTGTCGATATAGTACCAGACATGAATTTTACAAGGTGTTATAGTTTGAGCCATAGTGTGTGAACACATTTGAGGCTTGAGGCCATCTTCTTAACAATATGTTAGTTGATACTAATCGTTAAGCGTCAAAAAAACATATTTAACACTTTGTTAAAGGGTCACCTAAAAGGCTTTATAATGGTTGTATGATTAAACATTCGCTAATAGGGCCTCATTGTGGAGTTGAGGAGGACCAAAAATGTAGCGAATATGTTATGTTGCACGAGTTTAATTGTTCACATAGCAATATAGCAAGTCAATTTTTTCATTGTTGTTTGTCAAGTGTTTGTTGTGGATAATAAACTAACATAAGATGAAAATCACTACTTGTATGATTAATACAGAACATAAAAGAAAATTACAAATATTAAAATTCAACCGCATATTAAATCTAGGGAACCTTAGTTTTTTTCATTTCCCTACAAGTAAACAACTTCATTGTGTATGGTTAGAAATAATTAATTAATGTAAAAAGAGTTTAAAAACACCCTTGTAATTTGTACTTATGATGTACCCAAATGGTAGAAAATCCCAAAGCCAAGGTCACACATGGCCATATCACCTTCTCCAAAACCACATTTGATATGCTCCGTCCTCCTTCTTGTTCCACTTTCTCATCATCTTTGAACTTCATATCACCATTGTTTGATTCCTCATGAAAAAAACAATATATCCACAGAAGAACCAAGTTGACAAAAGGGCTCATTGTAGTCTTAATAGTCACTTCGGATCTGGCCGTTCCTTTGTTTTGTAGTGTTATAACTCTTTTGTCAGGCTTCGGCCCGCCGTAGGACTTAACTACTTCCTGGTCAAATACCATTCCCAGGTTCAGTTGAACCTTGACGATTTCAGAAGGAACGATTTTGTGAAAGAATGTTTTTGAAACATGTCGGGTTGACACGATCAACCCGTGACTGGCTTTAGTTTTCGCGTAAATTTGGTAGTTTGGGGTGGCGGTGAAGTCATCCAAATCGGATCCGTCTAAGAAGTTATTGTTTGAGAAGTGGTCTTCGGTGATTTCCAAGTTGTTAAGTATGCTGCTTTCTCCTGCAACTGTTTTTCAAGTTCTTAGTGAAATGGAGTCTAGCTATGAGAATGAAGATGTGGATGGTGTAGCTTCTTGGGATAGTAACTAATGCTTAGCGATTTGTACCTTGAACCTCATGCTCCTCCCTCTTAATACTTGGTATATTTTCCAACGGAACAGTCTTGTAATCGTCCCAAAACGTCTGTAAATCTCCAGAAAATCAGTATACATTTTAGATATAAGTATATAACTTTAGGTTAAATTGATATGTAGGAACCACAAACATAAGCACATAAACTCGTTTGGAATGGGGATGTAAACGTGCCGAGCCAGTTTGGGCTCGGGCTCAAAGTTAAACAAGCTGTTTGACTCTTTTCTCTTGAGCTAAAATTTGAAGCTTAAGTGTGAAAAGCTCATGAGTTGAAGTTAACACCTTTATATTTAATACTTTTTCTACTTTAAAGTTACAATTTTGTAATATATTGTATGTGTATAAAAAAGACTTACTATTTCATAACCCAAAATTCTATTTTCATATCCTTTTACACTTTATTTATATATATATATATAGAGAGAGAGAGAGAGTTAGAAAGGAGAGATGTGCCAATATTAACTTTCATAAAAAAAACTTTAGCATATACATAATTTATACACTACCAAATTTATAATATATATATATATATTATAAACATTTGGTTTATATATTATATTTATCAAAATTTAGGCTCTAATTTATATAAGACAAACAAACAAGCCAGCTAGCCTCATAACGAGATAGTTGATCAAATTGTCTCAGGCTCAGCTTATTTACACATGAGTCAATTTTAAGCAAACTTTTTTCAAAGATTTTTTGAGCGAGCCACGAGTTTTATGAAAAGACCAAGTGTGAAATAAAGAGCCCTAACGTTTCCTAACTAATTTCTTAATATATACTAATATGAACTTGTAAAAGGATTGATAATTACCAGGTCATGATCCTTGTTAGACATACCAACCCATCTCAAATTCTCAACCATTCTATCAGTTACATGATGTTCATCTGCACCACCAACCTCTATAGACCTCATATTGTGATCATCTCCAACAAAACGAGACAAGCCCACATCTTGCATTTGATTAATGTTGCTATCATTATTTGCTAGAAAGAAGAAATCATCTCCGTGATGACCGGAATAGGATCCACCCCAAGTGTTCTGGTTGATGAGATCCTGTGAAACTTGAGCGACCGAAAGGATTTCCTGCAAAATGTCCTGTTGAGGACCATTGGAAGTTGTAAAGTCTTGAATGCTGCTACTTGTCTGTGGCATGTTCATCAAATCAACATAGCTAGTAGCTCCTTGCTGTAAGAGATCTTGTACCTGCAATGGAGGCATTGATAACCTTTGTTGCATCCTTGCACATTCCAACCCTATATCAGCCTGAAAATATTTGGATATGTCATCTGGTAAAGGCAATAACATATTAAGATAGTTTTCATGCATGGGTAGTTAAATGAAAACTTAATGTTCTCATGCATGTAAATTTTCTTTGGTGTAAACAGTAAAGGCAATAACATATTAAGATAGTTTGCTTGCATGGGTAAATTACATTTGTATATGTTTTCTTTGGTGTGGAGTATCTGTGGGTGATCGTCGATGATGTTTTGGTCGCTTAAAATCAATTTTCTAATAGTGAGAATAATGAACGTGGATACCAATAAATGACTCAAAAATTCATTACCACTCCGACTCTAAATAAACACCAATTTGTATTAAAGAGAAATCGCAAGCAAAGAAAAATAAAAGTGTGGGTGAATATGTTGTTCGGACGAATGATCGACTAGCATTGTACCTTGGATGGAGAATAATAAGCATTCCCACAGTTGGTAAAACTTGGATTTGAGAAACTATATGCTTCTTCTGTTAGGTATTGCATCCATCTCCCATCACTCGAGACATATGGGGATCCATAGTTAATGTTAGATATAGATGAAAGCATGGGTGCTTGAGCATTACAATTCTTCATCATATCTTCACCAATTCCTCCATCTGAATAATGATCCATACTTGATGAGTTACCACTTACCGCGGCAGCAGAAGTTACTCCATCGTTCGTCTTTGGGGCATTCAAACTCTTCTTAAACACGCGGCAAAGCGAATAAGCATCCTGCAACTTTAAGAGAAAAAAAAAAGCATAAATATTAATCATGGTAAAATTCAACATATTAAGTGGTGTAACTTCTCTATTCTACTTTACAACTAGGGTCCAACTCATTTCATTTTTTTTTTAAATCAAATTATATAGATAAAAAGCAAACATCTTCCGGTGATTGATGTCAACAACACCTCTTGAACCCCTTGGTCCGCCCATGAACATGTTTTTCATCACCAAGTAAGTTAAAATTAATGAAGAAGATTCACCTTAAGTCCGGATTCACTTTCGCATTCTTGCTCATCAAGGCGGTACTCATGCATAACCCAATCGCTTCGAGCACCATGCGGTGCTCTCCCTCTATAGTAAACTAGGGTTTTCTTCATCCCCACTACCCGTGATTGTGAACTAACATTCCTATCCTTTCCGGTTGCCTTCCAATACCCGCCTTTTGTGGCTCGGTTTGTCCTTGATCCGTTCGGGTATTTACGATCTCTTGGACTAAAGAAGTACCATTCTAGATCTTTGTTTGGCAAAACTGATTTCCCTATAGATGAATTTAAATAGAACTGTTATATCCTTAATTCCCAACATAGAATGAAAATCAACGTAACAAATGTAAAACAACAAAACACGAGTATAATAGTCAAAACAATACCTAGAAAAATAGCACTGAGGACCATTTTACCTTTGTGAATGATAATATTTAATTAGGAGTAAAATATACAACTAAATTTTAATTTTTATGACTTACTAGCGTAGAAATAAAAGAACTAAAGATATATGGACGCGTAAACTTTATGAAAAACTGGAAACACTAATGAACACAGTTATGTCTATGCATAAAATAATTTAGGAAGTAGATTTGCTGACAGATATTTATTAAAGAAAGGAAAAGTTGGTAATCATATCTATCTTTTAAAGAACAGGTAAGCGTAGTCGAGTTCTTTCCTCTTTAGTTTGCTTTTTGACTTCAATCTTGTCTTCTAATTACCAAAATGTGTTCTTGTGTGAGTTAAAAAGACCAACGATTAACGCCTTAATTACCTTTAGTTATTAACTTTTTGTCATTAAGTAACAATTATCATGATGATCTTAGGCTCAATTTTTTTTTATCTTAAAAGTTTCAATTATATTTGACTGTCTTGTGTATATATCTCAAAGGATATATATTTTTGTTCATAAACATGCATCTGTAATTAGTATGCATTTATAGGGAGTTCGGATGACAGAACCGTTATTATTGGGAGAACAAAAAATTATAGACATAAATCGTTTTCTTTATCAATGCTTAATAACTTTTAAATTTTATTCCATGAAATTTTGAATTAATCAAGATAAACAGTTTTATGTTGAACTTTCTTTCTAGTTTTTTGAAGTGTACCAAGAACAAGGTCGAAACACTCATAAATCTAGAACCTTCATTTTTGGCAATTGAGGACAAAAATTTTAATGAAATAGAAAAAAAATTAACAGCAAAGTTGGATTATCCATCTTCACTAGGTAATAATGTCTATGCACACCAATTCAAGAGAAAACGTAATAAATCTAGGATAAACTCTTTTCTGTGAATCGAACCCAGATTAGGTTATAATGCCATGGCAATAGAAAACTTTAAATGAAGACCTTTGGCAAGAATATTAATTAACTGATCCCTTCTCTTACACAAACTGTTAATGAGCATGCTCATATTGCTTTTATTGTATGCTTTTTTCTTTAAAATTCTTGTAGTACATTTGTGGATATTTGTATAAACATTAAAAAGTATTTTTATATATACCACGGGTGTATAAACCTATGATATTTGTTGGCCTATTATGGAATGTGTATTTATAAATGATTAACAGTATTACTATGTTCCTGATATGTATTGTGATACTTACATAAACCAGAAAGCAACCTAAATTTCGATCAGAATGAAAGATATATTTCTACTGTTGTAACCATATGAAAAGGAGACTTGCAATGGGTGCATTGCCATAAATACATGCATATTTTACCTGGTAAATCCCATGGTTCGCATTTGTAGAGATCAACTTCAGGGATAACTTCGAGTTCGATTTTACGTCCATTTATTTTTCTCTTGAGATAGTAAGCGACAAGCTCTTCATCGATGGGATGAAATCGGAAGCCTGGAGGCAATGAAACTGGTGCCATTTATATATATTTGTTATCTTGATCTTCTTCTGGTTAAAACACAAGTGACACCAGCCTTGAGACTTGAAAACACTGCTCAAGAAGATGATATGTTACATAAAATCAGTCATTAAGCATTTTAGTAGTACATACATGCATATATGTGTGTATATAAAGATATATAGTGAGAGAGAGAGAGAGAGACCTTAGAACTAGATGATCTAAAGGGAGATATGACCAACAGGAAAGAAGGAAAGATGATGGTGGTGTTTGTGGGGTTTTTATAGGAGAAGAGAAAGAGATGGTTAGAAAAAGCAAATGGGGTAGGGAACACTTTATCTTTAAATAAATTTGTTTTTTCATCACCTTCATATATTCTTTCTTTCAATTGTGAGTCTTCTCATTTGAGTCAGCACACACACACCAAAAAAAAGTGAGAAGCAAATTTAAATACTCATAATCTTTGGTCTAGTATGGACAGACTGTCCACATTGTATGATGTATTTGCATCATTCTGTGTTACTTTATAAAAAGATACTAATCCATGTTATAATACCAAGCCGTTTGAATGATCCAAAACGAGGGAATAAGTAATCTATGATTGCTTCCAACTTTGGAAATTATGTGTCTAGTAGAATAAAATCATTCAATAAGTTATTGCTATATTAATTAACACGTTTCAATTTATCTTGAAGCTAAACTCTTAGCTCATTTTATTCCAATAAAAACGAAGTTAGCTAGTTGAGAGGTAGTTTAATGAAAGATATATTATTAGCTACATACATCCTATTATAAGAGAAGAAATTACAAAAGTTAAATGATGCCTCATAAGAGAATAAAAATTACCAACAGTCGGTTACAAAATCAGGTAATGATGTCAGTTTTAAACAATCGGTTATTATCTAGTTTTTTGAAAGGCAAATTTCTTTTATTCCTATTATCTGCAGGACTTAACCCAAGACCTCTCCCCATAAAAGACGTTTAAATGCTTTGTCTTTAACAATTGACTACCACCCCTTTGATAGTCAGGTTATTATCTAACTATGTAAAAAAAAAAACCTTTTCATCATAACGGTACCATAATAAATTTAAATACTTCTATATTTTGCAAGCGTATTACAACCTAATATTTTATCAAGCAGCCGGGTCTACAACATTTAAAAAAAATATATACATACTAGAACACGGTTGTTATTCACTAAGAAGTAAAACCTTTATTGCATTTTTTATATATAATAAAACATGATTATTTCTTTACATAGAACATGTGTTTATCACCCGAAAATGGGTTTGGCTAAAAAACTACTAAAGCGTTTATTTTTCAATGAGTAAAATAGTTTATGAGGTTTGATCACTTTTACTGTTTTAGTTCAAACTCAAATCTTTTGAAATTGAGTCTCGTTTATTGTCTATAATCAAGCTATTGTAACTTTGCAACATAGGAGTAGTTGCATGTGCCAATGATGGTGTTTTCCCGCCCTGCCATAGAGGTGGGATGCACATCTGATTCTTTGTACGTCTCTAGCTTGTCAAGTACATTGTCCGAACTCTTTGACTTCATCATTCACTATTAAATCTGAATCAGAAGCTAACCATTGTTTTCTTCAAGCATTCTTGGTATTTAAGACTCAAAATTAATGCATTCAAGTCATCTCAATGGTGTTTTGTTATGATCGGAAACTTTTCCAGGTTACTCACATTCACCTTTATCATCCCTAGTTGGTAACTTCGACACAAACTCGTTCAGTTCATTACTTTTTTTTAGTTTTGTTATTAGGGTTTTATTTTTTGTTAGGTAATCTGGTGTTTCCATGTTCTTAATTCGTAAGAAATTCACTTGTGGTCTTTCATGTTCATGATTACAGTCAAGGTATACCTTTTGCAACCTATAATCATTTGTTGGTTCGTTTCATTTGGTCAAATCAATCGAAATCAGAGAATATATATCGTATAACTTGGTTTACAGATCTAAAAAATCATCACTACGATCTGTAATCAAATTGTTCCTAACCAAACAAAAATTAATTGGGTTACAGACCGTAAGGCACATTATTACGGTCCATACAATGTCTAGCTTTTATCGAAACCCTTAAATTTGAGTTAGTGAGCCTAAAGCCTATAATACAATCGATACTGTGCTTGATTTTAATTAAAGTAATGACATTGAGACAAATGTATAAACTATAAATCTTGTGAACCAACATACTCATGTCATTATTTTATTTATATTTTTCAAATGTATCTATTAATTGTATTTACCAGTGAAAATTTTTATATTTTAAAGATTGAGTCTCAACTGACCGTTAAACGTAAAAACTAGATTGTTTGGTTCAAGTTTCCTTGGGAACTTGCAACCCTTTAGACGAGAACAAAACTTGATATCAGTCAAGATCTTTTTTGGAAGCTTGTACGTTATAGACTTATTTGACTACGTCATATCATTTAAACAAATTTTGTTATTTTCTTATTTTGATTTTATCTAGGTTTGGACAAATGCTATTATTTGAGTATGAAAACTGTTATCTTTATCCTTTTGCTACATGTAATTTTGTAATTAATCAATCAGTTTTAACTCTATCAAGCCCAACAAAATCAGTGGTGTGACAAAGTATGGGTGAGCAAGCCTTAACGGTTATCCAAAATTAACTTATAAACAGACCATCACCAAACTGAAATTGATAGCCAATATTAACCAACATTTATGGTTATGATAAAAGGTGTTCTATCATGAACGTTAACAAATCAATCAAAAAATAATTAAGACATACTTAACTAGAGTGACTTGTGTCACAGTATATAAGAAAAGGATTTAAAGTTAAACTAAAACAAAAAGTAATTGTCTAAAATAAGTATATAGACAAAAGCATTATGCATTTCACATACAAAAAAGTGCATCAACATGAGCAAAACCGTACTTAACTAAACCCCAAGCAAACAACTAATGACACATTATAATACAAACAACTTGCCAGTAAATGGTTTTAACCAACATTAGACTTGCACTGCAGATGGAATTAAATCAAAAGATTTCCAAGTTAAACAACCACATTATTCACATTAGCCATCGATTGGTATCTTATTTAGAACTATGATCTTAGGAAAAAGCATTAGACTACATCAAGCACTCCAAATCCTTCTAGTAATACCCCTTAGACAGTAGAAGTGCTTATACATTATGCTTAATAAATCGAAGTTAACTAAAACTAAACCATAACCGAGCTTCATAACCAATTAACCAAAACTGAAATTCAATTATGAATATGGTTAGAAAATCTCATAACTGAAGCTAACAGTATGGTTATGGTTTAAATTAATAACGGAACCGCTATTTACACACGCATATTAATAAGTATGAGTTTGACAAGTCAAGACTCAATCTTGGATAGTTGAGACATACACATACAAATATTCATCCCAATTAATAATATCCCATAATAAAAAATATATGAAGAGTTTTAGAATATGTAAAAATAGAAATCTTTAAGGTAACTTACAAATCTGTTTTATTAAATTCAATTTGACTTTGATACAACTTCTTTGTCTTGTTAAATTACTGCGAGTTCAATATAGATATATTTGTATACGTAATTGTTTAGGGAAAGAATTTGAGAAAAGTTGACGTAAAATTAAAATAGACACATATATGTTTAATTTTGTATCTTGAACTAATTAAAGGAAGTAAACAATGATGTAACATACTAAATTGAATAAACCACGAACAAAACAAACAAACCTATTGAATTTGATTAAGTATCGAAGATTCTTGGTCTTTATAAAATTTAATGTAATGTACTAGTGTAGTTCTTTCTTCAAAATTTGAAAGAAAATTGAAAGAAAAGGGATTTATATACATAGAGCATCATGTTTGATTTTCTTCCAATGGACGAATCTTTAGTCTTGATATCTCACCTTGAACTGTTAAGTCTTTATAAGGTCAACATGAAACTTACGTGGTTATTAAATATCTTTATGACTCATCGGATGGAACAACCAACCCTTTACTTGAGGAAACTTCTAACTTGGAATATGTTTTATTGATTTACAGATAGAAGATTTGAATTTACACATGATGTAAGTAGATTACTTGTTGAGTAAAAGATTTTAATGTTTGAACTTAAGATGGTTAACACATGATTAAGCTTTTATATGCTCGTGTTCTTCATGATTTATTTTTTATGTTCGACATATGAATCATAACCTAAAAAACATTACATAAGAAATAAAAACAATATCCTATTTACAAACATGTAATAAGTTATTAATAACTTAAAGCATTATTAATTTAATCGAATTATCAATCTCTAGCTTGTGAGTGTAGAAGAAAAATATAGAATATGATTAACACTTGTGTGGTTTACATATATTAATGTTACTTGTAAAAAAGGTCACACGGCTAATACAAGAATCAAACCATAAAAGGATAGAATATATTGCTCGTGATTTTAACTTGATTACTCTATAAGACTATTACTATGTTTACTATCTCTTCTAAAACACCACACATGATACAAGAACTAAGTGAGTCTCGTATCCTAAACTCTCATTTTTACTTAAATTTCGGGGTTGAACACATGATGTAATCTTTTTGAGTTACATTGATTTTTATGGTGTATGCTTACATTTAAATTGTACAGTCATTAACTCGTTTGAACCATATGTGGGTAAAACTACTTGACATCGGGACCAACGTGTGCACCTCTACATGGTGCTTTCACCAATAGGACAGAGGAATACTAGACTTATGACCAACTAGCCAACCTATAATGGGCTACTTGATTATGGCTATAGACCTAGTTGATACCTGACCCAACCACAAGATATTGTATGTGTGATTTATTAATGTAATGTAATGCTGACATGGCTTAACATTTAGATATTCTAACATTCTTGATTGCAGCCTTGAGTGCGGATTGATTTGTGGAACACAAATATTAAAACCATACATACACATACTACTATTAAATGTGTCATGTTACGAACCAACTAGCGTTATAGCTAACGTATATTTTAAGCATGTATTACTAGATACTTAAAAGAGAGACCCATGGGTTTGGCATTTGGATATGATATTCTTAAGGACAAATGATCCTTTCTAGAAGACATGTGTTGAAGCTTACTTAGACAACTTGTGCTTAGTAGCCTTGATGGACACTAGATCTCATCACTAAAAGTCTGTTGTATCTTGCAACTTAGACTTGTGGTTTGGTTTAGTACTGGTTGTATACTTGACCTAGTGTGGACAATCAGTTTATGTTATATAAAATTTTTTATTCGGTCACGTAACTTGGCATCAACCGGTTATGCCTAGGCTCCCTTTTGACGGGGTGTGAAAAGTCACTAATTAAAAAATTGTATTTATCATCTCGTAAATGTAATTGATGTGTTGCAAAGCACGCCATTTATTCCTTGTATTTTGTGTATCTTTTCGGTAGTTTTTTTTGGTAATTTATAGCTTGTACTCAGTGGATTGATATTTTGCATGTGTTCTTGTGCAAAAGGAGCGGAAATAGAGTCAACTTCATGAAGATACGAGCACACGTGAAAAACTGAGCAAAACAGTGCGTAGTAAAGAGTTTGAACTTCAAACGGCTAAATCTTGAGCTAGATATGACTTACAGTGTGTAAGATATGAATCTGGGGTAGCTCGATGAGTTGAATCCAAATATAGGGTTTTTGGGCTTCAACTCTTAAGTTACGAGCCGTAACCCTCAGTATGGCTATGGGGCATACTCATCGGAAACCTCTGGCATGCTCCTTGTTTTATTATTGGGCCTTGCGTTTAGTATTGATCCCTTATAGGTTTGAGCAATTAGATTGTGTGTGTCTATGCTTTTATCGTAACATCTCGAAATCCCTTATGGATTTCGAGATGGGCTTTAATGAGTTTTCTGGCTTAGGGTTGTGGTAATAGGTCATGTTGACCGGTTATATAAAGGGTTTTGAGATATCATTAAAAGGTTGAACAGCTGGAGGAGTTAGCTTGTATTAGGCGAAGTTAATCGAATGCAAACTTTGGTGTTTTTCGAATTATCTGTTCTTCATCTTATTCTCTTATTTTCTGTGTCAGTCTTGATTGTGTGATTCCGCCATGCAGTCAAGATTAGATTGATATGATATTGTGGTGATCCAAATCAGGGACTTACACTTAGATTGCAAAACGGTTAGAAAACATAGATAAACTTGTTTTTCGCTTATTGAACATGTGTAATCAGATTTATTTGAACTTTGTTTTCCATACCATGAGCCTCTAAACTTCATAAACTGCCTAGGCTCACGGTGAATAGTAGTTGAACTCGTATTTTTTTTATTTGGTTTTATTCGGTTTATATTCAATGCTTTGGTAAATAGTTTGTCTATCTTCAGTTTTTTATACTTATAAATGCTTGATTTGGCTGTGATTATTGACTTGTTTTGCATGATTCTAGTATTAGTTGATTTTGAAATTAACTAATTTAAGTTACGTGAGCAAAATTGCTTACTTTGTGTCTGTGGTAATTGCTTGTGGTCTTGTCTTAAAAAACCCTAGGATTGAGTTGAGTCATTGATGTAACAAGTGTTCTAGTTGCCTTTGAGACTTGGAGGAGATAGGGTATTGGTTTGACTAGTATTTTGTTGACGGATTTTGGTGAGACCGGGATGAGATCTATAGCCAATAGCCTTTAGATCCTAGTAATCCAAGTTTGAAGCATGACATATAGATTACCTCTTCACATATTCGGGTGTGTTGTGATTAGTGAGACCAGAAGGAGATCTTATCTTAGGTACCTTAGCATATTGGTAGGTGAGACCGAGAGGTGAACCATAACCCTAGAAAGTCGTGACCTTTAAACCGTCAAGTTTAGGATTGTTGAGTAGCACTAGTGAGACAGGGAGGAGATCTAGTGTGTCTTAACAATCTTTATTAGGCATATCCATAGAAACCGGTTAATATTCAATTCTGAGAGTGTGCGAGTTTACTAGTAGAATCCTACGCCTAGGTAGTTGTTTGTTTTCCATCATCTGATTAAGACCCAGTTTCCATCCTTAGCTTTTGTTCAGTTTCCTTAGTTTAATTTAGTAGTTAAAATTAGTTAATTAAAAATCCAAAAACAAACTTTTAAAATTTGAATGATATTCAGTAAAGGTTAATCTTAAAGGTTTATTACAAACAAAGTTTCTAGGATTCGATATATAGTCTTGTTTGACTTGTGTGGTTTAGTTGAGAGTCCGACTTTAAAACTTGCTAAAATAATTAATTATACACTTTTCGCACGTCAGTAATGGTGATAATGATGATTAAAAAAGGGATGGATGATAATGATAATGATAACATGGTCGCCCTGAGCATGGGTCGTATGAGCGTCGTCTCAAGGCTAAAAACGTAAGAGGGCCCGTTAAATATTTAAATATTTTTAAGTTTTATTGTGCATGTATACATTATAAATCAAAAGGATAAACATACAACCACTTGCTAGTGGTTAACGCGTTGTTGTTAAATGTGCTTGAGCATGGTTCTAAGAACATTCACATCCCTTCCCTCAAATTATGTGAGGGAGATTTTTATTTTATGAAAAGTGGTTATAGGTGGTTGTAAATAGTAGTGAGTAAAGGAGGAGGAAAGAGAAAATGTTATTGTCCATTTGTAAATTTGTGGGGATATTGTTCACCATATATAATTTCTAATACATTTTGAAAGTGGTTGTGATGGAAGAGAGAAAATATAATGATAAAAGTCTTAAAAAGTATTATTTAATTGAAAAAAGAGAGAAAAGATAGTAATTTCTAGTGTGATATAGGGTAAAAATGGGGGCTCGGATGTGAATACTCTAATCCCACTATCTCCATGGTTCTATTCATTTTTCGATATTTTTGTTGCCTTTTATTTTTAACCCGGCTCCAGTAGTCTTTTTTTTTTTGGTTTCTTTATTCAAACAGATTGTTTATATACAACTATCACCTGTAAATATATATAGGTTTGATGTAAAAGGTTGTATAAAGTAATTAATTATATATATGCATGGATGTGCTTGTATATAATTATAGATGTTATTAAAGGATGGAATGATCAAAATAATCTAAGTAAAATTATTTTACTATTTTATATCTAGAGTAAAGTACAAGTGGATTACACCCACTTACACATCTAGCCTTAGTTGAAAAAATTCAACACTTTGGTCCCTGTGGTTGTTGATTCCGTTAGTTGAATGTTGGGATTTATGTCAAAAGACCTTATTGCCCCTTAAGGACTGAAAGTGCAAGTCGAAATGTGTTGTCTTCTTTATAAGCTCTGCTACTAAGAACCCACCATCATCCTCAATTCAACTTCTCCTATTTTAGTAGCAGCTTCCTCGTGGACTAGCAATATGAATGGTCACTCCAATGTAGTATGCTCATGTGGTGCTGCTACTTGCATTCAAACATCTTTGACCGAAGCTAATCTAGGGAGAAGGTTTCTCTGTTGTCAATGTCTTGCTTTGTTTCGTCATCATCGATTTCAACTTTATTCTGAAATAAAAGTTTCATATGTTGAGTTGAAACATTTCATAGCGATGGGTGTGAGTTACTTCGATGGATTAACCTTCAATTTCATGTCCTAGATGTGAGAGGCTCCTATCATCCCTGTTGAGCACAAATAGGGAGAATGCAGATTTGATGAGGTTGAAGGTAAAGGACGTTGCTGAGAAGGGGGTTGAAATTCGAAGACTCAAGTTTGTGTTGGGTTTTTCATGGTTGTTGTTTTTAATATGTGTATTCATTTGGTGATATGTTTGTGCCTTTAACTATTACTCTGACTAAGTATTGTAACTATCTTTGTTTTTTCCAGTGGCTAGTTATATTAATGAAATAGTAACTTTTTGAATTTGGTTCTATAAATACAATTGTTTAGGTTCTGTTGTGATTTAAACAGCTAACAGTAGTGAAAATGGATAAACAAGGTAAGAAACGTTTACTTCCTTTCTCTTATCACCAAAACAGAGTAATAGATAACAAAGACAAGGTAGCTTGTGTGGAAAGAGAGGTTGAATCACACTTAATGGATGTTGGTGAAGGTAAGTCTGTGGACTAGTCAAACAGAGCTTGTGTGGAAACAGAGGTGGTGTGGAAACATAGCTTGAATCCTGTCAATGAAGGAGGTTCATCTTCCAGTGTTGATGCGAGTCATGAACCGATCAAACAGATTGATGTTGAAGGCAAACACAAAGAAGGTGAAGCAAAGCGACTAAGAAAGGCGATTATCCTATGCAAGAACGTGGCTTCAACCCCAACCCAGTGGAGGATTATGACTCAGATGTTTTAAAGGATGCATGGAACTACGAATCAGAAAAAGAGGATTGGTCATGTGTTTGGCACAACCCATATTCTCCTAAAGAGAATGATTCAGACCTATCCTCAAGAGGAGATTGTCATTAAAAATAGGCCCCTTCACTATGTTGCACTTTGTTTCTCAAATAAGTTTGTGTTTAGTTGGATGTTTAGTGTGTTATGTAGTAGGATCAGTGTATTCTGTTGTTGTAATCAAAATTGTGTTATGTTTAGTAAGAAATGTAAAGTTGTTTTAAGGTATATGTGTTATATGAACAATTGACTTAAAGCAAAAAGGAAATAGATGGTAGATAACATTGCACACAATAATAGTTGTCCCAAAACAGGCAAAGTAACCATTGAAGCATTAGTTTGATGACAAGCATCCTAATAGTTCAAACACAACGACCATAAACATAAACACCGTACAACCTAATTGTTCAAACACAAACTTATAGTGCCATCCAAACTGAATTTCATCAAACTTGACATCTAAGAAGGTAGTGTTCCACCTTGACCCTTGCAGCTGCTATTTTTGTGGCCCATGTTATTGCACTTGCTGCATTTTATGGTGCCTTCTTTTCTTGTTAGTTTACTCCCTTTATTAAGTTGTCCTTGACTTCCAATTGAGACTTCTTTTGTTTCTTCTTAGGCCTTCCAACCTACTTGTGATGTTTATGAGGAGTCAATTTGGTTGGGCACCTTGTTGGAGGCCACATCTCTGGTCCTGCAATTGGATCAATGGTGTGCATGTACACTTTTTCCAAGTCTCTAGTCAATATACAAGATCAACCCAGCTCTCTAGTATTCCAGGATTTAAACCATTCTTAGCCATGTTCCAAATCGCAGCAACTGCATGTTTACAGGGCATTCCTGTAAGATCTCATTTCTTGCATGAACATGTTCTCAACTGCACACATCAACCACCATCTTGTTTCTTAGACTAGTAACCTTCATAGTTTGGATTATAAGTATCAAGGCATCAGTTATTGTGTAAATGGGTTAAAGTCTTTTAGTTTGCAATACTTACTTGGTACATGGAAGAACCTGTCATCAGCACATTGTATTGAGAAGCCTCATTCTTGGTACTGTCAAACATTGTGGTAGCAGCAGGAGTTAAGGGGCCATCACATTAACTATTCGTTTGGTCAGGTATTCCTTGATGTATTCCAAGCATATGATGATTGACTTGTCTCTTGCACCGACCAATTGCTTGTTAAACACCTCGCAAATATTGTTCAATAGCATTTCATAGTTTGCCCTTCCTAAAAACTGGGTTCGTGACCATACTGTTGCAAGGATATCTTTCAACCAATCATACAACTTTCTGTCTAGGACCTTAACATCCTCCATTGCCCTATCGAAAAGGGGCATGCTAGTTGCACTTGCACATCTCCATAGCAGGTTCTTGTACACATCTCCATGCCATGTCTTCTTCATGTTATCGTGAATGTGCCTCAGGCAATACCTATGTTCAGTGGTTGGAAATACCTTTGTCATAGCAGGCAACAAACCCTACAATTTTACAGAACAAAATTATAAATACAATTCGATAAGAAATTGACAGATTAAAAAATATAAAATTTTGGATACCTTTTGTCTATAAATGACAAAAGTGAAATTATTCTTGTTGGTAACTCCAGATCATCCCCAAGTATCCTTAAAAACCATGTCGATGTGTTGGTATTTTCAGCATCAACAACTTCAAAGGAAAGTGTGAATGCCATTGTTTCCATCAACGCCAACTAATAAGAGGATCTGACCCAGGTATGGACCTTTCATAAAGGCGCCATCCAATCCAATTATGTCCCTCCCAATGAGATTGAAATCCTTCTTCAAAGCATCATAGCAAAGATATATTCTCCTGAATTGTCATGTGGAACTACTAGGATTATATCCAGGTGTACATCAATCTTGATTGTGGTCCCAGGGTTGCCTCTAAAAAGTTCCTCACAATACTGCCTTAGTTTCCCATATTGATCCCTATAGTCCCCTTGTAACTTAGTCATGGCAATCTTCTTTGCCTCCACAATTTAGGCAGTAAAACTTTAACTTGGTGCTTCTTCTCAAGGAGATCTTGAACTACCTGGCAGATCGTGTCTTCTCGATCAATCCAAAACCAAATTAACCTAGGTAGCTAGGGTAAGTCGAGAGCATGTAGTCGGTAGTGAACGAGTTGTTTTATTAGTTAGACTATTTATAAAAATGTACAAAAATAATTATGAAGCTTGCTAATTTTCTTTGTTTGTTTGATTGATTTAACAAGAAATCGGAGTGAACCAACAAATAGCTGTTATCTAAGACAATTGTTTATTAACTAGGATTGCAAAACTTAACTAAGTGGTTGAATTAGTGATTAACGAATTTAATGTCACATGGCTTAGGTGCCAAAAACTAACAACGTTACAGGAACTTACCGTAGTGCACTTCTTTACCAAGAACATGTAAATCCCAACCTAAGATAAGGCATAATTGCACACAACCATTTCGCAAAGTCAAATTTTATCATCACTCGACAATTTACAAATTCGAAAATGCAAGACAATTATCAAAGGTTTCAAATACTAAACAACTTGTCATGAAACCAAAGCAAATACAAATGTTTAAACCCTATAAAATCTTACAAAAATCTACATCGGGGTGAAACCCGAAGAGACTAGTCGCTCAGGGTTGATGCATCATGAACAATGGATGACGAACACGAACACGAACAATGAGCTATGATCTTGAGTCTTGGAGGAATGAAGAAGGTTAGGGTAAGGGTTTGTGAAGGGGTATGGTCCCAAAAACCTTGCGCCTACGCAAGGAACCATACCCTCAACAACATACTACAAGGATAACCTTGCGCGCAATCTGCAATGGTGCGCCCTCCTTGTAACCAATAAGTCATTCAATGATTCTTGCGCACTCAACGCAATGGTAAATTATACCAACACCAATAGGTCATACAATGAACCTTACGCTCTCAGCGCAACGATAAATTAGACCAACACATATAGGTCACACAACGAGCCTTGCACACTCAGCGCAATGGCAAGTTAGACCAAACAATATAAGTCACACAACGAACCTTGTGTACTTGGCACAACGCCAAAGTTAGACTTAGACGTGCAGGCTACTTGACCCTGCGCAGAACAAACAACCCTCTAGCCGCAAGTCCTAAAACCTTGCAAGGACAAGACTAACATGAGAGCACCTCATAGTCTTGTGGACAAAAGGATTTATCCATGCCACCCTGCGTTGGCCAAAAAGCACTGATAGCCTCGCAGAAAGGATAAGCGCAAACAGGTGTTGACTATATACAAGGGTACGGAGTGGTAGAGCTGTGACCAATGGTTGCTCGGAAGGTTGCGTCTGACAACGTCGCATGAACAGTAATGCATACGCCAGACTGTGCACCAACCATACTTATGCCAGTGACTGTCACACATTCTCCACTTTCTGCTGATAACAGGTCAGACATTAGAGACAGCTGCATTTACACGTGGCACCATTCAGCATCCGACAAAGCACACCTCCTAACAAAGAACATTAGTTCTCCTACAGGGAACATTTAATGTTCGACGCTGAAAGACAGAACGGATATCTTTGGTCGTCTGGGTCGGGCCCAAGGCCCGTCAACCCATCTCCTAAGCCCACTTACTTTCGGCTATAAAATAAGTATCGGACTACAAGGTAAATCATCTACAATCACATTCAGAAACATACGAACTAACTTACTGCATGCTACTTTGAGCTCACTTGCTTATTATTTGCAATCACCAAATACTTATTCTCACGACGGAGTGTGGTCACGGAGAAAACCCTCCCTTTCCCCATGACGAGACTAACGTCGCTGCTAGTTTTGCATATCAGACCGAGTGAGATCACCCTAAAGAGCGAGCGAAGAGGCAACCTTTTATGCATAAATCTCTTGGTTGTAACTAATATATCCCCGGATATCTCTAGGTTCAACCGGTGTCTCTTCATTGGCGCCATCCGCTATTTACTCTGTCTCACATCTGTTTCTTCGTTTCATTTTTTCACAAACCTCACATCCAAATGGTTGATTTCCCATCCAACACTCCACGAGGTCCTCGAGCTGAAAGCAAGAACCCAGTTCATGCCTCTCGACTTGACGGACTAATGGAAGAAGCTTCCTCCAGGAATGCTGGAGCTCACCACGACTTCGGTCGTGTCAACATTCTGGTTACCCCTAGAGCTCAAATGGAGACTCCTTTAGTACCAATCACATCGGTCTTACCCCCGTGTGAGACCCCGATGTCTTGGTACATCAAGTCTCAGACGGATCTGAACGCCATTTACGCGCAACTCTGCGCACAAACAAACACCTAAGCTGCCCAGTGCAGCCAACTGCTCAGGTGCATGCTTTGCCTGCATCAAGAATACTGAACTACGACTCATCGGCTGGGACGAGCGTACCATCTGAACTTCGTACCCGAGAGACGGAGTGCTCTCAATCGCTGCCTAAACCTGAGTCTCATACTCATAGGTGAGCGTCCATCCACTCGCGGTTGGGCCTGCGTCCCCTCAGGGAGCGGTACACCAAAAGTGAGGAGGACAAGACATATGGCGAAGGTGATAGCGCCAGTGTGTTTCATCGGATGCCGAAGGATCATGCTGCTTACAGATCTGCGCCACAGGCTGGTTATAAACCGGAGGTGGAGTACAACTATAATTTGATCTACAGGCTAGCAGAAGCAGCTGAACACTCAAAATTCATCAAGTAAATCACGCTCGCACCGCTGGAAATGTTGGGAAGTACAATGGGTTGACAGACCCAGATGACCACCTGCGCCTTTTCACCCTGGCGCAGGACTGATCGGAGGCCGGACGCTACCTATGTGGTGTCACTTGTTTGTCCAAACTCTCATATGCACTACGCGCCTATGGTTTGACAACTTGCCCACAGGCAAGCTCGCGTCATGGAACGACTTGAAAGACAAGTTCCTGACGCACTTCAGCCAACAGCGGCTTTACGTCAGATACTCTTCTAACTTAATGAACATCTGGCGGCGTGATGATGGAAGTCTTGGAGACTTCATCATCCGCTATAATAAAGATGTGCTGGAGATAGGTAATGTGCACGAAGACCAGATTCGTGCACAGTTCAAGTATGTTGTACGTTGCGACGAGATGATCAAGGTCTTGTCAAGAACTATAGGTCTCCGAAAAAGCTAGGAGAAGCTTACGGCGGCAGCAAAGGTCTATGCTGAGGCGGAGCGCAACCTCAATAACAGTAGACCTCCCCTACCTCACCACCATCCCCAAGACATGAGCAAAAGTTTTAGGAAGAAGAATAAGAGTTGGAGGGAGCACAGCCAAAACCCTCCCTACTCACCAGTCGACGCACGTGCGACCATCAATAAACTTGCTACCCAGCGAGCAATAAAGCAAGATAATCGCGATCGTCAGTGGACCCCACTGACGAAAACAACGGCGGAGGTAATCAGCATCGAGCCATCAGTTCAAGAAACCGACGCCGATGCGCAATAAGAAAGGTCAAGACCTCAACCTTTTATGCAATTATCACAAGGATACGGGGCTTACAACTGATAACTGCATCTCCTTTCACATGGATATAGAGAAGGCGCTCAAGAGTGGGAAGCTCACCCACTTACTTCTAAATGTGCGTAAGGAGGTACGCCAAATCACTCGAGGCGACGAAGGCCCGAGTAATAAAAAGAGTGGGAAGCTCACCCACTTACTTCTAAATGTGCGTAAGGAGGTACGCCAAATTTCCCTCTGGGCCAAATTTCTTTTTCGGTGACTCTTTCCTACGGGCGACACTCTCGCATGGTCTCGGTCAATTTCATGGTCATGCCCGCAACTTCACGCCATGACGTATTACTTGGTCAACACGCTCAACGGGAGTTCAGCATGATCACTTCCACTCCTCATGTCGCCTGCGGTTTTCCCACAGAAACCAGCGTGGCCATTATGTACGCAAGGAAGGAAATCATGTCCGTTGAAGAGAAATACTGACAAAGCAACCAAAGTCATCATCCAACGGTGAACCAGAAAAATGGGTACCAAATAACAAGTACCCAGAACAAACAGTGCTATTAGGGCCCGTCATGACTCCCACAATCAAGGCGTGCTTAAAAAAACTGTTGTTCCGGAATGTAGATATATTTGCCTGGTCACCGGCGGATATGACTGGAGTACCGATGTAACATTTGTGTAAATCGGGTTTCAAAAACCCGCCCCAAACTATCAATCAAGTATATGAATTTATAGCGTTCAGTTATTTTCTTCTTTAATATTGCTTAAGGTATTAAAATATTTCTTATATAAAAAAATAATAATAATGGAATAACCTTAATGAATCAACATAAATATTAATTTTTTTACTTATTTTGCGAAACGCGTAACCGTACAACCGAACGAACCGACATCCATGACATTTTCGGGAATAATCCAAGTTACACATGTCTTAAAACCTTTATATAACCTAAATATTAGGTTAAAGGGTTAAAATGGCAAACAAATGAAAATACAAGTCCAAGGGCCAATAATGTCAAAAAAATAATAAATTTTTTTGCTTCTTCACCAAGTTTGCCACATATCTCCAATTTTTGACACCTAGCACTGACTTTGCCACACTTAATATGGTGTTGACACATGTTAGGACACTAATCCACACTTGAGGACACTTGTCATCACCTCCTTAATCCTAAAATACTATAAATACCCCCATGATTCTTCCATTTTTTTCACACCACTTCAAAACACTTCAAAGCAAAGTGTGAAGTTCTTCTTTCTATCCTTCTTGGAGCTTGTTTCCAACTTTTGGAAGCCTCCTATCTTGAGTTCCTAAAGTGTTCTTCAACACGAGTTAGTACTCCTTCGCCGGTTAAACCCACAACTCGTGCGCTCTCATTACCACTCAAGAATACGCACCCAATGTGAATAAATCTCTACAAATTCCATGTTTTAATCATGTTTTGGGGTGTATCATGTGTCGTACAATTTCTTATTATTTAACACTTGTGCTAATATCATTTCGTGATCAAATGTGTATAGTTGTTATGTGGTTTATATGTGGTTACATTTCATCATTTCAATGCAATCATTTCATTAGGCCCATCAGTTCCTCGTGGGATACGGATTGAGCATCAGGTGCCTCATTAGATCGGCTCCGTTTGATTGAGCCTTGATCTCAATTACATCATACATCATGTCATGGGTTCATTCAGTGTGGTTTGTGATTGGTTATATATATACATCTGTTCACATATGATTCATGCACAATTTATTTAAACAACAATATAAATTACTTAAATGTTTATTTAAGGTTCACTCGCCAACTTTTGTTGACCCAAACTTTCTGTTTTACGCATGATACATGTGAACAAGTGGAGGAAAGAAACACATAGGATGGCCTTAGAAAAATAATTTAATTCGTTTGGAACAATCGTTGGTTTAATGTTTGTGTTTGTATGGTATTTGTGCTGGATATTTGAAGTAAATTTGAATTTAATAATTATGAAACTTATTAGTAAATATCATGAGCTTTGGTGATAACCCAATCATGCCCCGACTTTATTCCGCTGCGGGTCGGGGTGTGACAGATTTGTATCAGAGCTTGTGACTATAGGGATATAGGATAGGTTATTAGACCCTTAGAGCCTATACTATAGTTGATTAGATTTTAATTGTTTATGTGTTACATGCAAAATTCATGATGTTTATATGTTTCATGTTTATTTTCACGCATAATATTATGCAAGCACTCTCGCAAGTACATGTTGATATGCAATGCTCATCATAGTTCATATCCTCATAACATATCATATCTATGAAAGCACACACCTCACGATTTTACAATTTCCATGATTTCTTTTCAAAGATTTTTGCAATGTTTTCATATTTTTCAAATCACATCAAAGTGAGTTTTCACGACGGGCATGTAGTAACTGGAAGGGTACGAGTACCGGTAGTCGGAACGCCTGTCTAGGCTTGGCATTCATATAAATCCAAAATAAAGGACCAGTTTGCCTACCTGGGGACTAACGATGAGAGTACGAAGGACCTATTAGGCCAAAGCATGCTATACCAAACGTCATGTGAACTAACCCCACCTTTGAGCTGGCATTGTGTCTACAGCTGGACACCCTCCGACCTTACATCTCGCAATCATGTTTTACGGTTTTCATTCGGGTGATGCGAGTGTTAACCAGCAGACACCAATGTGAACCCTACTAAGCCCAATAGTCATGGGGGCCGACATGACTATATAGGCTATGGTATGGGAGACATTTGGAGACCCAAACATGAGCAAGCCCAAGACATCATATGGATGTAGTTAAGTTATTTTCAGTTATTTATAAATGTTGTTTTCATTCTTTTTACGACACATGACACCTAGAAAATTCTCAAACTCACAATCTCCCTACATATATTCCTATAGATGTCTGCTAGACACTTAAGAGGAGGTAGAAGGTCAAGCGAACGCATGGCCACGTAAATTGCTCAACAAATGGCCGCGGTACTTCCTGACATCGTACTACAAGTTCAACAAGCTCTCGCCGCAAATCCCATCAACCCTCCAAACCAAGAAGGCCAAAACATCGTCAACCCTCCTCCCAAAACCACTAAATGCACCTACAAACACTTCAAGTCTTGCGATCCCCTAAAATTTGAAGGGACTGAAGGTGTCACCGCTCTCCTCCACTGGTTTGAGGAGATGGAAAACACTTTTCTCAATTGCGACTGTCCTGAGGATCGCAAGGTACGTTACGCAACTGGAAGATTGTTTTGAGTAGCCCTTACCTGGTGGAACACAGAAAAAGGTAAGCGGGGTGTGGAAGATGCCATGGCCTTATCATGGGAGTAATTGAGAGAAATAATGACCAGACGCTTCTGCCCTAGAAGCAAGATCAAAAAGCTTGAAGATGAATTCTATTATCTAAAGCAAAAAGAAGGGGATCACACCTCCTACAACAAGAGGTTTCTTGAATTGAACCAGATGGTTCCCAGCCTGTTCACCCCATTATACCGCTTAATCGAGCACTATATTCGAGGCCTCCCCTCGAAAATCCAAGATTCGGTTTTAGGCACTTCACCCACAACACTAGAAGCCGCAATGGAATTAGCTACGGAACTTACAGAAAATTGCATTCGAAATGGCGATTTTAAAGATGAGAAGAAGAGAACGACTGTTGAAACCCCAACTCCAACCCCATCTGGTTCCTCCTCAAAGTTTGCTGATAAGAGGAAGCGAAATGGCAAGAACTTCGCCATCACCCAAACCAACTCTCCGATCACTGCTGCTCCAATCACCCAAGTCGCCCCTCCAGCCGCACCATTCAAAAGGCCATACACTGGCCCACACCTAAAGTGTAACCGTTGCCAATACCATCACCCTCTTGAGAACCCTTGCCAACATTGCACAAGTTGTGGTCGTGCAGGTCACACTATCCAAACTTGTCGTACACTCCAACGATCAAACCGCAATCAGCCTCCAACCCAAACCCAAAACTAAATGGTGAGCCAAGCCCAACAACCCTTACTTCTACCACCTGCCCAACCCATAGCCCAACCTTACTACCAACCCAATTACCCCATGATGCAACCCATAAGAGCCTGTTTTAAATGTGGGGACCCAAACCACTTCAGAAATACTTTCCCACGCCTGGTAAACATCATCAATGCCCAAGACCAAGCAAACCCGGTGAACCAAGCTAACCAAGCTCCTCCACCTGCCAGAGGAAGGGCTTTCAATATCAACGCCAACCAAACAAGGGCTGACAACAATATGGTCAACGGTACGTTTCTCGTAAATGGTAGTTATGCATCCATATTATTCGATACTGGTGAGGATAAGAGCTTTGTATCTCTAGAATTCGAATCTATTCTCGACTTACCGCTGTTAGTCTCGCCGAATCAATCACGGTGGAAGTTTCTGACGGAGAACCCATTTCATTAAATTCTATTATATGTGATTGTACTCTTACTCTAAACGATCACGATCTCTTGATTGACCTCATCCCTATGAAATTGGGAAGTTTCGATGTTATCATTAGTATGGACTGGCTCAGCCAGCATCACGCCGAAGTGGTGTGCCATGAAAAGTTCATTCGTATTCCTCTCGCCGACAGTCAGACACTACGTATCTTTGGAGAAACTCCTTCGAAAGGGCTCAAATTGATATCATGCCTTCAAGCTCGAAGATACATTCACAAGGATTATGTCACGTTTCTAGCTCACATCGTCAACAAGGAAGGCAAAGAAAGAAAGCTCGAAGATATTCCAATCGTGAAAGAATTCCCTCAAGTATTTCCCGACGATGTTTCAGGACTTCCTCCTGTGCGATAAGTTGAATTTTGAATTGATCTTGTACCTGGTGCTACACCAGTCGCAAAATCTCCTTATATGTTAGTCCCATCGGAAATGCCAGAGCTGGCCAGTCAGCTGCAAGAGCTGACTGACAAAGGATTCATACGTCCTAGCTCGTCGCCTTGGGGTGCACCTGTTCTTTTTGTGAAGAAGAAGGATGGAACGTTTCGCATGTGCATTGACTATAGAGAACTCAACAAGTTGACTGTTAAAAACCGCTATCCTTTACCTCGTATTGATGACCTGCTAGACCAACTTCAAGGTGCCACCTGTTTTTCCAAAATCGACCTTCGTTCTGGTTATCATCAGCTTAGGGTGCGCGAAGAAGATATTCCAAAAACTGCCTTTCGAACTCGTTATGGTCATTACGAGTTCATGGTTATGCCTTTCGGGTTAACCAACGCCCCTGCTGTCTTCATGGATTTGATGAATAGGGTATGCAAACCCTATCTCGACCGTTTTTTTCATAGTCTTCATTGAGGACATCCTTATCTACTCCAAGTCAAAATCCGATCATGAGCGACATCTTCGGCTTATCCTTACACTTTTGAAGACTGAAAAGCTTTACGCTAAGTTTTCAAAATGTGAATTCTGGTTGAAAGAGGTACAATTTCTTGGTCATGTAGTTAATGATAAAGGGATTCATGTCGACCCTTCAAAAATCAAGGCAGTACAAGAATGGCAAGCGCCACGCACTCCTATAGAAGTTAGGTCATTTCTTGGCTTGGCTGGATATTATCGACGCTACATTGCCAATTTCTCTCGTATCGCTGTTCCACTGACGGCCTTGACTCACAAGGGAAAACCCTTCATTTGGGGACCCAAGCAAGAGGAGGCCTTCCAAACTTTAAAGCAAAAGCTTTGTGACGCACCTATCCTTACACTCCCTGAGGGTTGCAAAGACTTTGTGGTTTATTGCGACGCGTCAGGGCAAGGTCTAGGCTGTGTACTGATGCAAAGAGGAAAGGTGATAGCCAATGCCTCTAGGCAACTCAAAGTACATGAGAAGAATTACACCACCAACGACCTGGAACTTGAAGTCGTCGTGTTCGCTCTCAAGATATGGAGACATTATCTCTATGGTACCAAGTGTGAAATTTACACTGACCACAAGAGTCTCCAACATATCTTCAATCAAAAAGAATTAAACATGAGGCAACGAAGATGGGTCGAACTCCTCAATGATTATGACTGTGAGATTTGATATCATCCGGGCAACGCAAACGTTGCGGCTGATGCACTCAGTCGAAAGGGTTGCGTGAATTCCATTCATCTTCTATGTTCGCAAATTGTAACCAAAATCAAAGATCGAATACGGGCAGCTCAACATATTTCTGTAACGGAAAATGACGTACGCGATGAGCTGTCGTGTGGAGCCGAACTCAAAATAGAAACCAAATCCGATGGTATTCTGTACTATTGAAACCGTTTTGGATTCCCGATCGCGACAACCTTCGTGATTTCCTCATGAATGAGGCACACAAAACACGATACTCTGTACATCCAGGAGCCGATAAGATGTATCAAGACCTATGATACACCTACTGGTGGCCTGGCATGAAAAAGGATATTGCTGTTTTTGTTTCCAAGTGCCTTACATGCTCCAAAGTGAAAGCGAACATAAAAGACCTTCAGGACTTCTTGTCCAACCCGAGATACCTGTATGCAAGTGGGAAAACATAACCATGGACTTCATTACCGGGTTACCTCGCACCTCCAGTCGGTATGACACCATATGGGTAATCATTGATCGTCTTACAAAATCAGCTCACTTCATTCCAATTTGCGAGGACTTCAAGAACGAGAAATTAGCTCGTATCTACATCAGCGAAATCGTAAGCCGTCATGGTGTACCGTTAAGCATCATTTCAGACCGTGATCGTCGTTTCATGTCACGAACATGGCGGGCCGTACAATCCGCTTTTGGTACACGTATAGACCTCAACACTGCCTTCCATCCCCAAACTGACGGTCAATCTGAGTGCACCATCCAAACCCTTGAAGACATGCTTCGAGCATGTGTCATCGACTTCAAAGGGAATTTGGACGCTCATCTACCGCTAGTCGAATTTTCGTACAACAATAGCTATCATTCAAGTATCGGTATGGCTCCCTTTGAAGCCTTATATGGTCGTAAATGCCGATCCTCAGTATGTTGGCACGAAATTGGTGAAGCGCAAATCACCGACCCGAGTTGATTCGAGAAACAACCGACAAAATCCTGCAAATTCGAAACAATCTTCTAGCGGCTCGAAGTCGTCAAAAGAGTTATGCTGACAAACGAAGAAAGCCCTTGGAGTTTTGTGTTGGTGACCAAATACTTTTGAAAGTATCACCGTGGAAGGGAGTGATTCGTTTTGGTCAAAAGGGCAAGCTAGCACCACGTTACGTAGGACCTTTCAAGATACTCAAAAGAGTAGGTCCTGTAGCCTACAAGCTTGACCTACCAGAAGAACTCAACAGAATACATCCCACGTTCCACGTATCAAACTTGAAAAAGTGCCTCGCCGACGAAAACCTCCATATCCCTCTAGAAGACATTCAAGTCGATGAATCAATGCACTTCATTGAAAACCAATAGAAATCATGGATTTCGTTGAGAAGCGTTTAAGGCGAAGTCGTATTCCAATCGTCAGCGTGCGTTAGGAGTCAAAACGAGGCCCCGAGTTCACATGGGAACGTGAAGACACAATGCGCGAGAAATACTCGCACTTTTTTCCGGTTACAACTAGTACTTAAATTTGGGACGAAATTTCTAAAAAGTAGGGTATACTGTAACATTTGTGTAAATCAATCAAGTATATGAATTTATGGCGTTCGGTTATTTTCTTCTTTAATATTGCTTAAGGTATTAAAATATTTCTTATATAAAAAAATAATAATAATGGAAATAACCTTAATGAATTAACATAAATATTAATTTTTTTACTTATTTTGCGAAACGCGTAACCGTACAACCGAACGAACCGACATCCATGATATTTTCAGGTATAATCCAAGTTACACATGTCTTAAAACCTTTATATAACCTAAATATTAGGTTAAAGGGGTTAAAATGGCAAACAAGTGAAAATACAAGTCCAAGAGCCAAAAATGTCAAAAAAAATAATAAATATTCTTGCTTCTTCACCAAGTTTGCCACATATCTCCAATTTTTGACACCTAGCACCCACTTTGTCACACTTAATATGGTGTTGACACATGTTAGGACACTAATCCACACTTGAGGACACTTGTCATCACCTCCTTAATCCTAAAATGCTATAAATACCCCATGATTCTTCCATTTTTTTTCACACCACTTCAAAACACTTCAAAGCAAAGTGTGAAGTTCTTCTTTCTATCCTTCTTGGAGCTTGTTTCCAACTTTTGGAAGCCTCCTATCTTGAGTTCCTAAAGTGTTCTTCAACACGAGTTAGTACTCCTTCGCCGGTTAAACCCACAACTCGTGCGCTCTCATTACCACTCAAGAATACGCACCCAATATGAGAATCTCTACAAATTCCTCGTTTTAATCATGTTTTGGGGTGTATCATGTGTCATACAATTTCTTTTTATTTAATACTTATGCTAATATCATTTCCTGATCAAATGTGTATAATGGTTATGTGGTTTATATGTGGTTACATTTCATCATTTCAGTGCAATCATTTCATTAGGCCCATCAGTTCCTCGTGGGATACGGGTTGAGCATTAGGTGCCTCATTAGATCGGCTCCGTTTGATTGAGCCTTGATCTCAATTACATCATACACCATGTCATGGGTTCATTCAGTGTGGTTTGTGATTGGTTATATATATACATCTGTTCACATATGATTCATACACAATTTTATTTAAACAACAATATAAATTACTTAAATGTTTATTTAAGGTTCACTCGCCAACTTTTGTTGACCCAAACTTTCTGTTTTACGCATGACACATGTGAACAAGTGGAGGAAAGAAACACATAGGATGGCCTTAGAAAAATAATTTAATTCGTTTGGAACAATCGTTGGTTTAACGTTTGTGTTTGTATGGTATTTGTGCTAGATATTTGAAGTAAATTTGAATTTAATAAATATGAAACTTATTAGTAAATATCATGAGCTTTGGTGATAACCCAATCATGCCCCGACTTTTATTCCGCTGCGGGTCGGGGTGTGACAACCAAGGGAAATCGTTGAGCATGCATTACACACTTTCCCATTGTTCAGAAGAAGCGCAGCCTCGGTCCCAAAAAGACCCGCGCACTGAACGAGCAAGTTTTAGAGCTTCTCAAGCAGTAATCCTCTGAGAGGTACGTTATCATACATGGGTAGCCAACCTAGTCATGGTCCAAAAGTCCAACGGCAATTGGCGCATGTGTGTCGATTTCAAGGATCTTAACAAGGCATGTCCCAAGGACTGCTACCCCTTACCTGAAATCGAAAAAAAGGTGGACTCTCTCGCTTCATTTAGGTGGAAATATTTCCTTGATTGCTACAAAGGCTACCACCAAATCCAAATGAAGAAAGACGACGAAGAGAAGACCGCTTTTCGAACTGACAAGGGGATTTTTTGTTACACAAAGATGCCCTTCGGATTGCGCAACGCAGAGCCACCTATCAACGTTTAATGGACCATGTCTTCGGGGACGACATTGGCGAAACCGTAGAGGTGTACACCTCGTCATCATGAGCTCGGATGAGGAGAAGATGCTGACAAATGTTCAAAAGACGTTTGCATCCTTGCGCAAGGCAAACCTGAAGCTGAACCCCAGCAAGTGCTCGTTTGGAATGGAAGAATGCAAATTTTTAGGTTTCATCGTCACGCGCAACGGTTTCAAAGTTAATCCCCAGAAAGTGGAAGCGATTCAACGTATGCGTTCCCCCTCAACTATCAAAGAAATGCAACAGTTGGCAAGGCGATTGGTTGTACTGAACAGGTTCTTGGCCAACCACGCAATGAAGTCATTCCCATTCATCAGCACTTTGTGGAACTGTGTAGAGCAAAACAAGTTTCAGTGGACTCCGGATGCGGAGAAAGCCTTCACTCAAATGAAGGAGTGCTTAATTCAACTGCCAACGCTCACAGCACCGCAAAAGAACGAGCCACTGATACTTTACCTTTCTGCATCATATATCCCTCTAGGAGCAGTCCTGCTAGTAGAGCATGCAGGAGTTCAAACTCCTATCTACTATGTCAGCAAGATGCTAACTGACCCAGAGACACGATATCCTATGATGGAAAAGCTTGCTCTAGCTTTGGTCCACGCATCCCGCCGGTTGCGTCGGTATTTTTCCAGCCATGTGACAACAGTTCTCTCGAACTATCACTTAGACCAAATTTTGTCGAAACAGGACATATATGGCCGTCTAGCAAAATGGGCGATCGAGCTTGGTGAACACAACATTGTGTATAAACCACGCCCAGCAATAAAAGGACAGATTTTAGCCGCTTTTATTGCGGAAGAACTACACAATAAGGCACAAGAGTGTGAAGCTGTACAAAATCCAACGCCGGTTACAGATGTCCGCTTTGATACTTCACACAGATGGCGCATCCAATGATGATGACGCAGGGGCAGGTCTTCGCCTAATAAGCCCCGACAATCAGGAGTTCACCTATGCCATCAGGTTGGATTTCAAAAGTACCAATAATGAAGTTGAGTACGAAGCATTCCTGGCAGGCCTTTGGTTAGCAATCAAAATAGGCGAACAGAATTTGGAAGCAAACGTAAACTCCCTTTTAGTCGCAGGACATGTCAATGGCCTATAAGACGCAAAAGGCGAAACGATGGCTTTGTATCTTGAACAGGTGCAAGCCTTAATAACCAAATTCCAACACATCAAAATAACCCTGTCAATCGAAGCGAGAATAAACATACCGACGCACTCAGCAAATTAGGCGCTACAAGCTTCAAGCACCTCGCGCATGAAGTGCGCATTGAGGTACTCAAGAACCCTTCTATTCCTTTGCGTCAAGTCAACTTCATTGAAGTGTGGAATCCTTCCTGGATGTCTCCCATAATCATGTTCTTGCAACACAAGATCCTCCCCGAAAACAAAGTGGAAACAAGGAAGGTCCAGAACAAGGCACTCAACTATGAAATGGCGGACGGTATCCTATACATGAAGTCGTACCTTGGACCGCTCCTCCGCTGTGTTGACCCACAAGACGCGCAGTACTTAATCCGCAAAATACATGAACGGTTATGCGGAATTCCGCCGGTCCGCGCATGGTCGTAGCAAAGATCATGAACGCCAGTTACTATTTGCCTGGCATGCACCTAGATACGGTCGAAACACTAAGGAAGTGCGCATCATGCCAGCGCCATGCTCCGAAGACATTGCGCCCCAAGAATCCTCTGATCCCCGTGACAACAGCATGGGCCTTCTAGCAATGGGCAATCGATATGGGGGGACCTTTCCTAGACGGCCCAGGCGCGGTGAAGTTCATAATCATTGCAGTCGATTACTTCACCAAGTGGGTAGAAGCCAAACCCCTTGCATCCACCACAGCAACTGTAGTTCGGAAATTCATTTGGGAACACATCATATGTCATTTTGGGTTACCCCTGCGCATAGTCAGTGACAATGGCCCCAATTTGGCAACTGAAGAACTACAGCAATGGATGAAGGAAATGCATATCAAGCATGTCTTCACTTAAGTCGCACATCCCCAAGGGAACGGCCAAGTGGAGAGCATAAACAAGAGCATCGTCAAAAGGATCAAGACAAGATTGGGTACGGCGCGGAGAGGCTGGGTAGATGAGTTGCCAAGAATCCTTGGGCTCATCGAACCATGCGGAAAACCAGCACAGGCGAAACTCCTTTCAGCCTTGTGTATGGGACAGAGGCAGTGATTCTTGCAGAGATAGGCCTCTCATCACCACGCATGCTAGCTGCGCAAAACCAAAACAATGAAGACGAGCGCAGACTTGACTTGGACTTACTAGAAGAAAGGCGCGAAAACGCCGCTATCAACGAAGCAAAATACAAGTCCAAGCTCGAGAAATACTACAACGCGCGAGTCCGCATATGCACCTTCCTGCCCGGTGATTCTGTTCTACGCGACAACGAAGCGTCTAAGGCTGAAAGTCCTGGAAAACTGGCACCTAAGTGGGAAGGTCCCTACATTATCCATGACATCCTAGGAAAGGGCGCATACACCCGTAAACGCATGGACGGAACAAATGTCCCTAGGACATGGAATGCGTAGCAGCTAAGACGGTGCTACATGTAAACTAGCAAGTTCATTATCTTATTGTCTACCTTGTACATGGCTCCTACACCTTATTCATTAATAAAGACAAGGGTTACATGAATTATTTTTTCTTAAGGTTTCGTTACAAATGCACGAAACCACTTTGGGTATACGTGTAAACACCTTGGTACACAAAGACTCTTGAACCAAAATTCACTACCTACTGCATGCGCATGAGAGCGGATGTTCATACACGAGTTCATTACCAGTTTCATTAGCTATACCTACACAAAGTTGGTCCTTTTCATGAAAATATTGTAACTAGAAAGAAATATTTCATTAGAGATAAAAATATTTACAAAGAGTATGTACAAACTCGCGTAGTGCGCAGTACATTCAAAAATCCTACAAAGATATTACAATAAGGATCCTACACTACTCTTCATCAGCAGCGGCCTCGGAATTTTCCGGAAATATATCTTTTAGGTGATCAACGAAGTTGTCGTGTGTGAGCGCCTCGCTCACCAATTCCATAGCCGGGATTTCAAGACGGTTGTACTCCTGCTAAGCCAGGGAGAAGGACACTCTAGTATCAACACCATGACTGGCAGCGCGGCTGTTGTCCCATGGAATGTCCATTACGTGAGTGACGTGTTGTGCACACTGAGCGTAGCCCTATGCGTACCCGTCGTGGAGCGCACTGGCCACCAGCTTGGCCATTGTGCCATCAAGCTCCGCGGAGTTCAGAATAGAGTTTGTGATCTGCAAGTCAAGAACAAGGTTAGAATAGACACAAAATGATCAAAAAACAAATGGAGTACTTACATTGAAAACTCCATGGTGTTGCATCCACAGCATGTTGTTGGTCAGCGACTCCACCAACGACTCGGAGATGGCGGGGGCGTCTTCAGAATTCTCTAGTTTCTTCTCGCCCGCATCCACCTTGGCCTCCGCCAATCGCAGCCGCTCCTTATTCTCTAGGTGCCTGCACTGAATTTCATCCTTTTCCACCAAGGCCACCTAGAGATCTTTCTGCACGCCCTGGAAATCTTTTTGTGCGCCCTGGAAATCCTTCTTTGCACTCTCCAAAGCGGCGCAAACAGCAACCTGGTCATATACATAAGGTTAGTATGACATTCCTGTAGCTCATACAAATGAAGGGAAAATAGTGAGGCAAGTTTTTACCTCTCTCTGCTCACTACGCTCGCGGTCCACCCTGGTCTCCGCGGCCGCAGCAACTGCTGCCTCCTTCTCCTTCTTCTCACGTCCTACCTCTGCACGCAACCAGGCCAATTCATCCCTTAATGATTTTTTCTCGTTATTGTCCGTTTCACAAGCCTCATTCCACAACTTGCGCTCCTTCGCATGTGTGGCATAGGAGCTTTCGACCCTCCTCTTCCACCCCAAAGAGGCCCATTCTTCAACCCGCTGGCGTTTGGCGTATGCAGCTTCCTTAGCCTCCAACCCAGCTTTTTGCGCAGCCACTTGGGCTCTCTCTTTATCCAGGTCCGCTTCAGGAGCTTCGAATTCATTATGTTTTTTCAGCAGGCCTCGCTATTCACGAACAATCCTTTGTGTAACCGAGGCAGAGCTTGCAGCTACCTGGAGGTACGTGCTATGTGATTCTTATTCATGTTCAGCGCGCGCACACACTTCTACTAGAGGGAAGACTCCTTTAAACAAATCACGGCACGCCGGCCAGTGAGAGAAATCATCTCCTTTCTTTAGTTTCCACACAGGGGTGTGGATCTCTTCAGCACGAGCTGCGGTGTATGTCCTGTAGTAATAATCACCTGGGGTTTCGTCTGGGCGGATTGGAGATCCTTCAGCGGAAGGGTTTCTACCAGATCCCCTGGCCTCACCCATGGGCGTCGGCTCTTCAACATGCACCCCCTGTAGAGCATCAGTTTGCGCACCCTCATCGGCAGCCGTCACCACCGGCTCCGTCTCCTCAACAACACCCGTATCACCAACAACCTGAGGTTCTTCCACCACCACCACGGGATCCACGTTAATCTCCACCCGAGGTTCTTCCACCACCTCCACAGGATCCATGTTACCCACCACCTGAGGATCTTCCACCACCACCTCAAGATCTTCCACCACCACCTCATGTTTCGCCGCCCCAGCAGCAGACTCCCCACCCTGTGCGCTGGACGCTTGCGCATCTTCACCCACAAGAGGGAGCATTGGAGTATCCTTGGGCGCGGCCGGAGTGCTGGATTCCACAAAAACCGACTCATCCCCCCCTGCGGGATACAAACATTATACAAAAACGTGGTGCAATTAACACAAGTTATAAGGTTACCTAGGGAAATCTTGGCGGTGAGCGTCTCTAGACTCCCCCTCTTCCCTATCACCTTACGCGCAACCTTTTTGGAGGGTTGCGCGGAGATTTTCTTCTTTGGACGCCTCTTTCGCTTAAGAGGCTCTGGGCCGGATTCGACCTCCAGCGGGTCATCAGGATTGGCGGTCGGAATAACCACCGGCTTCGGCGTGGGCTTCTTCACACCTACAGGATCAAGACCCTCCCATGAGTCAGATACTACTACATAAGCTTTCCAATCGTTAGACATAATGCGCTTACCTTTGGGAGAGTCCACCCCAGGTTGAGTCAACTCCTTCTCACTCGTCGCGCTCGGCCTCGCGCGTCTCTTCTTCTTATGATCTGGGCCAATACCCAAATTTTTCAAAGTGCCTGCACATCAGCAGCAACAACAAATGAGTAATCTGCAAAGATGACAACACAACAATATGAAGACTTACCAGCCGGAGGCGTGGGGGCCAGCAGATCCGCATTCCTAAGGAGTTCAAAATTCCCTAGGATTTGCGTGTACCAGGTGGGCTCATCTAGGCCCAGGGAAATTTTCTCAATCCGCCCTTCCTTCTCTAGAAGGCGGCCAAGAACAGCGGCGCCCCTGCAAAAGAGAAACACATGGTCAGCCTACACACAAGCCGAAATCAAGAAATACAACAACAAAGTAAAAATACTTACTCCTATCCCCCTGCATGTAAACCGGTTTCTCTCGGCGGTCGGGCTTCCACACCAGGCTCATCCCGGCTGCCACTAATATCCTCTCGGGCAATTGGATTGTCGAGATCTCTTTCAAATCCATATACCAGGGATCCACCACTTGTATAGGAAGGGTTTCCGCCGGAATCTCCTCCACCCCCCGGAAGTGCATATGGAGGGGAATGACACCAGACTTCATATAAAAAAAATTTGCTTTCCAATCGTGGAAGGACTTGGGAGGAGAGAGCAAAATTTTGCGTGCCCGCACACGGTGCTGGAAAGAATAAAACCCCATGCGTGTGTGGCCGCCACTCTCTCTGACAGTTCATTAATGAATGTGAGGCGTACTGTTGACAGCATGCAACAGCTATCAAATGTCCTCTCCATGACACTCTTTTTCTCACCAACCCACCTGCAACGTCAGCATGGCAGAGATTCAAATTTCAAAATCATCATTATGAAGAGTTTCCTTCACACAAACGTTTCCTCCAACCCTTCTTGAATTTTTGCTGTTGAAATAAGCACGCATACAAGAATTCTTTTAGTCCAGCACTCCTCCTACTTGCCAGCATGCGCATAGGAGCAGCACTGGACTGGGGGACTTGAAGGGGTATGGTCCCAAAAACCCTGCGCTTGTGCAAGGAACCATACCCTCAACAACATACTACAAGGATAACCTTGCGCGCAATGTGCAATGGTGCGCCTTCCTTAGAACCAGTAGGTCATACAATGAACCTTGCGCACTCAGCGCAACGGTAAATTAGACCAACACATATAGGTCACACAACGAGCCTTGCGCACTCAACGCAACGGCAAGTTAGACCAAACAATATAAGTCACACAATGAACCTTGTGTACTTGGCACAACGGCAAAGTTAGACTTAGACGCGCAGGCTACTTGACCCTGCGCAGAACAAACAACCCTCTAGCCGCAAGTCCTAAAACCTTGCAAGGACAAGACAAACATGAGAGCACCTCATAGTCTTGTGGACAAAAGGATTTATCCCTGCCACCCTGCGCTGGACAGATAGCACTGACAACCTTGTAGAAGGGATAAGCGCAAAGAGGCGTTGACTATATACAAGGGTACGGAGTGGCAAAGTTGTGATCAATTGTTGCTCGGTAGGTTGCGTCTGACAGCATCGCATGAACAGTAATGCAGACACCAGACTGTGCACCAACCATACTTACGCCAATAACTGTCACACATTCTCCAATTTCGGTTGATAGCGGGTCTGACACCAGAGACAACTGCCTTTACACGTGGCACCATTCAGCATCCGACAAAGCACACCTCCTGATAGAGAATGTTAATTCTCCTACAGGGAACATTTAATGTTCGACGCAGAAGGACAGAACGGATATCTCTGGTCATCTGGGCCGGGCCCGAGGCCCGTCAGCCCATCTCCTAAGCCCACTTACTTTCGGCTATAAAATAAGTATCGGACCACAAGGTAAATCATCTACAATCACATTCAGAAACATACGAACTAACTTACGGCATGCTACTTTGAGCTCACTTGCTTATTACCTGCAATCACCAAATACTTATTCTCACACCGGAGTGTGGTCACGGAGAAAACCCTCCCTCTTCCCCATGACGAGACTAACGGCGCTGCTAGTTTTGCAGATCAGTCCGAGTGAGATCATGCTGAAGAGCGAGCGAAGAGGCAACCTTTTATGCAGAAATCTCTTGGCTGTAACTAATATATCCCCGGATATCCCTAGGTTTAACCAGTGTTTTTTCAGTTTGGATGGTGAGTATGGATGGATAGAGCTGATGGTGAATGATGTTGGTGTGATGATGATGGTGGAATGGGTGAGGGTTAGAGATAATGGAGGTTAGGTTATGGTTCGAGAGGTTAGGGAGAAGTTAGATGTGAAGGAGATGATGATGAATGGCTCCAAGATGTGATAATATGCTCAAACACCCATAACCCCCCACAAAACACCTTCAAAATTCGGTCAAAACAACATCATAAATGAATCAGCGTTTAGGTTTTCCAACCACGTAGGCTACGGGGTAGTGTCACGTCAGCGATCCGACCTCCTGATCCACTTCTTTGTCGATGCCCTATTCTGTAGTTTACGGCCATATTTTGACAACGAGGTGCGTCGGCGACGCCCGAAAGGGACGTCGACGACGCGATGCGCAATCCCACTTTGTCGTTTTGTTCGTTTCTTACACCCGATTGGTCTCTTTCACTCCACGATGCTCTATAAAGCTACTGAATAGCTTCTTAAACTGCGTTAGACTTGCAAAACACAATTCTAATCAAAGTAGGCCATTTGAAACCAAAAGTCACGTAAAAACTAGGGGTGTAAACGAGTCGGGCCGAGCCCGAGCCCGACTAGGCTCGGGCTCGGCCCGTCATGTTTTTATGGAGCTCGAGCTCGGCTCGGCTCGGTTCGATCCTACTTATTTGAGCTCGAGCTCGGTTCGCGAGTTAAACCCAAAGCTCGACCTCGGCTCGAGTTATTTTGAGAATAACCTCAAACAAGCTAATAACTTGGCTCGAGCTCGCTTCAATATTACTTAAACGAGTCAAAGCTCAGCTTGAGCATGGTTCGCCAATGTTATCATCAGTATTATTGTATTTAAAAACATGACAAATTTTGTTTGGGCTCGTTTAGGCTCGCGAGTCTAAACGAGCTTTGTATTTGAGGCTCGAGCTTGGGCTCGATAACTAAACAAGCTCTATTACAGGCTCGAGCTCGGGCACGAGCTCGTTAAAGCTTGGCTCGTTTGAGCTTTTAACCAAGCCGATAACGAGTAGCTCTCGAACCTCTGGACTTGTTTACACCCCTAGTAAAACATAAACTTAAATACGAATAAACATCGGTTTTCAACCACACATCACTACCCTCATTTGAATGTCCGGATTTGCCTGGCAAAGTGGCTCCACCTCTTTAGCTATGAAACTCGTGGTTTACAAACCAACCTCCCTTGTGCGTAGACATTGGTGTGCATGTTTCAATGTTTTCACGCACTAGTGATCTTCAGTTATGGGCCGGCTCACTTGCATCGCCCATGGACAAATAGGTTTAGATGGCTTCGTCCTTGTTTTCTTGGAGGCTGCCTCATCAATGGCCTTTTTGCCCTACCTTCCACATGTGTTTATTTTTACTGGTTTGGCCCCCAAATTCTTCAGGTGTTGTCAAACTTCTTTTTTTCACATGCACACCACCCTAAACCTCAACCTGTCATTTCTTACTGATAAACAATTGCCTCCTTGATTCAAAAGTATATGTGTTGACCATGTTAGTAAGCTTAGCTTTATCATGAATCAACTGCCCGATGAAAAAGGGATTACATGTTGCATCAGGGCCTATAGACTTCAATGTTGATCTTCTAATCTTCCTCATTCTTTTCATTGCCTTATCTAAAACTGTTTGATCTTCATCTTCGTGATCAGTCTCAAAGTCATCCAGGTCCACATTAAGGTCATCCTCAAACACATCTTCCTCACTACCATTCTCCTTTACATCAGAATCAACGTTGGCTCAAAATTTCTACAAGTCAACAGCAAAATCATACAACAGATTATCCTCTTCCACCCAATAATTAGGATTTTGTTGACCCTTTTGGAACAGGTTGTTGTCTCTCGATTTCTTCTACATCAACTTCCTCCTCAACCTCTTCATCAATATCCTAATCATCACTTCCCTCATCTTCACTTTTCTCATCATCATTTTCCTCATTAGCCTCACCTACTTCATTAGTGTCGTCCTGATTATCTTCATCTCCATGTTCAGTGTCATGGTAATCACATTGAAACATATCAACAAATGGACTATCATGAACTTTAACATCTTGGCTTTCAGGAGGAAGACCATGAGGACTCTGTGTGATGACTTCTTCCTCATAAGATGTTATCTACACAGGAGAGGTCCAGCGTTCAACATAAATTTCAATCAGTTTTACCCCACTACGTACATGCTCAAACTAGCTTGAAAAATCACTATCACTGGACAAAGACTTCAAACCAAAATCCAAAAATACAAATAGAATTTTATAATGGAAATGAAACACCATATCAACAGAATAACTAAGTTGCTTAACCATTTCTTCTAGTACATCCATGCCAAAATCATTAATATCAGAACTATCTATCAAATTATACCTACCACCCACATATATTTGACATGGGCTGTCACTAAACTCGCCATTGTGGTAGACTTTAAGACTGGACTTGGAACTTTCATCATCATCTGTAAAAGCAAAAAATAAATCGATTCTCTATAACTTACAAACAATACTCTGTTTTTCAGTTATGAATTTTAACACTAAATTTCATGGACATTGCAGCATAAAAATTCAAATATAAAGACGCAAGAACTTACTATAATAATCTTTAGGGTCAATGTAGATATCATCTAGTCTGAACCTCCAAAAAACCCCAGCCATTTTCGTTATTAGGCAACTAACTTGAACATCGATTGAAGCAGACCAATCTTGCTGGAGAAGATGGGGGGATTGAATGGTGTAATTTGGGGCTTTCAGGGGATGACATATGTTACAACAAAGTTACAGAATACAAAATGACGAAATTTTCCTTCTTTATAAGTAAAAAAACCTAACAACCAACAGTTGACTAACAGAAATTAGTGGGAAGGACCTGATTGCAAGCAATCAACAACCACAGGGAACGGAGTGTTGATTTTGTTCAAATGAGGGCTAGATGTGTAAGTGGGTGTAAACCATAGGGACGTAAATTGTACTTTACTGTTAAATCTATTATAATTATTGGGTTTAGTTATTTTTTAATAAACCAAACCAATATCGTTTATTTTGGGTTTTTACGTTTACCTACTATAGCATGTGTCGGTATAGTAGCAAGACGATACAGATACCAAACAAATTCCGGTCATGTACCCATTTCAAATAAAAGAACATTCAAAATCAAATAAAAAACTCAATACCAATCGTCATTTAAGATGGAGGGTGGTCAACATAACACATCGACGCAACGCAATAGAAAGAAAACCGCACTACAACATCACGATTGGCTGATAAAGCCTGATTTTTGTATCTCGTCCAGGGCCCAGTTTTTTTTAAATTCTTGGAGACGGGTCTGAATGAGAATGTTGAGGTTAGTGATATTAATAATAACCATCTTGGATAAGCTATCAACATAATTATATTATATGTGTTTATAATACACACTAAATTACATCCAAAAATATATTTGTTCCGCAATAATAAATAATTAAGTGTTGCATCATTTTAGTGATGAAATTGTAAATTTTAAATTTGTATAAGATTAGATGATCTGAGCGTGGTTTTGTGGCGTTTATGTCGCACTACATCGTATACACTATTCCGGGAACGGCGTTGTTCATGGTGTTTATGTTTGGGTTCGGGGTTTTCTACCGGCATAGGAGACATTTAGGTTGTGAAGTGGAGCCTCTTGATTGATGATAAATTTTAGGTATGTTTTAATTAGTTAATGTCTATATATTTTTTTATAAAAGCGCCACTAATTACACCACTCCCATACTATTCATTTTAGCATCACGTCATATTCTGATGCTTGATTCACGTATCGCATAATATCTAATCTTCAACCCTCTCCATGTGATCATTTTAAATTAATGACAGGATAATTTTTGTTGGAGGAATTGGCGTGTGAAATTGAAGCCGGGTGGGACCAGGCTTTTGCCACGTGATGAGGGAGGGTATCTCACGTGTCAGAGTGTTGAACCCACTTGGTGTTTGCATTTCTTTTCTTTTTCACCAATTCATCTTTTTTGCTTTTCCTCTTTTTTTCAGTTTTGTGTTTTCTTCCTTAACTGTATTCCTAACCTCATCGCCACTGTACGTATATTTCACATACATTTATACTCTACACATACATGTATAAAGGGGTCGTATTCTTAACCTTCAAGCTTTAGATTGAGAGTTTTCGAACCAATGTAAGAAAATCAATAATTGAGATGATGACGGGGTCACATAGTGAATGCGTTCCACATGAGAAAATAATTTATTTTTATAAATCGAGTGTTTTAATTTTTTTAATTCAGCAACGTATTGTTATACTCTTTTATAACTTTAATGATAAAAAAAGAAATTCAATAAGTGTATAACATGTGTAATTATAAACACACGTCGTCTAGTTTTAAAAATAGGTTGGGTCTTTACCATATACTTTGCATAATTATTTACGTGCATTGCATAATATGTGTTTGTAATTAGTTATATATAGTTGCATACTTATTTATAGTGCATAATTTATATATATAATTATGTAATTTTTGTGCGTAATTGTGATGCAAATACCCTTGCCTAGTAGCACGTGTTGCGTCTTGATGGGTTCGTATTTTTTGTAGGTTACATTAACTCACCTTTATACATACAAACATATATATATATATATATATATATTGAAGAAATACTGGCTGAACCTACAGATATCCGGTGATGTATTAGTTACAACCGAAAGATTTCTGCATAAAAGGTTGTCTCTTCGATCGCTCTTCAGGGTGATCTCACTCAGACTGACCTGCAAAACTAGCAGCGCGGTTAGTCTCGTAACGGGAAAAGGGTGGGTTTTCTCCGTGACCACACTCCGGCGTGAGAATAAGTATTTGGTGGTTGCAAGTAGTAAGCAGTAAGCTTAAGTAACGAGCAATAAGTTTGTATTTCTGAATATTTTTGGATGTCTATGAATGGTTTACCTGGTGGTTCGATACTTATTTTATAGCCGAAAGTAAGTGGGCTTAGGATATGGGCTGATAGGCATTGGGCCCGACCCAGATGACCAGAGATATCCGTTTTGTCCCTCTGTGTCGAACATTAAATGTTCCCTGCAGGAGAATTAATGTTCTCTTTCAGGAAGTGTGCTTTGTCGGATGCTGAATGGTGCCACATGTAATGGTAGCTGTCTCCGGTGTCAGACCTGCTATCAGCCGAAAGTGGAGAATGTGTGACAGTCACTGGCGTAAGTATGGTTGGTGCACAGTCTGGCGTCTGCATTACTGTTCATGCGACGCTGTCAGACGCAACCTGCCGAGCAACCATTGGTCACAGCTCTGCCACTCCGTACCCTTGTATATAATCAACGCCTCTTAGCGCTTATCCCTTCTGCGAGTCTGTCAGTGCTTTCCGGCCAGCGCAGAGTGGCAGGGATAAATCCTTTTGTCCACAAGACTATAAGTAGCTCTCATTTTTGTCTTGTCCCTGCAAGAACTTGCGGCTAGAGGGTCGTTTGGTCCGCGCAGGGTCAATTAGCCTGCGCGATTAAGTATAACTTTGCCGTTGTGCCAAGTACACAAGGTTCGTTCTATGACTTATATTGTTTGGTCTAACTTGTCGTTGCGCTGAGTGCGCAAGGCTCGTTGTGTGACCTACATTTGTTGGTCTAATTTACCGTTGCGCTGAGTGCGCAAGGTTCATTGTATGATCTATTGGTGTTGGTCTAATTTACCGTTGCGCTGAGTGCGCAAGGTTCATTGTATGATCTATTGGTGTTGGTCTAATTTACCGTTGACTGAGTGCGCAATGTTCATTGTATGACCTACTGGTTCCAAGGAAGGCGTACCATTGCACATTGCGCGCAAGGTTATCCTTGTAATATGTTGTTGAGGGTATGGTTCCTTGCGCAGGCGCAGGGTTTTTGGGACCATACCCCTTCAAGTCCCCCCAGTCCAGTGCCGCTCCTATGCGCATGCTGGCAAGTAAGAGGAGTGCTGGACTAAAAGAATTCTTGTATGCGTGCTTATTCAACGGCAAAAATTCAAGAAGGGTTGGAGGAAAAGTTTGTGTAAAGGAAACTCTTCGCAATGGTGATTTTGAAATTTGAATCTCTACCACGCTAACGTTGCTGGTGGGTTGGTGAGAAAAAGAGTGTCCTGGAGAGGACATTTGACAGCTGTTGCATGCTGTCAACAGTACCGCCTCACATTCATTAATGAATTGTCAGAGAGAGTGGTGGCCACGCACGCATGGTTACCGTCAGTGGCAACTTGCCTGCCACGCGTCTTGCGCTGATTGGTTGTTATTTCCTCACGTGTGTCACGGTTCCTAAACGTATTAAATGCGATTAGTATAAATAGGGGTAACCGTCTATGGTTTTCCTCATTCCTTCAAGTTGTCTCTTGAAATTCTCTGCGTTTCTTCTTTTGTTCTTGAGTTTTCTTGTTCTTCAAAACTTTTCGCCTTCAAGACTTTTTTTGTTTTCTTTGATTTTTATGGTGGTCAGAGGTCCGGAGACTGCTTCTTCTACAGAGGCTTCGACCTCTTTATCGGCAGTCAAGTGGAGCAAGTCCACTTTTGACCGCATGGTTTCCGATTACCGGTTCGCCAAGAGCTGGAATGCCCGATTTCCATCGGACGCTGAGACAGCCGCCGATGCTCCGGCCGGCTACATCACCCTATTTCAGGATTTTTTTTTCCGATGGTAACTTCCGTTTACCGGTTACAAAATGTTTTCTAGAAATTTTTTCCTTTTTACGGCTTCCACATCTCCTAGTTGAATCTGATGGGGATGGTGAGGATTAAACATTTTGAGTTTTTTGTGCCGCTCGACAGGGTCTGTCCCAACCTCGACCGATTTCGCATTTTTTACCAACTGCATTGTTCAATGGGGTTTTATTCTTTCCAGCACCGTGTGCAGGCACGCAAAATTTTGCTCTCTCCTCCCAAGTCCTTCCACGATTGGAAAGCAAAATTTTTTTATGTGACTCGGGTGTCATTCCCCTCCGGATGCACTTCCGGGGGCGGAGGAGATTCCGGCGAAGACCCTTCCTATACCAGTGGTGGATCCCTAGTATAAGGATTTGAAAGAGATCCCGGCAATCCAATTGCTGGAGAGGATATTGGTGGCAGCCGGGATGAGCCTGGTGTGGAAGCCCGACCGCCAGGAGAAACCGGTTTACATGGAGGGGGATAGCAGTAAGTATTTTTACTTTGCTGTTATATTCCTTGATTTCGCCTTGTGTGTAGGCTAACTATATGTTTCTCTTTTGCAGGGGTGCCGCTGTTCTTGGCCCCCTTCTAGAGAAAGGAAGGGCGGATTGAGAAATTTCCCTGGGCCCAGAGGAGCCCACCTGGTAAACACAAATCCTGTGGAATTTTGAACTCCCCAGGAATGCGGATCTGTTGGCCCCCGTGCCTCCGACTAGTAAGTCTTCGTATTGTTGTGTTGTCATCTTTGCAGATTACTCATTTGTTGTTGTGCCGATATGCAGGCGCTTTGAAAAACTTGGGTATTGGCCCAGATCATAAGAAGAAGAGACGCGCGGGGTCGGGCGCGGAGCGTGACGTGGAGTTGACTCAACCCGGGGTGGACCCTCCCAAAGGTAAGCACATTATGTCAAACCATTGGAAAGCTTATGTAGTACTATCTGACTCATGGAAGGGTCTTGATCCTGTAGGTGTGAAGAAGCCCACGCCGAAGTTGGTTGTTATCCCGACCGCCAATCCTGCCGACCCGATGGAGGTCGAATCCAGCCCGGAGCCTCTTAAGCGGAAGAGGCGTCCAAAGAAGGACATCTCCGCGCAGCCCTCCAAAAAGGTTGCGCGGAAGGTGATAGGGAAGAGGGGAAGTCTGGAGACACTCACCGCCAAGATTTTCCTAGGTAATTTAATAACTTGTATTAATTGCACCACGCTTTTGTATAATGTTTGCCTGACTGTTTGTCATCCCGCAGTAGGGGATGAGCCGGTTTTTGTGGAATCCAGCACTCTGGCCGCGCCCAAGAGTACTCCAATGCCCCCACCTATGGGTGAAGGCCCGCAAGCGTCCAGTGTACAGGGTGGGGAGTCCGCTGCTGCGGTGGCGGAACATGAGGTGGTGGAGGAAGATCCTGAGGTGGTGATGGTAGAACCTCAGCTGGTGGTGGAAAGTTCTCAGGTGGAGATTAACGCGGATCCCGTGGTGGTGGAAGAACCTCAGGTGGAGGTTGAGGAGGTTTTTGAGGAGACAGAGCCGGTGGTGACGGCTGCCGATGATGGTGCGCAAACTGATGCTCCACAGGGGGTGCATACAGAACAGCCGGCTCAGGGGTGAAGCCGGGAGATCCGGTAGAAGCCCTTCCGCCGAAGGATCTCCAATCCGCCCAGATGAAACCTCGGGTGATTATTATTACAGGTAATACTCCGCGGCTCGTGCTGAAGAGATCCACACCCATGTGTGGAAATTAAAGAAAGGAGATGATTTCTCTTACTAGCCGGCGTGCCGTGAGTGGTTTAAAGGAGCCTTCCCTCCAGCGGAGGTGCGTGTGCGCACTGAACATGAGCAAGAAACCACATACCACACTTACCTCCAGGTAGTTGCAAGCTCCGCCTCAGTTACACACAGGATTGTTCGTGAATGGCGGGGCCTGCTGAAAGAAAAGAAAGAATTCGAAGCTGCCCAAGCGGACCTAGATAAAGAGCGAGCCTAAGTGACTGCCCAAAAAGTTGAGTTGGAGGCTAAGGAGGCTAAATTTGCCAAAAAACCAGCGGGTTGAAGAATGGGCCCCGCCGGGGGAAGAAGAGGGCCGAAAGCTCCAATGCCACACTTGCGAAGGAGCGCAAGTTGTGGAAGGAGGCTTGTGAGAAGGATAATAACGAGGAAAAATCCTTAAGAGATGAATTGGCCTGGTTGCGCGTAGAGGTAGAGCGCGAGAAGAAAGCATAGGAGGCAGCAGTTGCTGCGGCCGCGGAGGCCAGGGTGGACCGCAAACGCAGTGAGCAGAGAGAGGTAAAGACTTGCCTCACTATTTTCCCTTCATTTATATGAGCTACATGAATGTCATACTAACCTTATGTATATGACCAGGTTGCTACTTGCGCCGCTTTGGAGAGTGGAAAGAGGGATTTCCAGGGTGCACAAAAAGATCTCAGGGCGCACAGAAAGAGCTCCAAGTGGCCTTGGTGGAAAAGGCTGAAATACAACGCAGGCACCTGGAGGATAAGGAGCGTTGTGATTGGCGAAGGCCAAGGTGGACATGGGCAAGAAGAAACTATAGAATTCTGAAAACGCCTGTGCCATCTTCGAGTCGTTGGTGGAGTCGCTGACCAACAACATCTTGTAGATTCAATAGCATGGAGTTGTCAATGTAAGTACTCTATTTGTTTTTGGTCATTTTGTGATGATTCTAACCCTGTTCTTGAATTGCAGGTCGTAAACTCCATTCTGAACTCTGCGGAGCTCGACGGCGCAGTGGCCAAGTTGGTGGTCACTGCGCGCCACGACAGGTATGCGCAGGGTTATGCTGAGTGTGCGCAACACGTCACTCATGCAATGGATGTGCCTTGTGACACCAGCCGCGCTGCCACTCATGGTGTTGATACTGGAGCTGCCTTTTTCCGGGCATAGCAGGGGTACAACCGTCTTAACATCTCGGCTATGGAATTTGTGAGCGAGGCGCTCACACACGACGACTTCATGGATCGCTTAAAAGAATATTTCCGGAAGAAACCGAGGTCGCTGCGGATGAAGAGTAGTGTAGGATCCTTATTGTAATATCTTTGTAGGATCCTTGAATGTACTACGCACTGCTCGAGTTTGTACATACTCTTTGTAAATATTTTATCTTTAATGAAATGTTTCTTTCTAGTTACAATATTTGCGTGAAAAGGGCCAACTTTGTGTAGGTATAGCGAATAAAACTGGTAATAAACTCGTGTATGAACATCCGCTCCCATGCGCATGCAGTAGGTAGTGAATTTTGGTTTAAGATTCATTGTGTACCAAGGTGTTTTCGCGTAGACCCAAAGTGGCTTCGCGCCTTTGTAACGAAACATTAAGATAAAATAATTCATGTAACCCTTGTCTTTATTTATAAGGCCTAAGAGCCATGTACAACGTAGACAATAAGATAGTAGGTTTTCTAGTGTGTTCCGCGGATAGTTGATGAAGCCTTGATGTTTGAACATGCTTGGATAACTGGTAGTGTCGCTTTAGTGTGGTGTGCACTCTTCTGATGGATGCGCTTGCGCGCTGGGCCACCCTAGATCATGTTAACCAATGGTCTTCATCTTCTTATTGCTCGGGCCTTCTCCACCGTGAGTAATTTGGCGTATCTCCTTACGCACGTTTTGAAGTAAATGAGAGAGCTTCCCACTTTTCAGTGCTTTTTCGATCTCCATGCGTAAGGAGAAGAAGTTATCAGTCGTGTGCCCCGTATCTTTGTGGTAGTCACAGAACAGATTGGGGTCTTGACCTTTTTTATTGCGAATCGGCTGGGGCGGTTTGAATTGATGGTCTTCCGTGCTGAGCACCTCCACCGGTGTTTTCGTCAGTGGTGTCCACTGACGATCCCGATTTTCCTGTTTGGTTGTTGTCTGAGCAGCAATCTTATTTATGGTTGCGCGTGCGTCGACTGTTGAATGAGTAAGATTTTGGCTGTGCTCCCTCCAACTTTTATTTTTCTTCCCAAAAATCTTGCTCATGTCTTGGGAACGGTAGTGCGGTAGGGGAGGTCTGCTATCGTTTAGGTTGTGCTCTGTTTGCGCGTATACCTTTGCAGCCGCCATCAGTTTCTCCCAGCTCTTGGGGAGTCCAGTAGTGCCCGACAAGACTTTGATCATCTCGTCGCAGCGGACAGCGTACTTGAACTGTGCGTGAATCAGGTTTTCGTGCACATCCCTGATTTCCAGCACTTCTTTATTGTAGCGGGTGATGAAGTCTTCGAGACTTTCATTGTCATGCCACCAAATGTTCATTACGTCAGAGGAACTTCTCCTTGAGGTCAGTCATGACGCAAGCTTGCCCGTAGGTAAGTTATCAAACCATAGGCGTGCAACGCCTGTAAGGGTTTGGACGAACAAGTGACACCACATAAGCAGCGTCCAGCCTCCAATCAGTCCTGCGCCGGTGAATAAGCGCAGGTGGTCATCTGGGTCGGTCAACCCATTGTATTTTCCCACATTGGAGGGAAGTTTTGCGAGCTCCAATGGTGCAAGCGCGATTTCCTTGATGAATTTTGAGTGTTCGGCTGCTTCAGCCGGCCTTTAGATCAAGCAGTAGTTGTATTCTGCTTCCGGGTTGTAGACAGCCCGTGACGCAGACCAGTAATCGATATGATCTTTTGGCAGCCGGTGAAACACGCTAGTGCTATCACCCTCGCTATTAGTACGGTCCGCCTCGCGCTGGTGTTCCGTCCCCTAGAGGATGTGGGCCCAGTCGAGAGTGTACGGACGTTCGCCTATGAGTATGAGATTCATGTCTATGCAATGATTGGGAGTAATCCGTTTCTTGTGGATGGAGTTGTGATGACACACTCCCCTAGGCCGGTGAGTCGTAGTTGAGCACTCGGGGTGCAGGCGGAGCCTGCACGCGAGTAGCTAGCTGCACCGGCGCAGCGGGAGTGTTTGCTTGTGCGCAGAGTTACGCGTAAACGGCATTCAGAGCCGTCTGAGACTTGATGTACCAAGACATCAGGGTCTCACCCGACGGTAAGACCGATGTGACTGGTACGAAAGAAGTCTCCATTTGAGCTCCGGGAGTAACCGGAATGTTTACACGACTAGAGTCGCGATGAGTTCCAGCATTCCCGGAAGAAGCTTCTTCCACTAGTCCATCAAGTCTAGAGGCATGAACCGGGTTCTTACCTTCAGCTCGAGGACCTCGTGGAGTGTTGGATAGGAAATCAGCCATTTGGACGTGAGGTTTGTGAAAAAATGAAACGAAGAAACGGATGTGAGAGAGAGAGAAAATAGCGGATGGCGCCAATGAAGAAACACTGGTTGAACCTAGGGATTTCCGGGGATATATTAGTTACAACCGAGAGATTTCTACATAAAAGGTTGTCTCTTCAATCGCTCTTCAGGGTGATCTCACTCGGACTGACCTGCAAAACTAGCAGCGCCGTTAGTCTCGTCACGGGAAAAGGGTGGGTTTTATCCTTGACCACACTCCGGCGTGAGAATAAGTATTTGGTTGTTGCAAGTAGTAAGCAAGTAAGCTTAAGTAACGAGAAATAAGTTGGTTGTATAATTCTGAATATTTTTGGATGTCTATATATGGTTTACCTCGTGATTCGATACTTATTTTATAGCCGAAAGTAAGTGGGCTTAGGAGATCCCGGCCCAGACGACCAAAGATATCTATTCTGTCCCTATGCGTCGAACATTAAATGTTCCCTTCAGGAGAATTAATGTTCTCTGTCAGGAGGTGTGCTTTTTTGGATGTTAAATGGTGCCACATGTAAAGGCAGCTGTCTCCGGTTTCAGACTTGCTATCAGCCGAAAGTGGAGAATGTGTGACAGTCACCTGGTGGTTCGATACTTATTTTATAGCCGAAAGTAAGTGGGCTTAGGATATGGGCTGATAGGCATTGGGCCCGACCCAGATGACCAGAGATATCCGTTTTGTCCCTCTGTGTCGAACATTAAATGTTCCCTGCAGGAGAATTAATGTTCTCTTTCAGGAAGTGTGCTTTGTCGGATACTGAATGGTGCCACATGTAATGGTAGCTGTCTCCGGTGTCAGACCTGCTATCAGCCGAAAGTGGAGAATGTGTGACAGTCACTGGCGTAAGTATGGTTGGTGCACAGTATGGCGTCTGCATTACTGTTCATGCGACGCTGTCAGACGCAACCTGCCGAGCAACCATTGGTCACAGCTCTGCCACTCCGTACCCTTGTATATAATCAACGCCTCTTAGCGCTTATCCCTTATGCGAGTCTGTCAGTGCTTTCCGGCCAGCGCAGAGTGGCAGGGATAAATCCTTTTGTCCACAAGACTATAAGTAGCTCTCATGTTTGTCTTGTCCTTGCAAGGTTTTAGGACTTGCGGCTAGAGGGTTGTTTGGTCCACACAGGGTCAAGTAGCCTGCAGGTTTAAGTCTAACTTTGCCGTTGTACCAAGTACACAAGGTTCGTTGTGTGACTTATATTGTTTGGTCTAACTTGCCGTTGCGCTGAGTGCGCAAGGCTCGTTGTGTGACCTATATGTGTTGGTCTAATTTACCGTTGCGCTGAGTGCGCAAGGTTCATTGTATGACCTATTGGTGTTGGTCTAATTTACCATTGCGCTGAGTGCGCAATGTTCATTGTATGACCAATTGGTTCCAAGGAACGCGTACCATTGCACATTGCGCGCAATGTTATCCTTGTAGTATGTCGTTGAATGTATGGTTCCTTGCACATGTGCAAGGTTTTTGGGACCATACCCCTCCATATATCTTCTAAAAATATGTTCACTCTTTATATAAAATGTGTTTTAAAAATATTATGGTTTAGCCTATAGAGACACCTTTTATGTTCGCGTATCGTCTAAAAATATCTTCATTCTTTATATAAAATGTGTTTTAAAAATATTATGGTTTAGCCTATACCAATTTATATATGTTATAAATATAAACAAGTTCAAAATCCTAAAATGTAATCGTAGATCCATTTAATCGTGTCAATGAGATGTTTTGATAATATAAAATTATTTACATAAATTTAAGTGATACGGCTAAAGAAAAATTTATAAGAAACAAATAGATTGTTCAATATAAAAAGGAAATAAATGATAATATAAAATTATTTACGTAAATTTAAGTGATACACCTCTTGTTTTATCAATTGAAGTGATAAGATCTTGTTATTAATTATTAAATCATCACAAAATGATATAAATACATATCGGCTTAACATTTTAGATCTATATAATTTTATATTTATTTGAAAATATGGGAATAATTTCTATATTTTAATTGTCCATTACCAAAGAGAATTGGTAATTGCCTAATTAGAAAAAAGAATGGCCGATCTACGTATGGTGGGGCGAGAAACAGAAAAGCTGGTCAAGCTTACTGTTAGAATAGACCGGACAGCCCAGTTCCAATGCTTAGTTTTACAGGTGCACAGACAGGATATTTTAATAATCGGTTGCGGTTTCTCATTTTAAGAATTGGAATCAGTTATTGCTATAATCGGTTCGGTTCCGGTTCCAATTATTTGACCAAAAAACCATACCTTATGTGTCCGGTTCCGATTTCGGTTCTTAAGAAACCGGATATTAAAATACCCTATTTTTGGGTTTTATACCATATTTTCGAGTTTTTTAGTTCTATATTTTTCGTATTTTTTAATACTTTATTGTGTTTTTACTACCCTATTTTCTCGTATTTTTTGTTTATTATTATTAAATATGCATTGTATAATGTAAGAGGATTAAGATAAATGCACTAACATAAATTCAAAAGAAAGATATTAGAATCATGTATCGAGTATAGCCGGGTATAATCGATTATGGTTCTGGTTCTTATCCGGTTTCGGGTATTCATCGGGTATGATCAGTTCCGGTTCCACATATTGAGATCAAAATGCATACACTATCTATACCCTACGGGTAGGGTCGATTCCGATTTCGGGTATAAAATACCCGGGTATTAAAAACCGGTTCCAGGTTTTATTACCGGGTCCGATTCCGGGTAGGGTTTTTTTGTGCACCTCTACTTAGCTCGAGTCTCTTATCATAAAAAAGTAGCTAACTAGCTAATCACTCGAAATTTGATAGAAAAACTCTCGAGAAAAAAAATCGTGTTTGAAATTGGCTCGGTTATAAACTTATGAGTGCAAACCGAATGAGTTAGACCTCAAACTTCAGCCAGGTTATACAAATTCAAGTTGAGTTGGCTCATTTAAAATTTAAGTTGAATTCAAACTAACTCTATCTCAACTCAGTTTAGCTCGTAAACAACCCTAATTAAGAATGGCTGCATTAACATCCTTAATCTCTTTCTTTGTTTTACTTGTAATAGTATCTTTAGATCTTACGAATCACTTGACATTTCACAAGGTGTAGATACTCTTGCAAATTATATTGTATAATGTATAATAACATATTACTATCATCAATTTTATGAATAGTAATTTTACTTTTATTTTATATTTTCAGTTACATATCTTACAGTATAAATAATATTCGTTTTTAACTTTATATTTATAAGAGTTATCAAATTGCGTGAACAGCAACATTGATATTTTTATAAGTTTTTATAAACACCTTATACTAAAATTAATATATGTTTTTAACCCTATTGTTTTTTTCTTATAATTTTCGTTCGTTTGTTTTTTTTAAAGACTAAATACACGGTTGTGTTAAATTTATTTCTCTACATTTCGATATAAATTTTATTTAAAACAAAGTTGTATTCAAAATTTTATTTAAAACGGAGTGGCATTCGAAATGATGATATGATGAAGAACCAAGTCGGTATGGACCAATAACATCGGTACTGGTATCGGCGCTATCGGAACCGTTATTGGTATTCATTTTTATGATTTTCGATCGGTGTAAAACACGACTTTATTTTTTAAAGGTACATCATACTTGTATAATAAAACCATTGTATATATTACTATACCGACTCGGTGATTCTTTTCAAATAAAATTTATATCGCAATGTCGAGAAATTAAACGCAACCACGTATCACGAGTTTAATTTATACGAGTGCTGGTATCGTACCAGTACCGATATTATAGCTTTCGATCCATGTAAAACAAATGTCAATATCTTTTTGAGTATATCATGACTTTAGTTTTTATGTTTTCTCTTCCGGTTACTATACTATAGCGAGTGTTGGTACCTTAATGAACCTAACCAATATTGGACAAATTTCTGCTGCAACGCGGGGGCTCATCTACTAGTTACAAACAAAAAGGAACCGCAATCATAATAAACAGTTGAAAATTCGTAAGAATTAAAAATATATTTTTAAGAAAAATCGCTTGAACAAGATCACCATTTCTATGTAAAGGAAGAAATGATGGACCGGGCAGGCGTCGTCCGAACTAGATAGGAATTTTACCCTTTTTGCTTACATTTCAACTTGCCTAGCTTGTCTATTCATCTCGTGGAATTTCTTTATGCATGGGATTATTTTAGTCACTTGACCTTAGCGTGTTACAGGTAAGATTGTATTATAAAAGATTGATGTGTTTTGGCAGCAAAAAAGGAGCGGCTAGAGGAAAAAGTGACAATGACATTCTTTTGATAATGTGTCTTGTATCCAACAACCAACTCGGCCACACTTGAGAGCAAATCTTATGTTCTTATTTTTGTTCATTTTTAGTTAGAATTGTCTAAATATCTTTGAATTACCAAAGAAATCGACCGCCCAACGTTCTTTCTTCTAAAGGAGAGTTCATTTTCTCTACTTCTCGGCCGTGTCTTTTTTAATTCTATGGCTTCAAAAGCCAATAAGGGTAACCTTACTTCCACATTGTCCCACAGTGGTGAATCTAGAAAATCCTCATAGGGTTAACGTCTCAATGAAAATGGTAAGGAAATCAAAAAAACATTAAATTTTTCTAAAATTTACACTAACGTCAGAGTGTAAAGGGGCAACGTAGGTTACCTATTCTATCACTCTAGGTCCGCCCCTATTGTCCCACCCAACTTTGTCAATCTTCATAAAACCATTCGATGCAAGTCCAACTGTACAAAGATTCTTGTATAGTATCAAACATCTTTATTCAAATTTACATCTATTGTGTTCTTGAATGGAATAGAATATGAGATTTATCAAGTTCTAAACACTATTTTACCATAAAAATATAATATCCAAACACTAAAGTTGCCCTTGTTCCACCAAACCAACCAAACGACATCCGAATAATCTCAAACAAAAGTATCATCATACAGTCGCCCAAATGGCCAAACAAAAATATTTTGTTGCCTACAAAATCTTATATATGCAGTGTTTTGTCCCACCAAAACTAAACACAACTGTCAATCAAACCGACGTCGTTCCATCACTCTGGTCTTTTCAGCCACAATCCTCCCACCCAGTTGTCCCACGATTATTAAATATTAATTCCAGTCTGACGTGTCACTCTGTCTTTGCCCTTTTTGCACTTTTAGTTCCTGAAAAACATTATTTTAGTATCCTTAAACTTGACAAAAGTCCGCTATTTCTCTCTCAAAGTTTTCCGGCCGGTCCGACTGTCGGTTGCCGTCATCGCCGCCAGCTTAAACCCCGTTTCTGTTTAATTTCCGGTGATCGGAGCTCTGTTTGTTTATTTGGTGCTTTTGGGTATTAGAGTTCGGATCTTTGATATCTCCGGTTGAGTTTAGATTTCGGGTTGGATCGGATCCATTGATTGTTGGTGGATCATGGTTGTGGTATGTACTAGATTCTTTTAATTAATTTTGTTGATTTTGACTGTGGATACGATTGTTCTTCCCGATTCTCGTAAGTTTGACCGTGTTTGTTACGTTTGACTTAAATTGAATGCACATTACCCTTGAATCTTCTTGATCTTGATATCTTCATTGTTATGTTGTTAAACACAGGATCAAAGAGATGGTTCACGTTCGGGTACTAACGGTCGACTCGAAGATGGGTTATTGGCTGGAGAAGACTATGCTCTGAAGGTGTATATCCCTCTTGATTTACTAATTAAAAAAAACATATATATAGATGTTGTATATTTATAGGGTGTTCATAAACTGATAAACTGCCTTAACCAAAGAAAGTCGGCCGGTATGAAATTTGTACTGTCTGGTATACGGTTTGGTTTTAACAGTTTTACGCCTTTACGGTTTGTAACTTAGACCCACCCATGTAAATAGAACCGCCCATTTAACATTTACTACTTAATTTTTTGAGTAAATTACTTTTTTACTATGAGTGTTTTAGTAGTTTTAACCACTTCAATCCAAAATCAAAATGTTTAACGCCCTGACTGCTATTTTTATAACGTTTTGAGTCCAATTTTGTTGATTTTATAACGTTTTTAGTCCAATTTTGTTTTTAAAAAATTGGACTCAAAAGGTTATAAAAAAAACCGTCTAGAGATTCAAGGTGTTAAACATTTTGATTTTGGACTCAAATTGTTAAAAACATTAAAACACAAGAACTCAAAAAGTAATTTACTCTAATTTTTTTATTACAGTAATATTTAGTTATATGTATATTTTATATATATAAACATTATATTCCTAAACAATCTTGTCATTTTTTTAAATTAATACATAATTATGTTTATATGAAAAACAAAGATTTTTGTTGATTTAGACCACAAAATCGTGAAAACTGGCCGGATCGGCTTGCCCAACCAACCTAACTGGTTCGGTTTATATTTTTCTAAAGTCATGGTTACCGGTTCAACCCAAAACCACCATCAAAACTCAAAACCGGCCGTACTGGACCGTTAAAACACCCTAGCAAACAAAGGGGAAATGGACCCCTAATGCAAACAAAGGGAAAACTTAATTGGTAACTGTCATAACCGGTTGAACCGGACCATGAAGATCCCTTAGCAATCAAAAGGTAATTGGACACCAAAAGCAACCAAAGGGAAATTCAACCCCAAAATTAATGTTAAAACCAGCCAAACTAGACTGTAATATTCATTTTGGTTTGGACTTTTGATGTCAAACAGGCTCGAAAACCGTACACTATCACAAAACAAAGGGAAAAATGGACCCAAGAAGAGCACAAAAGGTTTCTTGAAGCTCTAAAGCTTTACTGACGATCATGGCGACAGATCGAAGGTACGTGAAATGCCCGACTTGATTCATGTCTTAAAGTTGAAACAGGTTTATGGTTCAAAATCTTGATTGATTTGCAGAACATATGGGCAACAGAACCGCGGTTCAAATAAGAAGTCAAGCTCAAAAGTTTTTCTCAAAAGTGGTTCGGGAGTCAAGCAAAGGAACAGATGGGGGACACATTGAGATCCCCCCTCCTCGGGCGAAGAGGAAACCGACACTCCCTTATCCTCGTAAAGTATCGGCTCCCTTAAAGAAAGGGACTGCTTTTCATGATTTGTCAAGATCAAATCATGATAACATGTCCCCGAGTTCGACCCAAAGTCTAAAGCTTTTTGGGAAGATGGTTTTTGTTGCGGGCTACACAAGACCGGTATCTACAACATTACCATGGAACTCAATGCCTACTTTAGCACCCGAGTGTCCTGGTACACGTAGTTTGAGTGGTTATGGGGATTTGTCATGCCGCATTCTGCAATCAAGTGGTTGGATTGAACCAACGACACAATATTGCTCGCTAGATAGCGAAAATGGCGAGTTTGGTGACAAGGTAGAAAGATATGCAACGGGGTTTGTACCATACAAGAGGTGTTTGGCAGAGGAGAGTAGTGTGTTAACAGGTGAAGAGAGGGAAGAGCTAAGAGTGAGGCTTTGCTTGTAGACTTGTGTGTGTGATTGATTGTATTTTCAAATTTTGTTTATCTTCAAATTTTGTATATTCAAATAAATTATTACTAGTTTGACAAAATCAAACTTGTTGAGGTAGACCGGACAATCGTGTTGTTTGACAAACTATGAACAAAGAAAACCAATACAAACTCTTACCGTACATGTATTTAGAGTTTTGTACATAATCTACATGTGCTCTAGATACCCTATGTTGACGCTTTATTCTCCTATGTAGTTTTCAGAATCTTTAAGAAAAGAGTAAAATGTTAAATGGGTTCCTTAGTTTAGGTCACTTTGCTACTTTAGTCTAAAAGTGAAACCTTTTAAATCTAGGTTTCAATTTTAATGTCATTTTCATCCATAAGGCAAACTGGGTCAGAATTTTTCTGTTAACCTTCACCTTTTTTTTGTCATGCCTCTCATTTTAATGAAGGGTGGAATTGTCTTTTTATCCTTTAAATTATCTTAATTAAAATCAGAAACACGACAAAAAATGTGGAGGTTAACTGGAAAATTTTGACCCAATTTGTCTTTTGGATGAAAATAGAAGCAAAATTGAAATCTCAGGGATCCAGTTTCAAAAAGTTTTATTTTTAGACTAAAGTAACAAAAATAAACTTATTGACCATTTTGACATTTTACGCAAAGATTAAAGATGTGCTTTGTAAGGTCTAAAAGGTAATTGCTTGGTTTTTAGATTGTCCTTTTAAACCGTCATGTGAATCCTTAGGCTTAAATATTAGACGTCTACCTTCTAGAATATCTAGGTCTTTAATAAATCAAATGATGTCCGACAAACTAAGAACTTAAAAGATCGTCTATCGCATTATAGCCTATTGATATCTTGAAGATGATATCAGACTTACGTACTATAAAGTTTTAGATTCTATTCTTACAAGGGATGTTTTTCTTAATTTATTGGGTTTCATTTTGAATTAGTGTGTAGACATTATTGCCTAATGGAGCTGGATATGATCGGGTGGTTCCGCTGATGACACGATAATACTCCAGTAGTCCATGATGATCCAAATTTGCCGTTCAAAGTTTTTTTAACTTAGAACATATAATAAGTGTTATTGGAACTTAACTTCTTTAGAAGTTAGATGTATAGCAGGCTAGCAAATTCAGAACCTAAATCTTTACATTCGATGCTATCTGCATGTTTTTATATGAATTAATAGAATAAAACATTTGATATCATAACCAGTTTAAGATGCCCAACATATTGCGTAATACAATAAAAGTACATAAAGAAGTCTATATGTTTTTCTATCTATAATTTAATTTATGCAATATGTTTTGTACCTAACACCTATTTGACGTATTCAAGTTTAATGAGTTCAAATTCATATAGCTTTGACATGTGTATTACCTAACATTTTCTTTTTATTTAAAATAAGCGTTCATTTTCTCTTTTATCTAAACTAAGCGTTCATAACAATGAAAACATTAATATATACCTAATTAATATATACCTGAAGTATTTTAGTTCATAACCCATTCTAAAGTAGTCTTTTAAGGGTAATTAAAAGTGGATGTTATACTTAAATTAAAGAAAATAAAATGAATAATGGTATACGTAATTTTCTTTTATAAAGTTGACATAACTATTTAGGATCGGTTCAACATTTTTGAAGACTCTAAACAAACTACAAAGTCTAAGGCATTTTAAAAAACTTATCAATATAAACTCTCATCGTTTCCTGGGCTTGGGAGTGGCCATTATAAACTAAAAAGTTTATAGTTGGCGAAGTGTGAATTTTATTTTCTTAAGTTATATATTGTATGTTTAAGTGTAATATATGTTTAGATTAAATTTATTTTCTTGTTTTAATTGATGCAAATTGTTGAATGATGTTGATGTGCATGAATTAAATATATTTTATTTCTATGATTTTCATTCACACAAATTAGGTTTTAAAAATAATTTTTACTTAAAACCAACTACACACACAAAGGGGCAAGTGTACTCGTCAGGTGGTAGCACAGTCTGTCGGTAAGAATTGGATATCAATCCGTGGACTCAGTGTCTCAATACTAGATCTTTGTTACTTCTAAACCTGGTTCAATGGTTGAATTGATTTCTTGACTTTTGAATTATTATGAAAATATAACAATTAACAATCTGAATTAATAAAGAACAATAATTAAGAAATGTTGCTTAAATTATGTATCCACTAATAAACATATGACAACATTTGAGGGAAACTAATGGTGATGTAAGTTCTAGATTCAACTAAGTTTCCATTCAAGGTCTCATAGTATTATAAATCTTGGAAAAATTATAATGAAACAACATTTTAATCACCTAAGTTTCATTCTTTAAAGTTCTCTTGTTAAGTTGATGTTAAACTTTAAATATGAGTTGATTGTTTGTCAAAACTCCTAACTCTACAAATTAAGGAAAACTAATATGAACAACACATTAATCACCCTAACTTGGTTTCAAGTAAATGACATCTTCAACAAGTTCTTGACGTGAATCACAAGCGTGGCCATGCTAGATACAACCTTGGCTTAAATTATCAATCCAAACATGAACACAAACTATAGAATCCATATAAACATTCATATGATCTTTCCAAATCCAAATGCAAGAATTCATACTCATATTCAAATCATCATTCTAATTATGTTAGCAATTACCATTCCTAGTTTCATGCTATGAATCAAATCAACAAACTAACAAGATTCAACAATCATAATCTCTGCATGGGCTTTCCAACACTACATGTAAATACTTATGACCAAACATTCAAGAATAATGACTTTAAACATGAACATGCATTCTAAGAACAAGATCAAATTCATCATGAAGATTAACATACAACAATCACCACATCTATTTCCATGTTGTCAAGTGTCCATTAGCTTCAACAGAATTCAAGCAACACAATTGTTTAGCCTAGATGGCTCATAATAACTAAGACAAATGTAAAGTAATATAGATTGTGCATAAATAACAAGTGGAATACTAGAGTTTAAGACAAGATAATTAGCAAAATGAGTTGAATATCAAGTGATACAACCTCCTAAAGGCTCCTTCTTCAATCTCTAAGCTTCCAAGATCAGCTTCTTGAGAGAGAAATTCACCCAAATGCTCCAACTCCCTTTCAAATGAGCTGAATTCATGTATTTAAGCTACTGGGCATTTGGCATGACCGTGCCACCTTTTGGCACAGTCGTGCTTGGTAAGTGGCAGGTGCCTTTCTAAGTTGTTGACCAAGTTTGATGCCAAATCTGGAAAGATCCCGCTAAAATTTCCCCGAGGTGGCACGACCATGCGAAAGTGTGGCACGGTCATGCCTATCGATATCATACTCGAAAATGACTAAGTTGATCTCGGAAACTAGCTGATCGGGACTTATGATAGCACGAGCACGGTCGTGCTTGGGGTTGGCACGATCATGCCAAGTGTTGGACTGGCTTGGTTTGTGCAGGCTGATGGTAGTGCTGGTGATAGTGTCGGCTTCTAAAGGCTTGGCACGGTCGTGCCATAGGTTGGCACGGGCGTGCCAAATCTGGCAGTTTGGCTGAAATGTTCCATTTTACTCCAATTTGCTCCAAAAGCCTTTTTTTTCTTCACCGGGCCGAAGCCCGGACCTGTATTTTCACAAATAACTCAAATGAGTATCAAGATCAATGAAAACACAACGAATTTCCGCATTAATGGGGAATATTTGACGTTTAAAAGATGTATAAATTCTTATACATTAGATGTGGTGAGGAATCTGGATAGGAGCGGGAGATGCGTTGAAGGTAAACGATGATGCTAAAAAGGGGGATTTAGGCCATTAAATCTTCAGCTTTTGGGTCTAGACATTTTACTTGTTTAGGTTATTATTCTTTACTTATTGATTTTCTCACTTGGACCAAATACACATGTAATATACAAAGAGTAAACAAAAATAAAAATTTGGGGTCTTATTTTTTAGGGGCCTTAAGCCTTTACCTGGCATGTAAAGCCTATTGGCTCACCCTAGTGGTGGACAAAAAACCCGAACCCGAAACTAGGTCCTTTTCAACCCGTTTTATACCTGGGTTTTATCTATACCCATACCCGAGTTTTATCTATACCTGTACCAGGTTTTTTAATACCCAACACCACATTTTTTCGAGTACTAATGTTGCTGCTAGCTGTTGTCCACGAGTCGTTTTTTAACGGCATTATAGCCGTTAAGGAGACGTTGGGTTTCGTGTTTGGCCAGATTAAGGCCCCCCACCCCTAAGCCCCTTACAATTGGTATAGGTAATGACTTCATGTTTGGGTGAAGTCACACCACTCAAAAACACCAGGAACCACAAAAAAGACCGCATACATAAGTGTTACATCTTATGTTCCAAGAGTGTTACATCTTCCGTTGGCATGGGTTCTAGGGCTACCAACCCAACCGCCATGGAAGTTATTCCTACAGCTCGAAACAAAGAAATTTGGGTTCATTTCAAGTTATGTAAAATGTCGTTTGGAGCAAACAAAGCTCAATGCATTCATTGTGGTGTTTTGTTGTAGTCGGATTTGAAAATGACTTTGAAAAAAAATTGGAAACAGTGTTGAAGAACGATCCAGACTGAGGTCAACCACCATTGTCAACCGACGGAACTATTTGGCATTATGATGTTGAGGCGCTTCACAAAGGTTTTGGAAGTTTCGTGATTCAAGAGGGTTTACAATTTAAACACTTCAACAAGCAAATATTGACGTGTCTCATTCAAAGAACTCTGCAACCACGTTATAACCAAGTAAGTCACACTACCCTTTGGCGTGATAGTTTAAAAGCATGGCAAAAACAAAAACAAAAACAAAAACAAATTTAATTTTGACTTTTTAAAGTTTAGAAACCGGTGTTAATTTGACTTGCGATAATTGGTAGGCACCTCATGATTTACCCAAATCATACCTTTGTATTACTGCACATTGGATGGATCCCACTACATGGCAAATGAACAAACGATTGATTGCTCCCACTACATGGCAAATGAACAAACGATTGATTGCTTTTGATTTATTTCCTTATCCAGATACTGCAAACAATTTGTTTCTAATTTTAAAAGAAGTAACCGAAAGTTTTAATTTACAAGACAAATTGTTTGGCATGTCTTTTGACAATACATCCAACAACAACGTCGCGGTTGCACAACTAAGATTAAGATTTAACCGTCTTGCGACGGTGTTTTTTTCCATAGTTGTTGTGTGACATGTATTATCATTTTTTTTTGCAAAACTGACTAAATGAAATTGCGTATGTAAGAAAACAATTTAAACTAGTGTTATAAGATATTTTTTCCACTAGCAAGTCAATATATATGCAATATAACAAATATTATAGAAAATCAAGTAGACGTTGTTTGGGTGCATATTAGGACATACCAACTCAATGGAACATGACTTGCAATATGTTTGAAATCGCTATAAACAAAAGGAAAGTTTGATTGCATTTCATGATTTTCTTGGAAATGAAATGGAGGTTGAACCATTTTCATCGTCTAGTTGGAAAATTATCAAAATTAACTAATCAACCTGGGGTTTTTAATAGCACAACAACGTTTTTATCGAGAGTTTATTATCCCACAAATTGTGGAGTTCTTAACCAACTTTTTATAATGGCAACAAAACTTCAAGATTTGGAATATAGATGTCCGATTTTTGTATAAATGATGAAGTTAATGAAAGAAAAGTTTAAAAAGTATTTGAAAGTTCTACCTCCTGTTATTACTTGTTTGGTTGCTCTAAAGCCATACCTAAATAAGGGAGGTGTGAAAACATTCATTGATAACATATGTTTTGCTTTGGATTTGCAAGAAGATGATCCTAATTTTGTCCCTAAAGCAATCACAAATTTTAACAAACATTTTAAAAAGTTGTTTGAGGTATATCAAGCAAAATATAGTGTAAAAAGTTCACAAATTCATCAGGCTTTTGAAAATGCCGCTTCTTCTAGTGGTTCTCAAGCCGTAATAAAGATTTAAACATTTGTTTCTTTAATACTTTGAGAAGTGACAATGCTAAACGAGCTCGTGGTAACACCCCAAGTAACGAGCTCGAGAGATATATTTCAACAGATTTTCTAGCATTCGTCACTTTAGAAGAAGAATTTGAAAATTTCGGCATTTTGGTTTGGTGGAAAGAAAAGGGATCCCAATTTTCGATTCTAACCACCATAGCCTGTGATCTACTAAGTGTCTAAGTTTCTATGGTAGCTTAAGAGTTCGCCTTTTCTTTTAGTGGCAGGGTGATTTCATTAAGTAGGAAAAGGCTTACTCTCGAGTCAGTGGAAATGTGTATTTGCTTGAAGGACTATTTAGCTGCGGCGAAGAAGATTCAACATGTGGCATCACTTGAAGAAGATGAAAAGGACATTGAAACAGGGGTACATGAGGATGATTTCAAATAGGAATGTCAAGCCCACTAGACAAAGACTAAACGAAGACAATAAAAAACAAAGACGATTCAAGCCCACTGTATTTGTTTTTATCTATGTTTTTTCGATGTATTTCTAGACTTCTAATTCCTAGTATTTAAAAAAAGATATTATGTTACGTTTTTATAATATGCAATCTTGTAATATTTCTAAGTTTCTAAGACATTTGAAGTTTTATATTATTAATGTTAAAGTTTATAAATAAAAAATGGAGTTGGAAACATAACAATACAAAAAATAGGAAAAGAAACATACAACAAGGACATCAGGTTTTTTAATACCCGCACCGGTTTTTAATACCTGACTTGGTTTTAATCGGGTATTGACCTAGCACATGCGAGTTTTACCCTCTCTTTCTCGTTTTTTTTTTTTGAATTTTTGACTTTTTGAGTATTGTAACGGGTATATAGCCGTTATGAGGGGCTTTTTGACCGGTTTATTTTGTTTAAATTGTGTTTCTATACCCTATAAATAGATGTTTGATGTTTTGTTTACTCACACACTAGAAAAAAGATTAAAAAAATACTTAAAAATCTCTATATATGGGGATTCCTCTTCCAATGGGTCTTGTTTGCGGGTATAGAAAAACCCAGTTTCCAGGTATAGGTCGTTTTCAGCTAGAGGTTGTTATTTTGGTTTTAACTTCATTCTTTTTTTTTTTTTTGCATAAAACAAAGATTTAGAACTCACATTTAACTAAGATAAAGTAGAAAAACATAAATAAAAAACATAGATAGCTTCGAATAACTTGATCGTTTTCATTTACTCTTTCTCTAGAGGTAGACAATTGTGCAAATGTTTTTACAAATTCGTTATGGAATCTGAGTAGAAAAAATCACCACAACGAACGCACCGAGCCTTGCTTGGACCATACGACATTTTTCGAAACTCGAAACGAGCCCAAATAGATAATAACCGAGTTGTAGAATAGAAAAACCGAACCCTACCTTGAGTTGGGTACATCAAGTATGGTTTTCTTGGCTAGTCTTCATACTCGAATCCGGCCCGAGTATTGCCCATACCCGAAAAACCTATACTCAGTAGTACCCGTACCTGAGTATATACCTGCACCCATGTATTCAAAAACCTGGTTATGTTATGGGCACCTCTAAGAATAAGATTTCAACAATTGCTTCTAATATCCTTTCACCCTTTTAGCCATAAGTTACTTTCATTTACTTACAATTTGACATCATACTATCTTAGTTATTAAGGGTTACTTTTTACGCAACTTAAGATTTTAATCTTTACTAGTGGGTTGGCCCGTGTGATGCGGCGGGTACCCCACCTCTAATCTAATGCTACCATATGAAAAAAAAAACTTTTATTGTATGCTAATTGCAATCAATATTCAAACTTTTATTACAACTTACCAAAACTCCGTCTGGTGATTTGACCCGCGAAATGTCACCTGCAAGCTGATGAAAAATCCAAGCAGCATAACAATGCAACCTGCAATGACCTATTACTGACCCGTTACAAAAAAAAGGTTATAGGATGCCAATTGCATTTGACAAATAGTATCAATAGGGGTGACTCTGTTGAGAGAATCTCATTGAGATAGAACTCCACTAACAGGTAATCATCGTCGTCATCATCATACTCATCATCATCATGATCAGTAAATCCTATCAATAGCAAAGCTAAGATAGGGTCTGACAGGGTAAGATGTAGACAACCTTACCTCTACCCTGTAAGAATAAAGAGGTTGCTTCCAGTGAGACCCCCGGCTCGATAGTATTTTTGCATCAAGCCTTGGACATAAGGCACATAACACTCAACAGTTGAGACAAATGCTGATTAGTGCATATACCCCCTTGTCTTTTGGCTATCAACGCCAACACATGATGCATGATTAACTATTCCCCTCTTTTAACGTTATTTTCACGAAATTAGTAAAATAACGTTAAAATTAGTGCACTTTCACTTTTGCCCCCCGAGCGCCCACACATAGAGGTGCACAAATCGGGTTAGGATTTCAACTCAAATCGGTTTCAAACCGGGTTGGCAGTCAAACCGGGTTGGGTTCTAACCAGGTCAGAAGACAAGAGAACCAAACCCTACGAAACAGATTCGGGTTCGGTTGGAACTGGGTTAGGTTATCAAACCGGGTTCAACCCTTTTGCCCAACCCTGTTAATATAAAATTCTCGAAAACAAATATAATATACATAAATAACTTAGAATTTATACTTTTTGTTTTTTATAAGTAAACTAAAACATAATATTATGACGCGAAATACAAGTTCTTTTACATTTTTAATCGTCTTTGGTAGGTTCGGTAAATGAATAACCCATATTGACAGATGAACGCCCGCTTTTGATTCCATAGCGCTTTCTGAGTGTTTATTTATTTATTTTTTGCGTTTTTGTGTGTTTTGCACAAACACCTTTAATACATATGTAACGTTTTGGATGGAAAAAGTCCAAAAACTCAACATTAAATGCACTATAATGGTCACAAAGTCGTTAAATAGCCATTGGATAATAGCTAGTTCCATGTATATGGACGGGTTCGTGATATCGGGTTCAAACCGAGTTCTCAAACCGGGTTGAGTGAACGGGTTGTCAACTGTCGGGTTGAAATCGGTTTGACTGTGAAATACCCAAACCAAGTCCTACCCTACAGGTTGAAATGGGTCCAAACCGGGTTGATATAGATCGGGTTCAAACCGGGTTCAGGTAGGGTAGGGTTGTCGGGTTCGGTTTTTAACCTGGTTAAGGTTGCACCTCTACCCATACATATATACATTATATGCGCATACCACAAGGTGGGCGGTACTCCACGAACAGGTAAAATGATGTTAATTTAAGTATAAAGTAAAAGAAAAGGAAAAAAATGAAAAAAAGACCATAAAGAAAAAGAAAAGGAAATGAAAAGAAAAAAAAAAAAAAAGGAAACTAACATAGTAAACGTTACAGCCCCTCTTAAACTAAACTGACAGGGAACCTTCACCAGAGAAATATTTCGTCTTGAGTCTCCAATGTAAGCCCCAGCGGGGGCCCTAAAGATTTAAAGACTGACCCAAACCAAACCTCACAGGCTTTTTTCTCTTAAGCTTTGATTTATTACCTTTAACCTTGGATTGTTTTAATTGTGTTCACCAACTGCCTTCTGTTGTAGATACTTTGACTAAATGCATCAACCTTTTATTGAAAAGCTATCATGCTGAATCTCCACATCTATGCCTAAGATCCATTTTACTCTAGTGACATGTATTTAGTGGAATGTGCAATAATAGAAAAAGGTATACATGAGCTTAGCCACAACCATCTAACAAATGAGTTGAAACCTAAAATCCTAATTGGAAATTCTTATAAACCAAATAGAATCTACCTTCTCAATCATTAAGAATATATACAATGTTTTCTTATTTCTAAAATTATCAATCTTTTAAATACATTTAGTTTTATAATGTAAAATTTTGAAAGTCGTAAAGATAAATGGAAAAAAGGAGCACAACAGTTATCTTAATTGCCAAGAGAGACAAATTGGAAAATAAATTGGTTGAAGCGTATAGATGAACAATTGAGTCAATCGTTGAAGTAAAGCATAAGCTGCAAACCAGCAACACATGATGCACCGGTTTTTTTATGAGTGCCCTGAACAGAGGGAACCATGATCAACTCTGGATGGAGCTGGTGACAAGAGAGCATTTTTGTTAAAAGGTTGATTTTCTTGGTCATTCATATGTTAGTTTTGTTACATGTTATTTATATTTGTGGTTAAGTGTGTTTTATAACAAAGAAATAACTTGGAGGGCTTGCATGTAATGTTGGAAGGGCTTAAGTGTAACATATTGTGAAGTCGGTGCAAATGACCGAAGTTTGAGTGTGCAAAGTGAAAGTGTTGAAGACGCTGGTATATAACTGGAACAGATCATTCTTTTGTCTCTTCTATCGCAGTTGTTCTCTGTATTGTTCTAGCTTGATCTATGGCGATCAGTAAGGGTTTATTTGTTATTGATAATCTCTCCTGTGAGATTGTTTAGAGTCAGTTGTATCCTTTTTTCTGTATCCTTTGTCGTGTTTTATTTTGATCAACTGATTATCGGTTGATCTGAACATTATTGTTCATCAAATCTTACTTTGTGTAAGATCTAGGGTATTGGCTGGGTGTTTTTTGGTTTGGGTTAATAATAAAGTTTTCTCGCATGTTTTGTCACTATATTCTGTGTTGGATCTTGTGAGTTGTTGATATCAATGTTTTCTACATGGTATCCGACCTATTCAAGCTCTTGAGCTTTGTTTTCCCGTTGGTATTATCTCTGTTTGTTGTGATTATGTAGGTTGATTGGGGTTTCTGGACTTATGAAACCCTAGTAAGGGCGATTGGAGTGATCTTGGGTGTGGTGTTAAGTTAGGGTTCAAAACCCTAATATAGTATTTGTTGGTGAACTGCTCTTTCACTGATAGCCGGTGTGAAGATCTGTGTTGGACTTTGTGATTCTTATAATCACATAGCAAATTGACCAGATTTTATCTATCTGTCTTCTGATCTAGTTCTTGTAACCCTAGAAGGTTACGGATTGGGTCTGCTCACGAAGGGAGTTAAACGCTTTTGTAAAAGTTTATCTAACTTTCTCTTGTTAACTTCTTGTCATCATTCATTGTGTGTCTACGCATAACTTGTTACCGGGGTAGTCGGCCGACCTTGATCTAGTCTTACTTATTTACTTGTTGCATATTGTCCGTCTTGATATGTTATTGTGTAGACTTGGGTTGTTCTGCTTTTGTGTTAAGACTTGTCTATGCACCTATAGAGTGATGAACCTGGAATCTGGCCCCTGACATAGTTAGCATTGTTCGTGATTCTATAATTTCTGGTGGTTATTGGTTGATTGTTGTGGTTGTGATATATTTTGTCTTTGTTTGTGTTACTGTTTACTTCTAGTTTCTTGAGTTCAAATGGATTATACTAGTACATCTGCTACTCTTATTAGCAAACTTGACATAGGAGATCCATTATATATGCATCCTAGTGACTCTAGTGCTTTAACAATTGATATTATTAAACTGAAAGGAACTAAAAATTATTCAGTATGGTCAAGTGCTATGAAGTTGGCTTTCCAAGCCAAGAATAAATTTGGGTTCATAGATGGAAAATGTGAGAGGTCCACTGATGATCATGTGTTAGCTAGTTAGTGGGAAAGGTGTAACTTTGTCGTCTTGACATGGCTTTTAAATTCTGTATTTGAGGAGTTGTTTTAGGTCAAGTTTTTTTCAAAATTTGCTTCTGAAGTGTGGGACAACCTTAAGGAAACCTATGACAAGGTGGATGGTTTTGTTGTGCATGATTTAATAAGAAAATTAATTGTATCTCACAAAATGGTAGTACAGCTGCGGATTATTATAACAGACTAACAACTATGTGGAAACAGTTTGATGTTATGCTCAAATTGCCCACTTGTTCTTGTAAAGCTGCAAAAGATTATAATAGTTTTCCTTTGTTAATAAAACTAATGCAGTTTCTAATAGGTCTTGATGATGTTTATCAACTAGTTAGAACAAATTTGTTGACAAGAGAATCATTTCCATCTGTCAAAGTTGCCTTTTCTGTTGTATCTATAGAAGAGTTTCATAGGATGTCTAGTGGGTCAAAGGGTCAGAATGTTTCATTTTCGTCTAAGTCTAATTAGTCCCCTGATTCTAGGAGAAGGAATTCTAGAGGTCCTAATCCGAATTTGAAGTATTCTCACTGTAATATAATATGGCATACGGTTGACATGTGTTTTGAGATAATTAGATATCCTCCTCGTGTTACCAGGAGGATAGTTTGCTAAGTCTAATGTGTCTAATAATAATAATAAATCAAACATGATTGTAGGTTCTTCTAGTTCTGTTGGTACTTCTTGGCCTTTTACTTCTGAACAAATTTCTAAACTTTTGAGTCTTGTTGGTGAGATATCCGAAAGTGAGTAGTCAAAGTCAAATATGGGTGGTGAGTCCTCAAATGTTTGTAATTATGTTACTGGTTTTGTTAGTTGCTTTCAGTTAACTTTGGTTATGAGAATAATTGGATAGTTGATTTTTGGTGCTAACCAGCACAAGGTTAACACTGATAGGGGCATGTTTGATTGTGTTGATGTGTCTGAAATTGATCTAGAAGTCAGTCACCATAATGGAACTAATGTCAAGATTTTTAAAATTAGAAAGTTAAAATTGGTTGATAATGAAGATGTGTTCTATGTTCCTGAGTATAGTGTGAATTTGTTGCCTGTGTTTAAGTTGGCTAAAGATAATAGAATTGTTGTTGTTATTAATGAAACCAATTGTCTATTACGGGATTTGAAATCAAAGAAAGTCCTAGTGACCGGTAGTTAGGACAATAATTTGTATTTTGTTAGGAAGAATGGTAATTTTGTGAATATGTGTTATAATAGTTTCTTAAATTCTAGTGTATGGCATAGTAGGTTAGGCCATCCATCTGACCAGGTTTGGACTGTTTTAAAAGGTAATCTTGATATTAAAAGCATTGAACATGATCCTTGTGAAATTTGTCGTAAAGCAAAACAAGTAAGAGTTCCTTTTCCATTAAGTGAACATAAAACAAAAGAAATAGGTAATGTTGTTCATTTAGACTTATGGGGTCCATATAAAGTGTCTAGTTATGAGGGGTATATGTATTTTTTTGACAGTTGATGCTTTTTCTGGATCTGTGTGGTGTTATCTCCAAATAAGATGGAGGTTTTTGAAAATTTGGTAAGATTTTATGAGTTAGTTTTAACTCAATTAAAAAAAAGAGCTAAGGTAATTAGGAGTCATAATGGTACATAATTTGTGAATAATCAAATGAATGGTTTTTTTTAAACAAAATGTATTTTACATCAGACTACATGTTCTTATACAACACAGTAGAATGGTGTGGTGGAAATAAAACATAGGCACCTCTTAAATATAGCAAGAGCCTTGATGTTTCAGGGTGGTCCTTCCACTGATATTTTGGTCAGCTTGTATTCTAACTACAGATTACCTGATTAACAGGTTACCTTTCTTTGTGTTATTAGGTAAAAGTCCTTATGAAGTTGTTTTTGGCGTTACACTCTCATTGTCACATCTGAGAAATTTCGGATGTTTATGTTTTAGTACAATCCTAAATGAGTCAGATAAATTTACTTATCATGCTGATAAGTGTGTCTTGCTTGGGTATTTTAATGAAATGATACAAACTGTGGATTTTAGATGATAAAAAAGTTTTTTTCTCTAGAGATGTGAAGTTTTATGAGAATATTTACCCTTTTAAAACTAAACAATTTGTTAATCAAGAAGTTTGGATAAAACTGTAAATCATATAACATTTTTTGACTATTATGAAACTGATACATCTGGAATTTCTCAAATACCCAATGATGGAAAGGGTAATAATGGCTCACATGGTTCTTCTAGTGACGATCAGCAGCCATTAGAACCCTCAACATCTGCCACTGCCAATGATGTTGATAATAGTCAACAGTCTCTAGAGATGTGAAGTTTTATGAGAATATTTACCCTTTTAAAACTAAACAATTTGTTAATCAAGAAGTTTGGATAAAACTGTAAATCATATAACATTTTTTGACTATTATGAAACTGATACATCTGGAATTTCTCAAATACCCAATGATGGAAAGGGTAATAATGGCTCACATGGTTCTTCTAGTGACGATCAGCAGCCATTAGAACCCTCAACATCCCACTGCCAATGATGTTGATAATAGTCAACAGTCTAGATCTGGACTAGTAGGTAGTAGTGAACAAGGGTATAGGTAGGGCAGAGGACACTAAGATACTAGATGATGAGACCAACCTATCTGAGGGTACTAATCTTAATCCTAAAAGGTCTACTAGAACCACAGTTATTCCAAAGAGACTTGAGAATTTTGGGTTAGCTGAAAGAGTTACGTATGGCATAGATAGAACTGTTAACTATGCTTGTTTGTCTGGTGATAACTTGTGTTTTGTTAGTACATTCAATAAAACTGTCGAACCTTCTAGTTATAATGAAGTTGTTAAGGATCCTAGGTGGGTAGAGGCTATAAATAAGGAAATGGAAGCATTGTTTAGGAATAATACTTGGACTCTTGTTGATCTTCCTCCTCATAGAAAACCTACTGGATGTAAGTGGTTCTATAAAGTAAAGTATAAGTCAAGTGGGGAAGTTGAGAGATTTAAAGCTAGATTGGTGGCAAAAGGGTTTAATCAGAGAGAAGGTTTGGACTTTGGTGAGACTTTTTCACCTGTGGTGAAAATGGTAACACTTAGATGTGTTGTTACCATTGCAGTTCAAGATGATTGGCCCTTCTTTCAACTTGATATTAACAATGATTTTTATATGGGTCTATTACTAAAGATGTTTACATGAGTTTACCACAAGGTTATTACTCTAAAGATGAGTCGAAAGTGTGTAAGTTAGTAAAATCCTTGTATGGCCTGAAACAGGCACTAAGGAAATGGAATGAGAAGTTAACTAGTGTGTTAATTGATTATGGATTTGTACACAGTAAATGTGATCATTCCATGTTTGTTTTGTCTAAAAACAATGTTTATACTGTTCTGTTAGTCTATGTGGGTGATATTGTGGTAACTGGAAATAGTTTATCTGAAATTGATAAAGTAAAAAATATTTGAAGTACCAATTTTCAGATGAAAGACTTGGGTAATTTAAAATAATTTTTAAGAATTGAAGTATTGTATGATAAGTCTGATATTTGTCTGAATCAAAGAAAGTATTGTTTGGAGTTGTTAAGTGAATTTGGATACTTAGGGTGTAAACCAGTTAATATTCCAATTAAAAAAAGTTATTTAGTTATAGCCAAGATAAATAAAAATCAACAACTTCTGAAAAATATTACTAGATTTCAAAAATTAATTGGTAAGTTGATTTACTTGTCACTAACAAGGCCTGATATCAGTTATGTTGTGAAGTTTTTGAGTAAGTTTATGGATAGCCCAACTGATAGTCATTTACAAATTGCTTTAAGGTTACTAAGGTACCTTAAGTCAAGTCCCAGGAGTGGGTTGTTGTTTAAGAAAAGTGTTACTCTTGATTTAGTGGGTTATATTGATTCTGAATTGGCAAAGTGTTTTGTTAGTTAAACTGCTATAGAAAGAAAAGAAATTTTGAAACAGATGCAGTGAACCGGGCTTGTGTTTGACACAATTCCCTTAAACAGATTCGTCGTCTGTTCCCAGGGTACGACGGTTTGAAGCAACAACAGCGCACTGCTGGACTTGAACACTTGCCTGAAAAGAAACAGGAGATGTTGCAAAGAAAAATGAGAGAGAAAGAAGAGAGCCAGAGAGCCGTGTGTTGGTGTGTCTCAACTGATCTGCATGATCTGTATTTATACTTGCAGAACCGTAACCGAATTCTGGTCATCATTGCAGCGAATTAATGACGTAATAATGGTCATTAGCTATCAGTTTCGAGACTGATAATAATAGCCAAACATAATTGTCTAGAAATTGAAAACTGAGTTAATGATCATTAATAACGAATTAGCTTTTGAAAACTCATTCAACAGAACCAGTTATGAGTGCAAAAACCGCCCCACACGGGCCCGGGTTCTCGGAACTGCATTCGTGTCCGCAGAACGTGCGGGCGTGCACGAGTTCGACTAAATTCGGTTCAACTTTTGCACCCCCCTGCGCGCCCGCGTAGGAGTTTTGGTAAAACATGTCACAAGGTTATGTTAGTTAAGTAAAACTTTACCTTATAAACTAACTTCCACTTTGTTCCCACATCTATGTGGGAGAAAGTTTAAGACTTCATTCACACACACTTAAATTTCCAACAATTCACCAATGAGTGGAGGTCGATCTCAAACAACATTATTCCAATTAGATTCAGCAGTTGAGTTTTGCATACGATAGGTAGGTGTTACCCTTTGAACCTTCGCTCATGAAATGCACTTAGCCCACTAGCTCTGAGTGGGCATTGATGTCTTTGAACTCGTCTGCCGTTTATGTAGACGACAATACATTTCACACAAGACTCTCCCTGACAAAATCAAGTCCTCATAGTTATGTTCTTTATGGTCATGAACATGATGTCTGGTTCTGCAAGAGCCATTAAGTATTGTGCCCCAACAATACCTTTCGAAGCAACCCCACTTCTCTCTCTCATAGGTGATTCACTATGTATGGTTACCTTAGTCGAATCATTAAAAGCCATAGGCTCAGCCTCACACATGTCACTTTTAGGAATGGACCAGGAGGTTTACTAAACTTTATAATAAACTCCATTTTTATGTGCATAGGGTTAACCCCCATAGTGACATTAATAATTCATACAATTAGGTTTTCCTATTGAACTCAATTCTTGGGATCTCTAGTCTATTGAGTTAGGTTTTCATCATATGAACTTCATCTTTCAAGGGCTTCAGTCCCATTCCCATGGACGACTTCTGAACTAACTCTACTTAGGCCTTTTGTTAGCGGATCCGTGATATTATCCTTTGACCTCACTTTGTCAACAGTGATAATTCCTGTAGAGATTAGTTGTCATATCGTATTATGTCTACGTCTGATATGTCTGTTCCTGCCATAATACATTGTGCTACGAGCTCTGCCAAGTGCGATTGGCTATCACAATGTATACAAATGGTCGTTGCCAGCTTAAGCCATCTTGGTATGTCCTCAACAAATTGACTTAGCCATTCTGCTTCTTCACCTGCTTTATCGAATGCAATGAACTCTTATTCCATCGTGGATCTAGCAATAACCATTTGTTTAGACGATTTCCACGATATAGCAGCACCTCCAAGTGTGAATACATACCCACTTGTTGCACTGGAATCATTTGTGTCAGATTTCCAATTTGCATCGCAGTGTCCTTCCATAACTGTTGGATATCTGTTATAATGCAACCCGTATTCCCGAGTGTATTTTAAGTATTGAAACAACCGAGTAATACCGTTACAATGCATTAAACTTGGATTGCTCGTGTATCTACTTAGCTTGCTCACAGCATATGCTATGTCTGGTCTAGTACAACTCATAAGGTACAGGTCACACCCCGACCCGCAGCGGAAAAGGTGATCGGGGCATGATTGGGTTTTCATCAAAGCTTATGACATTTATTATAATGTTTCATATTTATTATTACAATTTAAACGAGATCATACAATCATAATTACAACATGTTCTATACATCTTTCTAGACTTCATTATTTTCTTCTAAGGCATTTTCCTATGTGTTCCTTGCTTCATCATGTCTACCTGTATCATGTGTAAAAATGGTTTTTGGATCAACAAAAAGTTGGCGAGTGAACCTTGTTAGAAAACATTTATTATTTATTTCTTGTTGTATTTAATATAGAAAAATTGTGCAATAATCATATATGAACAAACGTAAATAAACATACAATAACAAACAAATAGCATACAATAACAAACCACCTTGCATGAATATGTAACATGAATGATAATGTAAATGTTGGAACGTCTCGTTCACGCTCATAGGTAATGGGGAACGGCTCACGCTCATAGGTAATGGGGAGCAGACGGCCTATGATGAAATGTATGTGCGATCAAGGCTCAATCAAACGGAGCCGATCGTATGTTGGCAACGCCTCGTTCACACTCATAGGTAATGGGGAACAGCTCAACGCTCATAGGTAATGGGGAGCGGCGGCCTATGATAATGTATGTACTGAAAATGATAAATTTAATCTAAACAATAATCACACAAACAGATGATACATGTTGAATATACATTTGATCATGGATATGATGGATGCACAAGCGTTTAAATGTAATAAATAATAAGACACATGATACACCCCAAAAACGTGATTAAAACGGGGAATTTATAGAGATTCACTCACATTGGGTGCGTTCGGTTGATGATGTTGAATGCGCACGAGTTTAGAGGATTGATCGACGAGGAATAACTAACCTAATTAATAACGAAAAGGTACGGTAAATAAGTGGATTTTATTAACAATTTTAATAGGATTTTTAGATATATTTTTGTGAGTTTAAGGCTATTTTATAACTTTAAAAACGTTATTTTTAAGTATTTTTAATTGATTTTTAAATTAAATAAATAAATAAAAATAATAAAAAATGTTGACTTTTGACCGTTGACCATAACTGTTGACCGTTGACCGTTGACCGGTTCGGTTGTGAATATTATTGCACTGAGTGAGACTCGAACTCGTGACCTCCCGTACGCGTGCACGCAGCTCTACCAACTGAGCTACGTGTCTAACCCGAAATATTTCTGTTTTTAATTATATTTATACACTATTTAAGTTAATCCGAAAATCATTTATTTTAAAAAGGATTTAATTGTATCGACTCGGTGTTCTCCACAGGTCTCGAACCCGGGACCTGTGGTTTAGTTTGGCACACAGTCCACCGCTGGACTGTCTGTCTAACTTGGTAAATATTCCGGTTTTTATTATACTTAACAGCTAACTGCGAGTGGATCCGGTTCAGTTTAAAAAGGAACATTTTTATTACAGAGAATGTGCGTGTGTCAAGGATCGAACTCGGGACGTATGCGTATTGTTTGCACACAGTCCACCGCTGGACTGTGTGTCTAACCCGTTTATAATATCAATTTTAATTAATCTTATAATCATAATAGACTTCATCTTCTTCGTTCAAAACACAGACAACGGTTAAATCAACTGTTTCTTGTTTAATTCGGTTAACGAATATTATGAGTAATTGAAAGGTATTGAACAGAAAGGGTTTGGGGAAAGAATGTACCGAACAGATTGTCTTCTTCAGAAATCCGGCAAAGATCGTCGGCTCTGTTTTGTGAACTCCCTCTGTTCGGATCGTTTAACAGTTTTGATTGATTAAATGTGAAATTGAATTACTGAACAACGATTAGCAAAAAGTTTAGGTGATTATACCGACCCATAGCGTGAGTTCAGAAATTCCAGCGATTTTTCCGGCGAGTACAGAAATCCGGCAACGTCGTCTGGGATCGATTCTGGGTGATGGATTGATGTTAGTACTGGTCTAACAATGGAATGGAACAGAAAGAGTCGAGGTATTTACCGTGTTGATGAAAGTCTCGGTTTTCCGGCGACTTGAAGAGAATTCCGGCGAGTGAAATTGATTCGAGAATCGGTGCAATTTTGAGCGAAAAGTTTACCAGAGGCTAGGGTGTGCATTTATAGGGAAGAATCAAGTTGAATTGGGTCTGTTTCTAGTCTCGATTCATTGGTCAGCCGTTCTCCGGCGGTTACGACTGATGTCGCGGAACTAGACATCGGTTATAACCGATGGCGACGTTAATACTTACATTAAGTCAGAAGTAACCGACGATAATTGGCGAAATCGTCGGATTTTCCGGCGTCTGCGGATTTGGGCGCGCTGTTGACAGGGTTTGATTTCCAGATTTATTTTATGTATTATTTATTTCAATAAATTAACAAGTAACACTAGTGGCGGAGTGGTGGAATGTTGGTGTGTTAAGTCTTTGAGGTTACCCGGCTGACCCGGGTTCGAAACCCGGCATCAGCATAACATTTTTATTTCATTATTTTTAATAAATTTTCAATTATAAATTTTATATTCTAATATACTTATTAATTATGTATCGTTTAAAATTAATTTGAGCATTAAATACGCAACGAAATTTTTAACTGGATGTTCGGTTAATAAACGAAGCGGGTTTGGTTAACCCGGTTTTTGACGGATGTTACAGTATCCCCTACTTTTAGAAATTTCGTCCCGAAATTTAAGTAGTGGCATGTTTGACTCAAAAGGGTGGTGTTTTAATTTGACAATTACATACTTAGAAGGGAGTAAGAGTTTAAATTTTGCTTGAGACGGTAACGTTCCTTGTAAGGGTTGAGTACCCTGCTATAGGAATTGCTTTTTGATGCCTAAGATAATGGATATTGATAAACAGAGTTGATTGACTAAGTATGATTTCATGCGCAAGAGTTTTGATACGCTTGAAAAGATAGGGTTATATCCTAAAACAAAACTTCTACTACTAAAACCTACATTGAACTTCTCATAACCGCCTGACAATGCCTCTGATCCTTTGGCAAGAATACTTATATATAGGAAGTACCAGCGGCGTATCCACCATATTCTTGTCAAATTTTCATCGGTTTTATCAGTAAGTTATGATTAGTTCTATGATGTGACTCTAGAACATAAACAAACACAATAACCAAAGCTTGAGTCTTAATTCTGATAGTATACATGTTTGAATAAAGACAGTACCTCTCTCGTTTGTTATGATGGAGAGGTTAGTCTATGTAGAAGTGAGACACAGCCCAACTTCTTTAAATGATGAGATTGAAATGATATGAATGCTAAATCAGTGAGTATAAAACAAACTTCAACCAAGACATTACTAAATCCTATATGGAACTTCTCATAACCACCTGACAATGCCTCTGATCCTTTGGCAAGAATACTTATATATAGGAAGTACCAGCGGCGTATCCACCATATTCTTGTCAAATTTTCATTGGCTTTATCCGTAAGTTATGATTAGTTCTATGTGACTCTAAACATAAACAAACACAATCAACCAAAGCTTGAGTCTTAATTCTGATAGTATACATGTTTGAATGATGACAGTACCTCTCTCGTTTGTTATGATGGAGAGGTTAGTCTATATAGAAGTGAGACACAACTCAACTTCTTTAAATGATGAGACTGAGATACGTCGTGAAGTATGATGATATGAATGTTAAATCAACGAGTATAAAACAAAACTGAAATAGTAATTCGCATTAAGATTCTTGGATAAATTTCCAATTTGTAATTGAGATACGTGAAAATTGAGATAACATAAAGAAAAACATAAAAACTAAGCGGTTGGAGTTGAATCTTGATTTTTTTTTTGGTGAAGGAGACTAGTTGGGTGATTCGTTTGGAACGTCATTATCTTCAACAGGATTGGCGTTGATGTTGTAAACTCTTCCTCTTGCTGGTGACCTAGTGGTTAGGTTTTCTTGATTTGATTGGTTAACTGGGTTTGCTTGAGCTTGGGCGTGTATGATGTTAACCAATCGAGGACACGTGTTTCTAAAGTGGGTAGGGTCGCCACAATTAAAACAAGCTCGAATATATGGAAACATGGGGTATTGGGGTTGTTGATATGTTTGGATCATGTTTTGAGTAGGGGGTGAGGTTTGGTTTTGAGAGGTGCGGCAAGCCTTGCTCAAATGACCATAGCATCCACAATTCGCACATAGTCGACAAAGTAAGGTAGATGGATGGTGATAAAAACAGGTGTTACATTGAGGGTGAGGTCCTAGGTAAGGTTTCTTATTTGGGTATGTTGAGTTGGGTGCTACTTGAGTGATTGGGATAGCTTGGAGGGGTATGGCTTGTGAAATTGGTTGATTGCGTTGGGTGACAGCGAAAAGTTGCCCATCTCGTTTTCTCTTAGAAATGGGTTGAGAAGGGGATTCGGTTTGGGTGGAGTTCGAGGTTTCAGTTGATGCTTTATCCTTCTTCTTCTCCTCCTTGCAGTCCTTATTTCGTATGCGGTTCTCGGTGAGCTCTGTAGTTAACTCCATTGCTGCTTCCAAAGTTGCAGGTGTGGTACTTATTACAGAGTCTTGAATTTTTGAAGGAAGACCTCGGATGTAGTGCTCGATCAAACGGTAGAGGGGAGTGAACAAGTTGGGGACCATTTGATTTAACTCGAGGAATCTCTTGTTGTATGTGGTGTGGTCGCCTTCCTTTTGTTTCAAAGAACAGAACTCATCCTCCAATTTCTTGATTTCGCTTCTTGGGCAAAACCGTCTTGTCATGATTTCCTTCAACTCTTCCCAAGTCAAAGTCATAGCATCTTCAACACCTCGTTTGGCCTTCTCTGTATTCCACCATGTAAGTGCTATTCCAAGTAAACGACCAGTAGCATATCGCACTTTGCGATCATCGGGGCAATCGCAAATTAGAAAAATGTTTTCCATTTCTTCAAACCAATGGGGGAGAGCGGTGACACCTTCAGTCCCTTCGTATTTTGTAGGGTCGCAGGATTTGAAATGCTTGAAGGTGCATTTAGTGGTAATTGGGGGAGGGTTGACAACATTTTGATCTTCTTGATTGACGGGATTAGCGGTAAGGGCTTGCTGAACTTGAACTACAATGTTGGGTATTACGGCAGCCATTTGTTGAGCGATTTGGGCAGCCATACGCTCGCGAGCTTTTCCTGCTCTCATCTTCCTACGAGCGGAATTAGAAGACATCTACAAGGAATACATATCAAGAGTATGAGTTGGATGTTTTTGGGATCATGTGTCGTATTTAGGAATGAACATTCATAAAATAAATATAGAATAATAAATCTACTACATCTATAGGATGTCTTGGGCCTTGCTCGTAATTGTGCCTTGCATGCCGCCATACTTCACCTTCGTAATCATGTGGGCCCCTATGATTACCGGGTTTTTCATATGGTTCGCATGTGTTAGCCTGGTTACGCACACTAAAACCCGGAGAAAATCGAGAAATATGTATGTAACGTATGATATTCGGAATGTATCCAGGTGTGGACACGGTGACACCTCAAAGTAGGGTTAGTTCGAACGACGTTTGGTGTGGCATGCTTTGGCCTAATAGGTCCTTCGTACTCTCATCGTTAGTCCCCAGGTAGGCAAACTGGTCCGTTATATTGGATTTATACGAATGCCAACCTAGACAGGACGTTCCGACTACCGGTACTGGTACCCTTACAGTTACTACATGCCCGTCGCAGAACTCACTTTGATGAGATTTGAAAAATGAAAAATGCGACAAAATCTTGAATAACGGAAGTATGAAGATGATTTGAATATGTGAACATTGAAATATGTATGATGAATATGTATGTAAGTATGTATGTTTGACTGTAAGTATAATTCACTATGTATCACAAAATGTAATATTGGAAGTGTTTGCATGCATTTGTGTATGTAATAAATATGAAAGAAATAAACATCATGAGTTTGCATGTAACCACATAAACAATTAAAATCTAATCAACTATAGTATAGGCTCTAAGGGTCTAATAACCTATCCTATATCCCTATAGTCAAAAGCTCTGATACCAATCTGTCACACCCCGACCCGCAGCGGAAAAGGTGATCGGGGCATGATTGGGTTTTCATCAAAGCTTATGACATTTATTATAATGTTTCATATTTATTATTACAATTTAAACGAGATCATACAATCATAATTACAACATGTTCTATACATCTTTCTAGACTTCATTATTTTCTTCTAAGGCATTTTCCTATGTGTTCCTTGCTTCATCATGTCTACCTGTATCATGTGTAAAAATGGTTTTTGGATCAACAAAAAGTTGGCGAGTGAACCTTGTTAGAAAACATTTATTATTTATTTCTTGTTGTATTTAATATAGAAAAATTGTGCAATAATCATATATGAACAAACGTAAATAAACATACAATAACAAACAAATAGCATACAATAACAAACCACCTTGCATGAATATGTAACATGAATGATAATGTAAATGTTGGAAACGTCTCGTTCACGCTCATAGGTAATGGGGAACGGCTCACGCTCATAGGTAATGGGGAGCAGACGGCCTATGATGAAATGTATGTGCGATCAAGGCTCAATCAAACGGAGCCGATCGTATGTTGGCAACGCCTCGTTCACACTCATAGGTAATGGGGAACAGCTCAACGCTCATAGGTAATGGGGAGCGGCGGCCTATGATAATGTATGTACTGAAAATGATAAATTTAATCTAAACAATAATCACACAAACAGATGATACATGTTGAATATACATTTGATCATGGATATGATGGATGCACAAGCGTTTAAATGTAATAAATAATAAGACACATGATACACCCCAAAAACGTGATTAAAACGGGGAATTTATAGAGATTCACTCACATTGGGTGCGTTCGGTTGATGATGTTGAATGCGCACGAGTTTAGAGGATTGATCGACGAGGAATAACTAACCTAATTAATAACGAAAAGGTACGGTAAATAAGTGGATTTTATTAACAATTTTAATAGGATTTTTGGATATATTTTTGTGAGTTTAAGGCTATTTTCTAACTTTAAAAAAGTTATTTTTAAGTATTTTTAATTGATTTTTAAATTAAATAAATAAAAATAATAAAAAAATGTTGACTTTTGACCGTTGACCATAACTGTTGACCGTTGACCGGTTCGGTTGTGAATATTATTGCACTGAGTGAGACTCGAACTCGTGACCTCCCGTACGCGTGCACGCAGCTCTACCAACTGAGCTACGTGTCTAACCCGAAATATTTCTGTTTTTAATTATATTTATACACTATTTAAGTTAATCCGAAAATCATTTATTTTAAAAATGATTTAATTGTATCGACTCGGTGTTCTCCACAGGTCTCGAACCCGGGACCTGTGGTTTAGTTTGGCACACAGTCCACCGCTGGACTGTGTGTCTAACTTGGTAAATATTCCGGTTTTTATTATACTTAACAGCTAACTGCGAGTGGATCCGGTTCAGTTTAAAAAGGAACATTTTTATTACAGAGAATGTGCGTGTGTCAAGGATCGAACTCGGGACGTATGCGTATTGTTTGCACACAGTCCACCGCTGGACTGTGTGTCTAACCCGTTTATAATACCAATTTTAATTAATCTTATAATCATAATAGACTTCATCTTCTTCGTTCAAAACACAGACAACGGTTAAACCAACTGTTTCTTGTTTAATTCGGTTAACGAATATTATGAGCAATTGAAAGGTATTGAACAGAAAGGGTTTGGGGAAAGAATGTATCGAACAGATTGTCTTCTTCAGAACTCCGGCAAAGATCGTCGGCTCTGTTTTGTGAACTCCCTCTGTTCGGATCGTTTAACAGTTTTGAGGATTAAATGTGAAATTGAATTACTGAACAACGAATAGCAAAAAGTTTAGGTGATTATACCGACACACAGCGTGAGTTCGGAAATTCCAGCGATTTTTCCGGCGAGTACAGAAATCCGGCAACGTCGTCTGGGATCGATTCTGGGTGATGGATTGATGTTAGTACTGGTCTAACAATGGAATGGAACAGAAAGAGTCAAGGTATTTACCGTGTTGATGAAAGTCTCGGTTTTCCGGCGACTTGTAGAGAATTCCGGCGAGTGAAATTGATTCGAGAATCGGTGCGATTTTGAGTACCAGAGGCTAGGGTGTGCATTTATAGGGAAGAATCAAGTTGAATTGGGTCTATTTCTAGTCTCGATTCATTGGTCAGCCGTTCTCCGGTGGTTACGACTGATGTCGCAGAACTGGACATCGGTTATAACCGATGGCGACGTTAATACTTACGTTAAGTCAGAAGTAACCGACGATAATTGGCGAAATCGTCGGATTTTCCGGCGTCTGCGGATTTGGGCGCGCTGTTGACTGGGTTTGATTTCCAGATTTATTTTATGTATTATTTGTTTCAATAAATTAACAAGTAACACTAGTGGCGGAGTGGTGGAATGTTGGTGTGTTAAGTCTTTGAGGTTACCCGGCTGACCCGGGTTCGAAACCCGGCATCAGCATAATATTTTTATTTCATTATTTTTAATAAATTTTCAATTATAAATTTTATATTCTAATATACTTATTAATTATGTATCGTTTAAAATTAATTTGAGCATTAAATACGCAACGAAATTTTTAACTGGATGTTCGGTTAATAAACGAAGCGGGTTTGGTTAACCCGGTTTTTGACGGATGTTACAGTACATCAAGCTACCAATAATTATTGAGTATTCTAACTGGTTTACAGGTTCACCTCTATTCTTGGCTAGATGTTGACTTGCGTCAAGTGGAGTCCTAGCTACCTTGGAGTCATTTGCATTGAACTTCTCAAGAATTTTGTCCACATAGTGGGATTGACTTAAAACAAGTCCATTTTGGGTTCGTGTGATTTTAACTCCCAGAATCACATTCACAAGACCCATGTCATTCATGTCAAATCTTGCTTTTAGCATGTTCTTTGTAGATTTTATGATTCCGTCATCACTTCCAACAATGAGCATATCATCTACATATAGACACAAAATGACGTATCCATCAAAGGTGTCCTTCAATATACACACTTGTCACATTCATTGATTTTGAACCCAGTATCAAGCATAACATGATCAAATTTTTGGTGCCATTGTTTTGAAGCTTGTTTCAATCCATATAATGATTTTACAAGTTTACACACTTTCTTTTCTTGCCCAATGGCTGTGAAGCCTTCGGGTTGCTCCAAGTAAATTTCTTCCTCTAGCTTTCCATTCAGGAAAGCTGTTTTCACATCCATTTGGTGAACTTCCAAATTTCTAATGGCGGCAGTGGCAAGCACCAACCTGATGGATGTTATTCGCGTAACTGGCGAATATGTATCAAAGTAATCTAAACCTTCTCGTTGTTTATATCCTTTAATCACCAACCTTGCTTTGTGTACTTGTCGATGGTTCCATCAGGTTTCATCTTCTTCTTGAAGATCCATCGACATCCTAGTGGTTTACATCCTTGAGGAAGATCCACTAACTCCCAAGTATGGTTTTGTAAGATAGAGTCTATATCACTTTTGATGGCCTCCCTCCACTGAGGTCCTTCTAAGGAATGCACCGCTTGTTGGTACGTTTGAGGTTCCTTTTCTACCATGTAGGTAAAAAAACTCAGGTCCAAAGGATTTTCAGTCCTTTGCCGTTTACTTTTCTTGATTTCAACTTCTTCAGTGTTAGATTGTTCTTGAGGTTCATTGTTTTCAACCTTAGGGACAGTTTCCTCGACCGGTCTAGAAAAACTCGGTTCACTTCTACTTAAGTGTGGGAACACATGTTCAAACCATGATGCATCCTTAGATTATATTATGGTGCCTTTGCATATTCCAGGGTTCTTACAATCATGCACAAGAAAACGATAAGGACAATAAGGACGGGTGTATCCAATAAATACACAATCTACTGTTTTGGGTCCTATTAGTAGCCGCATTGGTGGTGTGCCCACCACCTTAGCTAGACACCCCCATACTTTCAAGTATTTATATAGTGGTTCCTTTCCCGTCCATAATTCATATGGCGTTACATCCTTTTTCTTATTGGGTATCATGTTCAACACATAATTTGCCG